>OZ020307.1:5540721-6023356 GCA_963971305.1 Arcuatula senhousia | reverse complement strand
TCAAATCTAATTAGCTTTATGCTTTATCTTTGACTTTGAAGTATAAAACATTAGTAGGTATAAATAAGTTTCCATGAAACATTTGTGGGTGAAAAAAAAAATTTACACAAGAATATTTATCATTTGGTCAACATGGTCAGAGCACGTGAATTGCCATTTAAATCAGCTGATATAAAAATAAACTTACTCCTGATTGGTCAATTATATTGCATTCATGATTGATTTCTATCAATTAATCCAAATCAATCAGCGATGGTCAAGCACCTGTTATTTTGACCCCTTTACACAATTGACAGTTAATTAACGGTGTTAGCTTGGGTCATAAATCAATATATAGGGCTTCATATTGAAATTTAATGTCAGTTTGAATGACACGAAAATGACATTGTTGATCAAAATACGGAACCAACATTTTGGGCCACTTTGTTGGGCCAAAATTATATTTTTTGGGCCAGAATTGAAAAAATAGGGCCAATGGCCCAAGTGGCCCACGCCAGCGGAAACCCTGCATTTAGCATACCCTTACATGAAACTTGAATATACATGTATAATGCTATGATTTTATTTATGCATATTAAAGGTAAATTTACTTTGGTTTCTGAGTTGTAACTTTTGAGCACTTTCATAATTTTATGGAACTTGCACACATAGATAGATGCTTGTGAGGTAAGGAAGAAGATAAGTGATTTTAGGGTCAATAGGTTAAAGGTAAAAAAGAACTGGAAATCTCAAGTTATTCTTGTTTCATATGTAATCACTGGAATACCCTATCACAACAACAGTTTCATATTCTAAAGTGAAATTAATAACTCAATTTCTTAGTATTTATTAAGAATAACAAAACAGACATATCACACTGTCTTTTACTCTTTTTTCATAATGGTTACTAGGTACTACTATTTTACCTTATTTGTTATTATAAATGGCAATTTTATTACAATGTTATTTTGACTTTACATTTTATCTTCCTGTTTCTTATAAGACCATTCTGTCTTGATTTTAGATATCTTATAAAATGTTACTCTCAAGTACTAGAAGGTAAAGAACTTCCAGGATTTGTACAGTATCTGGGTAAAAGAATGGAAAAGAAATCCTGTATGAACCAAGATGTTGCTCTAAATTGTTTGATCAAAGCTTATGAACACAGAGCTGCAAGGTAAGATGCTAATATATTTGACATGGGGGTAAATCCATTTTGATGCGCTTTTGAACAAAATATGTGTTTAAAAACACTTATATAATACTAAAATATTTATGTCATTTTATGATTGTGGAATATTCTCTTAGTACAATTTGCCAAATAAATGGTATTCATTTGACAATAATAGATATTTATGATTTGTGTCACCATTCTTAGGAGTAAATGAATGAAAAGAATGGTTAAGTTAAGTTTTAAGGCAATAATTTTCAAGATTGCTCCTTTGAACAAAAAGATTGCAAAACTTACTATGTTTACCACACTATTGTTTACTAGTCAGTAACCTCTTAGGCAATAGTTTGGGTCCGACTTAGTAATTTACAATAACACCTGTAAGTAATTATACCCCCTGCTCGAAAAATAAGGAGTATACTGGTTTACCTCTGTCCGTCCATCCACATTATTACCTTCATAACAGTTTTCTCAGCAACTACTAGTCACAGCAACTTGAAATTGGATACATGACTTTAGTATGAGGTCCTTTATTGGGAGTACTGAAATTGAACTGTTGGATATCTACTTCCTGTTTACCTACTTAGTCAATCTCAACATTTCTGGTCAATTGTTGAAAATTTTTGTAACAGTTTTCTCAGCAACTACAAATCACAGTGATTTTAAATTTAGTATATGACTTCAGTATTAAGTCTTTTATGGCAATTGTCGAGATAAGGTCTGATGGATATACACCTTTATTTTTGTTTACCTACTTAGTCAATTGAGGGGATAGTGGGGTATACTTAGTGAGCAGTGGCTCACAAATTCCTTGTTAGGTTTGTCAGGTACCTGCCCAAGACTAGCTGGTTCATCCATGATTAAAACAGACAACACGGTATGTGCATCAAGAAGGAAGTTAAACCTTACATTCACGGACAGTTGAGCTCTCATCCACTAAGTTTGCTAATTGTGTTTCATGTGTTTTCCTGTGTAGAGGTAATTCTTTAAATATGATTTTTAAAAAACTGGTTTGTTCTCATGATGCTTATCTTTCATATGGATAGAAATCTTATTTGTGCTCATTTTGTTTACAAGTTACTTATTCCTTTCAGATTGGTAGCTTCAGCAGCTAAAAGAATGCAGTCCTTGGTTCAATCAGGAAAACCTCAACATGAAGCATGGAATGGCAGCTCTATACAGCTGATGTGGGCAGCAAATGTATGTTACCTGTGTATATAGTTTTATTTTTATTTATATGTGGGCAGCTGAGCTGACATTAGAGCTTAACGTCGTGACTATCCATATATATAGGTCTGCAGAGATGTAAAAGCAGTGGGGGAGGGCACTTCCTATTTATATACAATCAGGAAAACCTCAACATGAAGCAGGGTATGCAACTCTATACAATAGAAAATAATGAGATGTGGAATAAGTGTACGTGACACAGCTCACATAACAAGCAGCAATTTAGAAAAACCACAATGAACAACCGCCAACAACCTTCAACGAAGACAGTAGGCGCTGTTCGTTGTTCTGCAATTGGCCCATGGTCTAAATAAAATGCATATAATTCAAACCCAGTCCTGAAGTAGTCACAGATAGACCCTCTTCTTAAACAAGGAACAGAAAACACCAAAAAGACAAGTACAAACCAAAGATTCATGGCTTAAGACAGGGACATATAAAGTGTAGCAGGGTTAAACTGGTTTTTGGGCCCAACCTTCCCCCTATCAATATTTCTAGACAAAGCACAAAAATTAAATAATGTAGGCAGCAAATGTATGTTCTATAAGTTTGAACTTATATTTGATAAAGCCCCCCTGGCTGTATGCTTATTGTTTAGATTTTTTTTTTTTTTAATCTTTATAGATATGAAAGACAGCGCATTACTTCATATCTTTAAATTTTGTTTTTAAGCATATATATATGTATAAGTCTTAAAAATGGCAATTATATTTAAAGAAAATTAAGAATTTAAAAACCAAGTCAGCAGAACAAGGAAATTTAAATACCAAACTTTCCAGATCCAAAGCAACCATTAATGTCCTTCAATTTTGATTACAAACCTTTATTTCCCCAATTGAAGCAACACATTAATGATATTTTTATGCAGGAACAAAATGCTAGTATTCATGCTTCTGAAAAACTTCTATTTTTCAAATCATTTTGCCTTTCTCCAGGACGTGCATTTTATGTTGATCATTTAGAAAATTTCAAAAATAGATCTATTTTAAGTTAATACAGGCTAAGTGCTCATAACCTAGAAATAGAAAGAGGTAGCCATTGTAACATAAGCAGAAAAGACAGATTGTGTAAAATGTGCTATGATGCCGCAATCGAAGACGAAATACATTTACTTTGGCAATGTCCAAAATACTAAAATGAGAGAAAGGTATTTCTCGAGAAATTATCATCTTTTTGGAATATTAACTGTGATCAACTTCGTGAAGAGAATTTCTTTAAGCTATTAATGAACTCAAAAAACCAAAATGTGATAAACTTACTGTCTTCATTTCTTCAAAAATTATTTAAAATAAGAAACTCAAATGTGTCTGGAGTATGATTTTATTATTATTTTTATATATATATACACTTGCTTATAAAAGCAATTTTATTTGTTTATATAGACTATTTGACTTTTTACTATCTATAAACACAAAAGTTCTACCATGTATTTTTTTTCATAATACAAAGTAAACTAGTATTTTTACTATTCTCCTCTATGTATGATCATTTATTCTATACTTGTAATTTTGTGAACTAAATTTGTATGCACCATAATTTTTGTACTACAGGTCTTAACCAATTATTGTAATTGCGTTTGAACCAATAAAATATTATTATTATTATTATTTAGTCTTTACATTTTAGACCAATTTTCATTTGCTTTAATTGAAATCTTGGAGACTTCAGACTGACTGAAGGTAAAATGGTCTTTATGTCTCTTTTTCAGGCTCATTGTCATCTGTTCTGCCTGAAGACATTCATGGAAACCCTTGAGATTTCAGACTTACAGCCTAACACACTGAAGGTGATGCTGTTTCTATGTCAGTTGTATGGCATTCATGGTATATTACAGAATCTAGGAGAATTTATTCAGGTACATTCTTGTGAATAAAAAAGCACTTACTGTGGATTCATTTATTTTCATGGGTACCAATTTTCGTGGTTTAATGAAAAAGAATCAGTTTGTGGTTTCTAAAATTTGTGGTTTAAAAGTCTGCAGCATACAGATCAATGTTAAATATCCTTTTTGTGGGGTATCAAATTTCTTTGTACAAGGCCACCCACAAAAACCACGAAAATTGGTACCCCATGATTAATAATGAAACCACAGTAATCACTTTGCCAAGGCCTATCTAAAATATAACTTGGTGACTGTCTGTATGTCATTTGTCCATTGGTTCATTCCCTTAAAAAATAATTTGACCAATTGAAACAAAAATTGGTATTGATAGTTCTATAAGGCATCCATTATAAAATTCATTGAAATGGACACTATTGCTGAAACAGAACAATGGATAAAATTCTGAAAGCTTATAACTCAAGAAATAAAACAGATAGCATCATGGGCTGTTGAGTTTTACACAAAACTTCATTAGTACATGAAGGTATGATGACTTTTGAGGAAGGGGAAGTGTAACAGGGTTGCTCCCCTTCCTAGTAGATTTAAATAGCCAGCCTTTATCCCTGAACAAGGGAAGTACTTCTTTGGTTCAGAGGTAGAGCGTCTGACTGTAAACCTAGAGGTCTCAGATTTTGTGAAGTAATGGTTACACATATATACAAATATTTTTCCATTAAAATTAACAATGTAGAATTACCTTAATAAGTTTTGCAAAAGGCTACAGGACAGCAAAACAGCTGATTTCTGTAAAGTTGTAGAATTTCTGGAAAAACAATGAATAGAAAGTTAGGTAAAAGTAAATAGATTTACCAAATACCAATAATATCGCCAAATTTAATTTCAAAGTCAAAATTGTATTTGCAATACACCCTTTAGGGTCAATAGCTATAAAAAACAAAACAAACATAAATGACGAAGTAAAGAAACACAAAAATTACTATTTTGGTCCCCCTTGTCCTTGGTGAAAACAGCTGTTTCAAAAGGGAGTCCAGCAATCTTACATGTTCCTATGATTCTAGATTAAATGAGTTGATTCTTTTGGTGAGAAGCTTTATAATTCTTTTGTTTAAAATACTTTCAGGATGGATTTTTTAATGGTCAACAAGTAGAGTATATACAGAGAAAGTTTTTAGACCTTTTAGATGAGATACGACCCAATGCTGTCGGTCTCGTTGATGCGTTTGATATTCCAGACAAAGTCCTTGACAGCTGTTTAGGGAGATATGATGGTCAGGTGTATCAAGCTTTGTATGATTATGCCAAATCAGCTCCTATGAACAAAACTGATGTAAGTTGTGTGTTTTGAAATTTATTGGACCTAATGGCAGAATATCATGAGGTCTGCCACAAAATCAGCCTACAATTTGCTTGCATAAGAATTGGAAAAAAAACATACACGGTTGGAAAAAAAAAACATGATATATCTCATTAACTCTGATGATATGTAGGTCTTTTCCATTGTATATTGTTTTGAATGTTCTTTGAAATCAATTAATGTTTTGAGATTAACATTCAAAAAATAGTTTTAATACCACTGATCATGAGGATAATGTTGCATAACTTACCATCTTACCACATATTTTGGTCCTTTTCAGTGTTTATATTATCATCAATTGATATTTTATTCAAATAAGATCATAAAAGCACCAGACTAGCAATCAGATTAAGTTGTTTTTGAACCATACAGTTTACTCCTTTAAATTTTATTTAGTTTAAACATTTTCATTTGTCCTGGATTAGAAAACAAGCTAAATGCTCCTATAAACCCCTCTATAGTTTGTGAGTGTGGCCCTTTGTAGCACCCTCATTGAGCCTTCTCAAAGGAGCCTTTAACATGCACTTAGTAAATTTATTTAAACCTGGGTATGGCCCTTTGTAGCACCCTTATTGAGCCTTCTCAAAGGGGCCTTTAAAATGCTCTGGGTAAATTTATTTATTTATTTATATATAGAACTGTTTTGTTTTCTGATTACAGATACACAGTACCTACTACAAACATATCCAGCCTTTAATACATTCCTCACCAGACAAAGTACAGTTTGCCAAACTTTGATGCGAGAAAGCATTCCATTCAATTTGATATTACAGATTAATTATTAGAAATATAAAGTGATCCATGTATTGGAGTTGAAACAGCATTAAAATTATTGTTAAATGTCTTAAAACAAAACAAAAATTAAATTTTCAGATTTTCTTGTATTTTGTGCAATATTTTTCATGTACATGTAATAACAAATCTTGTACTGTGATATGTATGTTTTATATGAATTCTTTATAACAGATTTTCATTTCTTTAAAAATCTATATGTAAAAAGAATAGTTTATTACATGATGTTAAACTTTGTATAAAATCAAAATAAGTTAAGATCAATCATAATGTGAAAGTATTACAGTATGGTTCATGGGGTAACAGTATTCATTCAACCTTCAAACCTTGAAATTTGTTTTCCAATAAAATTAACAAATGATTTGTATAGTAGATTTGTCTGGATCTTGAATCCTAAAAAAATAAATTTTATCCATTTCATGTATAAAATTGATACCCAGGACTAAAGTATAGTTTACATACTGTTTTAAGTATGAGGTTTTACTTTTAATTGTTATTTCTATGTTATTAATGAACAAACTTGTTTTTAATTTTTTATGTTGTAGAGTTATTTCAAGACTTAAAAATATTTAATATGTTGTCTTTTTATGCTAAGTATTGTTATCTATTCATTTGTGATTTAGTTATGATTTGTAACAAAATTTATCAAATCTAATTAGCTTTATGCTTTATCTTTGACTTTGAAGTATAAAACATTAGTAGGTATAAATAAGTTTCCATGAAACATTTGTGGGTGAAAAAAAAAATTTACACAAGAATATTTATCATTTGGTCAACATGGTCAGAGCACGTGAATTGCCATTTAAATCAGCTGATATAAAAATAAACTTACTCCTGATTGGTCAATTATATTGCATTCATGATTGATTTCTATCAATTAATCCAAATCAATCAGCGATGGTCAAGCACCTGTTATTTTGACCCCTTTACACAATTGACAGTTAATTAACGGTGTTAGCTTGGGTCATAAATCAATATATAGGGCTTCATATTGAAATTTAATGTCAGTTTGAATGACACGAAAATGACATTGTTGATCAAAATACGGAACCAACATTTTGGGCCACTTTGTTGGGCCAAAATTATATTTTTTGGGCCAGAATTGAAAAAATAGGGCCAATGGCCCAAGTGGCCCACGCCAGCGGAAACCCTGCATTTAGCATACCCTTACATGAAACTTGAATATACATGTATAATGCTATGATTTTATTTATGCATATTAAAGGTAAATTTACTTTGGTTTCTGAGTTGTAACTTTTGAGCACTTTCATAATTTTATGGAACTTGCACACATAGATAGATGCTTGTGAGGTAAGGAAGAAGATAAGTGATTTTAGGGTCAATAGGTTAAAGGTAAAAAAGAACTGGAAATCTCAAGTTATTCTTGTTTCATATGTAATCACTGGAATACCCTATCACAACAACAGTTTCATATTCTAAAGTGAAATTAATAACTCAATTTCTTAGTATTTATTAAGAATAACAAAACAGACATATCACACTGTCTTTTACTCTTTTTTCATAATGGTTACTAGGTACTACTATTTTACCTTATTTGTTATTATAAATGGCAATTTTATTACAATGTTATTTTGACTTTACATTTTATCTTCCTGTTTCTTATAAGACCATTCTGTCTTGATTTTAGATATCTTATAAAATGTTACTCTCAAGTACTAGAAGGTAAAGAACTTCCAGGATTTGTACAGTATCTGGGTAAAAGAATGGAAAAGAAATCCTGTATGAACCAAGATGTTGCTCTAAATTGTTTGATCAAAGCTTATGAACACAGAGCTGCAAGGTAAGATGCTAATATATTTGACATGGGGGTAAATCCATTTTGATGCGCTTTTGAACAAAATATGTGTTTAAAAACACTTATATAATACTAAAATATTTATGTCATTTTATGATTGTGGAATATTCTCTTAGTACAATTTGCCAAATAAATGGTATTCATTTGACAATAATAGATATTTATGATTTGTGTCACCATTCTTAGGAGTAAATGAATGAAAAGAATGGTTAAGTTAAGTTTTAAGGCAATAATTTTCAAGATTGCTCCTTTGAACAAAAAGATTGCAAAACTTACTATGTTTACCACACTATTGTTTACTAGTCAGTAACCTCTTAGGCAATAGTTTGGGTCCGACTTAGTAATTTACAATAACACCTGTAAGTAATTATACCCCCTGCTCGAAAAATAAGGAGTATACTGGTTTACCTCTGTCCGTCCATCCACATTATTACCTTCATAACAGTTTTCTCAGCAACTACTAGTCACAGCAACTTGAAATTGGATACATGACTTTAGTATGAGGTCCTTTATTGGGAGTACTGAAATTGAACTGTTGGATATCTACTTCCTGTTTACCTACTTAGTCAATCTCAACATTTCTGGTCAATTGTTGAAAATTTTTGTAACAGTTTTCTCAGCAACTACAAATCACAGTGATTTTAAATTTAGTATATGACTTCAGTATTAAGTCTTTTATGGCAATTGTCGAGATAAGGTCTGATGGATATACACCTTTATTTTTGTTTACCTACTTAGTCAATTGAGGGGATAGTGGGGTATACTTAGTGAGCAGTGGCTCACAAATTCCTTGTTAGGTTTGTCAGGTACCTGCCCAAGACTAGCTGGTTCATCCATGATTAAAACAGACAACACGGTATGTGCATCAAGAAGGAAGTTAAACCTTACATTCACGGACAGTTGAGCTCTCATCCACTAAGTTTGCTAATTGTGTTTCATGTGTTTTCCTGTGTAGAGGTAATTCTTTAAATATGATTTTAAAAAACTGGTTTGTTCTCATGATGCTTATCTTTCATATGGATAGAAATCTTATTTGTGCTCATTTTGTTTACAAGTTACTTATTCCTTTCAGATTGGTAGCTTCAGCAGCTAAAAGAATGCAGTCCTTGGTTCAATCAGGAAAACCTCAACATGAAGCATGGAATGGCAGCTCTATACAGCTGATGTGGGCAGCAAATGTATGTTACCTGTGTATATAGTTTTATTTTTATTTATATGTGGGCAGCTGAGCTGACATTAGAGCTTAACGTCGTGACTATCCATATATATAGGTCTGCAGAGATGTAAAAGCAGTGGGGGAGGGCACTTCCTATTTATATACAATCAGGAAAACCTCAACATGAAGCAGGGTATGCAACTCTATACAATAGAAAATAATGAGATGTGGAATAAGTGTACGTGACACAGCTCACATAACAAGCAGCAATTTAGAAAAACCACAATGAACAACCGCCAACAACCTTCAACGAAGACAGTAGGCGCTGTTCGTTGTTCTGCAATTGGCCCATGGTCTAAATAAAATGCATATAATTCAAACCCAGTCCTGAAGTAGTCACAGATAGACCCTCTTCTTAAACAAGGAACAGAAAACACCAAAAAGACAAGTACAAACCAAAGATTCCTGGCTTAAGACAGGGACATATAAAGTGTAGCAGGGTTAAACTGGTTTTTGGGCCCAACCTTCCCCCTATCAATATTTCTAGACAAAGCACAAAAATTAAATAATGTAGGCAGCAAATGTATGTTCTATAAGTTTGAACTTATATTTGATAAAGCCCCCCTGGCTGTATGCTTATTGTTTAGATTTTTTTTTTTTTTAATCTTTATAGATATGAAAGACAGCGCATTACTTCATATCTTTAAATTTTGTTTTTAAGCATATATATATGTATAAGTCTTAAAAATGGCAATTATATTTAAAGAAAATTAAGAATTTAAAAACCAAGTCAGCAGAACAAGGAAATTTAAATACCAAACTTTCCAGATCCAAAGCAACCATTAATGTCCTTCAATTTTGATTACAAACCTTTATTTCCCCAATTGAAGCAACACATTAATGATATTTTTATGCAGGAACAAAATGCTAGTATTCATGCTTCTGAAAAACTTCTATTTTTCAAATCATTTTGCCTTTCTCCAGGACGTGCATTTTATGTTGATCATTTAGAAAATTTCAAAAATAGATCTATTTTAAGTTAATACAGGCTAAGTGCTCATAACCTAGAAATAGAAAGAGGTAGCCATTGTAACATAAGCAGAAAAGACAGATTGTGTAAAATGTGCTATGATGCCGCAATCGAAGACGAAATACATTTACTTTGGCAATGTCCAAAATACTCAAATGAGAGAAAGGTATTTCTCGAGAAATTATCATCTTTTTGGAATATTAACTGTGATCAACTTCGTGAAGAGAATTTCTTTAAGCTATTAATGAACTCAAAAAACCAAAATGTGATAAACTTACTGTCTTCATTTCTTCAAAAATTATTTAAAATAAGAAACTCAAATGTGTCTGGAGTATGATTTTATTATTATTTTTATATATATATACACTTGCTTATAAAAGCAATTTTATTTGTTTATATAGACTATTTGACTTTTTACTATCTATAAACACAAAAGTTCTACCATGTATTTTTTTTCATAATACAAAGTAAACTAGTATTTTTACTATTCTCCTCTATGTATGATCATTTATTCTATACTTGTAATTTTGTGAACTAAATTTGTATGCACCATAATTTTTGTACTACAGGTCTTAACCAATTATTGTAATTGCGTTTGAACCAATAAAATATTATTATTATTATTATTTAGTCTTTACATTTTAGACCAATTTTCATTTGCTTTAATTGAAATCTTGGAGACTTCAGACTGACTGAAGGTAAAATGGTCTTTATGTCTCTTTTTCAGGCTCATTGTCATCTGTTCTGCCTGAAGACATTCATGGAAACCCTTGAGATTTCAGACTTACAGCCTAACACACTGAAGGTGATGCTGTTTCTATGTCAGTTGTATGGCATTCATGGTATATTACAGAATCTAGGAGAATTTATTCAGGTACATTCTTGTGAATAAAAAAGCACTTACTGTGGATTCATTTATTTTCATGGGTACCAATTTTCGTGGTTTAATGAAAAAGAATCAGTTTGTGGTTTCTAAAATTTGTGGTTTAAAAGTCTGCAGCATACAGATCAATGTTAAATATCCTTTTTGTGGGGTATCAAATTTCTTTGTACAAGGCCACCCACAAAAACCACGAAAATTGGTACCCCATGATTAATAATGAAACCACAGTAATCACTTTGCCAAGGCCTATCTAAAATATAACTTGGTGACTGTCTGTATGTCATTTGTCCATTGGTTCATTCCCTTAAAAAATAATTTGACCAATTGAAACAAAAATTGGTATTGATAGTTCTATAAGGCATCCATTATAAAATTCATTGAAATGGACACTATTGCTGAAACAGAACAATGGATAAGATTCTGAAAGCTTATAACTCAAGAAATAAAACAGATAGCATCATGGGCTGTTGAGTTTTACACAAAACTTCATTAGTACATGAAGGTATGATGACTTTTGAGGAAGGGGAAGTGTAACAGGGTTGCTCCCCTTCCTAGTAGATTTAAATAGCCAGCCTTTATCCCTGAACAAGGGAAGTACTTCTTTGGTTCAGAGGTAGAGCGTCTGACTGTAAACCTAGAGGTCTCAGATTTTGTGAAGTAATGGTTACACATATATACAAATATTTTTCCATTAAAATTAACAATGTAGAATTACCTTAATAAGTTTTGCAAAAGGCTACAGGACAGCAAAACAGCTGATTTCTGTAAAGTTGTAGAATTTCTGGAAAAACAATGAATAGAAAGTTAGGTAAAAGTAAATAGATTTACCAAATACCAATAATATCGCCAAATTTAATTTCAAAGTCAAAATTGTATTTGCAATACACCCTTTAGGGTCAATAGCTATAAAAAACAAAACAAACATAAATGACGAAGTAAAGAAACACAAAAATTACTATTTTGGTCCCCCTTGTCCTTGGTGAAAACAGCTGTTTCAAAAGGGAGTCCAGCAATCTTACATGTTCCTATGATTCTAGATTAAATGAGTTGATTCTTTTGGTGAGAAGCTTTATAATTCTTTTGTTTAAAATACTTTCAGGATGGATTTTTTAATGGTCAACAAGTAGAGTATATACAGAGAAAGTTTTTGGACCTTTTAGATGAGATACGACCCAATGCTGTCGGTCTCGTTGATGCGTTTGATATTCCAGACAAAGTCCTTGACAGCTGTTTAGGGAGATATGATGGTCAGGTGTATCAAGCTTTGTATGATTATGCCAAATCAGCTCCTATGAACAAAACTGATGTAAGTTGTGTGTTTTGAAATTTATTGGACCTAATGGCAGAATATCATGAGGTCTGCCACAAAATCAGCCTACAATTTGCTTGCATAAGAATTGGAAAAAAAACATACACGGTTGGAAAAAAAAAACATGATATATCTCATTAACTCTGATGATATGTAGGTCTTTTCCATTGTATATTGTTTTGAATGTTCTTTGAAATCAATTAATGTTTTGAGATTAACATTCAAAAAATAGTTTTAATACCACTGATCATGAGGATAATGTTGCATAACTTACCATCTTACCACATATTTTGGTCCTTTTCAGTGTTTATATTATCATCAATTGATATTTTATTCAAATAAGATCATAAAAGCACCAGACTAGCAATCAGATTAAGTTGTTTTTGAACCATACAGTTTACTCCTTTAAATTTTATTTAGTTTAAACATTTTCATTTGTCCTGGATTAGAAAACAAGCTAAATGCTCCTATAAACCCCTCTATAGTTTGTGAGTGTGGCCCTTTGTAGCACCCTCATTGAGCCTTCTCAAAGGAGCCTTTAACATGCACTTAGTAAATTTATTTAAACCTGGGTATGGCCCTTTGTAGCACCCTTATTGAGCCTTCTCAAAGGGGCCTTTAAAATGCTCTGGGTAAATTTATTTATTTATTTATATATAGAACTGTTTTGTTTTCTGATTACAGATACACAGTACCTACTACAAACATATCCAGCCTTTAATACATTCCTCACCAGACAAAGTACAGTTTGCCAAACTTTGATGCGAGAAAGCATTCCATTCAATTTGATATTACAGATTAATTATTAGAAATATAAAGTGATCCATGTATTGGAGTTGAAACAGCATTAAAATTATTGTTAAATGTCTTAAAACAAAACAAAAATTAAATTTTCAGATTTTCTTGTATTTTGTGCAATATTTTTCATGTACATGTAATAACAAATCTTGTACTGTGATATGTATGTTTTATATGAATTCTTTATAACAGATTTTCATTTCTTTAAAAATCTATATGTAAAAAGAATAGTTTATTACATGATGTTAAACTTTGTATAAAATCAAAATAAGTTAAGATCAATCATAATGTGAAAGTATTACAGTATGGTTCATGGGGTAACAGTATTCATTCAACCTTCAAACCTTGAAATTTGTTTTCCAATAAAATTAACAAATGATTTGTATAGTAGATTTGTCTGGATCTTGAATCCTAAAAAAATAAATTTTATTCATTTCATGTATAAAATTGATACCCAGGACTAAAGTATAGTTTACATACTGTTTTAAGTATGAGGTTTTACTTTTAATTGTTATTTCTATGTTATTAATGAACAAACTTGTTTTTAATTTTTTATGTTGTAGAGTTATTTCAAGACTTAAAAATATTTAATATGTTGTCTTTTTATGCTAAGTATTGTTATCTATTCATTTGTGATTTAGTTATGATTTGTAACAAAATTTATCAAATCTAATTAGCTTTATGCTTTATCTTTGACTTTGAAGTATAAAACATTAGTAGGTATAAATAAGTTTCCATGAAACATTTGTGGGTGAAAAAAAAAATTTACACAAGAATATTTATCATTTGGTCAACATGGTCAGAGCACGTGAATTGCCATTTAAATCAGCTGATATAAAAATAAACTTACTCCTGATTGGTCAATTATATTGCATTCATGATTGATTTCTATCAATTAATCCAAATCAATCAGCGATGGTCAAGCACCTGTTATTTTGACCCCTTTACACAATTGACAGTTAATTAACGGTGTTAGCTTGGGTCATAAATCAATATATAGGGCTTCATATTGAAATTTAATGTCAGTTTGAATGACACGAAAATGACATTGTTGATCAAAATACGGAACCAACATTTTGGGCCACTTTGTTGGGCCAAAATTATATTTTTTGGGCCAGAATTGAAAAAATAGGGCCAATGGCCCAAGTGGCCCACGCCAGCGGAAACCCTGCATTTAGCATACCCTTACATGAAACTTGAATATACATGTATAATGCTATGATTTTATTTATGCATATTAAAGGTAAATTTACTTTGGTTTCTGAGTTGTAACTTTTGAGCACTTTCATAATTTTATGGAACTTGCACACATAGATAGATGCTTGTGAGGTAAGGAAGAAGATAAGTGATTTTAGGGTCAATAGGTTAAAGGTAAAAAAGAACTGGAAATCTCAAGTTATTCTTGTTTCATATGTAATCACTGGAATACCCTATCACAACAACAGTTTCATATTCTAAAGTGAAATTAATAACTCAATTTCTTAGTATTTATTAAGAATAACAAAACAGACATATCACACTGTCTTTTACTCTTTTTTCATAATGGTTACTAGGTACTACTATTTTACCTTATTTGTTATTATAAATGGCAATTTTATTACAATGTTATTTTGACTTTACATTTTATCTTCCTGTTTCTTATAAGACCATTCTGTCTTGATTTTAGATATCTTATAAAATGTTACTCTCAAGTACTAGAAGGTAAAGAACTTCCAGGATTTGTACAGTATCTGGGTAAAAGAATGGAAAAGAAATCCTGTATGAACCAAGATGTTGCTCTAAATTGTTTGATCAAAGCTTATGAACACAGAGCTGCAAGGTAAGATGCTAATATATTTGACATGGGGGTAAATCCATTTTGATGCGCTTTTGAACAAAATATGTGTTTAAAAACACTTATATAATACTAAAATATTTATGTCATTTTATGATTGTGGAATATTCTCTTAGTACAATTTGCCAAATAAATGGTATTCATTTGACAATAATAGATATTTATGATTTGTGTCACCATTCTTAGGAGTAAATGAATGAAAAGAATGGTTAAGTTAAGTTTTAAGGCAATAATTTTCAAGATTGCTCCTTTGAACAAAAAGATTGCAAAACTTACTATGTTTACCACACTATTGTTTACTAGTCAGTAACCTCTTAGGCAATAGTTTGGGTCCGACTTAGTAATTTACAATAACACCTGTAAGTAATTATACCCCCTGCTCGAAAAATAAGGAGTATACTGGTTTACCTCTGTCCGTCCATCCACATTATTACCTTCATAACAGTTTTCTCAGCAACTACTAGTCACAGCAACTTGAAATTGGATACATGACTTTAGTATGAGGTCCTTTATTGGGAGTACTGAAATTGAACTGTTGGATATCTACTTCCTGTTTACCTACTTAGTCAATCTCAACATTTCTGGTCAATTGTTGAAAATTTTTGTAACAGTTTTCTCAGCAACTACAAATCACAGTGATTTTAAATTTAGTATATGACTTCAGTATTAAGTCTTTTATGGCAATTGTCGAGATAAGGTCTGATGGATATACACCTTTATTTTTGTTTACCTACTTAGTCAATTGAGGGGATAGTGGGGTATACTTAGTGAGCAGTGGCTCACAAATTCCTTGTTAGGTTTGTCAGGTACCTGCCCAAGACTAGCTGGTTCATCCATGATTAAAACAGACAACACGGTATGTGCATCAAGAAGGAAGTTAAACCTTACATTCACGGACAGTTGAGCTCTCATCCACTAAGTTTGCTAATTGTGTTTCATGTGTTTTCCTGTGTAGAGGTAATTCTTTAAATATGATTTTAAAAAACTGGTTTGTTCTCATGATGCTTATCTTTCATATGGATAGAAATCTTATTTGTGCTCATTTTGTTTACAAGTTACTTATTCCTTTCAGATTGGTAGCTTCAGCAGCTAAAAGAATGCAGTCCTTGGTTCAATCAGGAAAACCTCAACATGAAGCATGGAATGGCAGCTCTATACAGCTGATGTGGGCAGCAAATGTATGTTACCTGTGTATATAGTTTTATTTTTATTTATATGTGGGCAGCTGAGCTGACATTAGAGCTTAACGTCGTGACTATCCATATATATAGGTCTGCAGAGATGTAAAAGCAGTGGGGGAGGGCACTTCCTATTTATATACAATCAGGAAAACCTCAACATGAAGCAGGGTATGCAACTCTATACAATAGAAAATAATGAGATGTGGAATAAGTGTACGTGACACAGCTCACATAACAAGCAGCAATTTAGAAAAACCACAATGAACAACCGCCAACAACCTTCAACGAAGACAGTAGGCGCTGTTCGTTGTTCTGCAATTGGCCCATGGTCTAAATAAAATGCATATAATTCAAACCCAGTCCTGAAGTAGTCACAGATAGACCCTCTTCTTAAACAAGGAACAGAAAACACCAAAAAGACAAGTACAAACCAAAGATTCCTGGCTTAAGACAGGGACATATAAAGTGTAGCAGGGTTAAACTGGTTTTTGGGCCCAACCTTCCCCCTATCAATATTTCTAGACAAAGCACAAAAATTAAATAATGTAGGCAGCAAATGTATGTTCTATAAGTTTGAACTTATATTTGATAAAGCCCCCCTGGCTGTATGCTTATTGTTTAGATTTTTTTTTTTTTTAATCTTTATAGATATGAAAGACAGCGCATTACTTCATATCTTTAAATTTTGTTTTTAAGCATATATATATGTATAAGTCTTAAAAATGGCAATTATATTTAAAGAAAATTAAGAATTTAAAAACCAAGTCAGCAGAACAAGGAAATTTAAATACCAAACTTTCCAGATCCAAAGCAACCATTAATGTCCTTCAATTTTGATTACAAACCTTTATTTCCCCAATTGAAGCAACACATTAATGATATTTTTATGCAGGAACAAAATGCTAGTATTCATGCTTCTGAAAAACTTCTATTTTTCAAATCATTTTGCCTTTCTCCAGGACGTGCATTTTATGTTGATCATTTAGAAAATTTCAAAAATAGATCTATTTTAAGTTAATACAGGCTAAGTGCTCATAACCTAGAAATAGAAAGAGGTAGCCATTGTAACATAAGCAGAAAAGACAGATTGTGTAAAATGTGCTATGATGCCGCAATCGAAGACAAAATACATTTACTTTGGCAATGTCCAAAATACTCAAATGAGAGAAAGGTATTTCTCGAGAAATTATCATCTTTTTGGAATATTAACTGTGATCAACTTCGTGAAGAGAATTTCTTTAAGCTATTAATGAACTCAAAAAACCAAAATGTGATAAACTTACTGTCTTCATTTCTTCAAAAATTATTTAAAATAAGAAACTCAAATGTGTCTGGAGTATGATTTTATTATTATTTTTATATATATATACACTTGCTTATAAAAGCAATTTTATTTGTTTATATAGACTATTTGACTTTTTACTATCTATAAACACAAAAGTTCTACCATGTATTTTTTTCATAATACAAAGTAAACTAGTATTTTTACTATTCTCCTCTATGTATGATCATTTATTCTATACTTGTAATTTTGTGAACTAAATTTGTATGCACCATAATTTTTGTACTACAGGTCTTAACCAATTATTGTAATTGCGTTTGAACCAATAAAATATTATTATTATTATTATTTAGTCTTTACATTTTAGACCAATTTTCATTTGCTTTAATTGAAATCTTGGAGACTTCAGACTGACTGAAGGTAAAATGGTCTTTATGTCTCTTTTTCAGGCTCATTGTCATCTGTTCTGCCTGAAGACATTCATGGAAACCCTTGAGATTTCAGACTTACAGCCTAACACACTGAAGGTGATGCTGTTTCTATGTCAGTTGTATGGCATTCATGGTATATTACAGAATCTAGGAGAATTTATTCAGGTACATTCTATTACAGAATCTAGGAGAATTTAGTCAGGTACATTCTATTACAGAATCTAGGAGAATTTAGTCAGGTACATTCTATTACAGAATCTAGGAGAATTTAGTCAGGTACATTCTATTACAGAATCTAGGAGAATTTATTCAGGTACATTCTATTACAGAATCTAGGAGAATTTATTCAGGTACATTCTATTACAGAATCTAGGAGAATTTATTCAGGTACATTCTATTACAGAATCTAGGAGAATTTATTCAGGTACATTCTATTACAGAATCTAGGAGAATTTATTCAGGTACATTCTATTACAGAATCTAGGAGAATTTATTCAGGTACATTCTATTACAGAATCTAGGAGAATTTATTCAGGTACATTCTATTACAGAATCTAGGAGAATTTATTCAGGTACATTCTATTACAGAATCTAGGAGAATTTATTCAGGTACATTCTATTACAGAATCTTGGAGAATTTATTCAGGTACATTCTATTACAGAATCTTGGAGAATTTATTCAGGTACATTCTATTACAGAATCTAGGAGAATTTATTCAGGTACATTCTATTACAGAATCTTGGAGAATTTATTCAGGTACATTCTATTACAGAATCTAGGAGAATTTATTCAGGTACATTCTATTACAGAATCTAGGAGAATTTATTCAGGTACATTCTATTACAGAATCTAGGAGAATTTATTCAGGTACATTCTTATGGATAAAAAAAAGCACTTAATCACCTTGCCAAGAGCTATCTAAAATATAACTTGGTGTCTGTCTGTATGTCATTTGTCCATTTGTTTAACTTTTTGAAATTACTCCCTTAAAATAATTTGACCAATTGCAACCAAAATTGGTATTGATAGTTCTATAAGGTATCCATTATAAAATTTATTTAAAAGGACACTTAAGCTGAAACAGAACAATGGATGAAATTCTGAAAGCTGATAACTCAAGAAATAAAACCGATAGGATCATGGGCTGTTGAGTTTTACACAAGACTTCATTTAGTATGAAGTAGTCAGAATATCCCTTAATCTTCATTATCGAGATAATACAAATGACTGGTGAATCCCAAGATAGATTTTTTATTACAATTTAATCCAATGCAATAAGGAGCAATAGATCAAAACAGGTATTTTGTAATTGTTTTATTTACAGGTCATCTTTAATATTTTTACACACATAAGAATATTTTTCCATTAAATTAACAATGTAGAATTACCTTAACAAGCTTTGCAAAAGGCTACAGGATAGCAAAACAGCTGATTTCTGTAAAGTTGTTAAATTTTCAAGAAAAGCCATGAAATGGGTAGTTAGGTAGAAGTAAATAGGTTTACTAAATACCAATACTATCGCCAAATTTAATTTCAAAGTCATTATTATACCCCCGCTTCGAAGAAGAGGGGGGTATACTGTTTTACCCTTGTCCGTCCGTTGGTTCGTCCGTCCGTCAGTAACATAATTTCCGTCAGTTTTCTCAGCAACTACATGACACAGAGGTCTGATATTTTGCTTATAGCTTTCTCCTATAGTACCATATTGTGTATACCGATTTCATGCTCCTAGGTCAACTACTTCCTGTTTACTGAATACTTAGGTTTTTGCACATAGTGAACATGAATGCAAAATTTTCGTCAAAGTTTTCTCAGCAACTACAAGAGATAGAGGTCTGATATTTTGCATATAGCTTAATCCTATAGTCCCATATGGTGTATAGCGATTTTATGTTCCTAGGTCAACTATTTCCTGTTTACTGAGTATTTAAACTTGTATGCATGACATAGTTTTAGGAGCGGGGGTATCACTAGTGAGCATTAGCTCACAGATTTACTTGTTGTATTTGCATTTACATCCAGGAGAGTCAATAGCTATCAAAAACAAAACAAACACAAATGAAGAAATGAAGAAACACAAAAATAACCATTTTGGTCCCCCCTTGTCCTTGGTGAAAACAGCTGTTTAAAGAGGGAGTCAGCAATTCCTAAGAATCTAGATTCAATGAGTTCATTCTTTTGGTGAGAAGCTTTATAATTCTTTTGTTTAAAATACTTTCAGGATGGATTTTTAACTGGTCAACAAGTAGAGTATATACAAAGAAAGTTTTTGGACCTTTTAGATGAGATACGACCCAATGCTGTCGGTCTTGTTGATGCGTTTGATATTCCAGATAAAGTCCTTGACAGCTGTCTAGGGAGATATGATGGTCAGGTGTATCAAGCTTTGTATGATTATGCCAAATCAGCTCCTATGAACAAAACTGATGTAAGTTGTGTGTTTATAATTTATTGGACCTAATGGCAGAATATCATGAGGTCTGCCACAAAATCCATTAATTTGCTTGCATAAGAATTGGAAAAAAAAACATACACGGTTGGAAAAAAACATGATATATCTCATTAACTCTGGTGATATGTAGATCTTTTCCATTGTGTATTGTTTTGAATGTTCTTTAAAATCAATTAATGTTTTGAGATTGACCTTTCAAAAATTAGTTTTAATACCACTGATCATGAGAATAATTTTGCATAACTTACCATCTTACCACATACTTGGTCCTTTTCAGTGTTTATATTATCATCAATTGATACTCTAGTCAAAAAAGATCATAAAAGCACCAGACTAGCAATCAGATTAAGTTATTTTTGAACCATACAGTTTACTCCTTTAAATTTTATTTAGTTTAAACATTTTTATTTGTCCTGGATTAGAAAACAAGCTAAATGCTCCTATAAACCCCTCTATAGTTTGCGAGTGTGGCCCTTTGTAGCACCCTCATTGAGCCTTCTCAAAGGAGCCTTTAACATGCACTTGGTAAATTTATTTAAACCTGGGTATGGCCCTTTGTAGCACCCTTATTGAGCCTTCTCAAAGGGGCCTTTAAAATGCTCTGGGTAAATTTATTTATTTATTTATTTATAGAACTGTTTTGTTTTCTGATTACAGATACACAGTACCTACTACAAACATATCCAGCCTTTAATACATTCCTCACCAGACAAAGTACAGTTTGCCAAACTTTGATGCTGTATAGAACTTTGAGAAAAACATTCCATTCAATTTGATAATACAGATTTATTATTAGAAATATAAAGTGATCCATGTATTGGAGTTGAAACAGCATTAAAATTATAGTTAAATGTCATAAAACAAAACAAAAATTAAATGTTAAGAATTTTTTTTGTATTTTGTGCAATATTTTCATGTACATGTAATAACAAATCCTTTACTGTGATATGTATGTTTTATGTAATTTTTTTTTTATGAAAGACCTTTGATCATTATGTAAAAAGATTTTTTTAACCTTTTGAAGAATGTTCATTAATTACAAGATGTTGAACTTTGTCAAGGGTTTGAAATAACAAAATCTATATTAGTTCATTTTAATCCTACTGTGAAAATATCACAGTATTTTTATCAGGGTACCCGTTTTCAATTGTCATTCAAATCATGAAATTTGCTTCCCAATAAAAGAACAAATTATGATTGATTTGTATGGTAGAAATATCTGAATCAGGAAACCTCAAAAATGTAATATTTGACAAAGTTTGAACCATAAGTTTGTCACAGAGTATAGTTCACATACTGTTTTAGGTATGAAGTTTTGCTTTTAATTGCTATTTCTATATGTATATAATTTATGAACAAATTTGTTTATTATACGACTGCAAAAAATTTGCGGACCTATAATGGTATGATGCTGTCCTCGTCGTTGTCATCGTTGTCTGTTAACTTTAGTGTATACAAGATAACTTTATTTCTAGTAATCCGAATGCAATGAAATTTCACAATGATATTCCTTACTTTTAAAGGATGGATGGGATTGATTTTGGGGCTCCCACCTGTTTTGGTTTCGAAATTAGGGGCCAAAAATGCTACTTTTATGTTTGTTGCCACGAAAACTTTATTTCTAGTCATCCAATTGCTTTGTACTTTGGCATTAATATTCCTTACCATAAAAGGGTGAATGGGATTGATATTGGAGGCCCCCTTTTTTTTTCGAAATTAGGGGCCCAAAAGGGGCAAAAAAATCAAATATTTTATTGTTTCCACCAGTACTTTGTTTCTAGCTGGCTTATTGCTGTGAAATTTGTGAAGAATGTTTCTTACAATATAAGAATGAACCTGTTAACTTTTGCGGACCCCTCTTTCCCCGTTTATTAGCGGCCAAAAGGGGCCAAAATCAAAACTTTGATATTAGTGGTCCGATTTTGAATTTTTTTTTGCATGTTTGTTCTTGTCAAATAGCGATATAAAATTGAGAATCAATTTTTGTGACTCCCCCCCCTTTTTCCCCTTATAATGTAATGAAGGGCCAAAAGGGACCAAAATCGGAACTTTTTACTTATGATCCGATTTTGAAATTTTTTTTGCATGTTTGTTCTTGTCAAATAGTGGATACAAATTTGCAACCCCCCCTTTTTCCCCCTATTATGTAATAAGGGCCAAAATGGAAAATTTGTGGTCTAATTTTGATCTTCTTTGGAAAAAAAATAATTCCTTTTAAATTGTAAGTGGAAAGTCCACCAAAAGCTGCATGTGTCAAAAACCTTTGTCAGTCCACCATGGGCTGCACGTGTCCAGAGCAATTGACTATCCTTATTGGGCCTAAAACGTACAGGGTTCAACATGTTGCGGTCGTATCATGCTGTGCTCGGCGAAGCTTTTTATTTTTCATGTGGAATTTACTTCAAGACTCAAAAATATTATATATTGTCTTGTTATGATTAGTATTGTGTTGTTTTCATTTTTGATTTAGTTATGATTTGTTACAAATATTTATTAAATTTAACTAGCTTAATGCTTTATCTTTGAATTTGAAGTATAAAACATTAGTTTCAATGAAACATTTGTGGGTGAAAAACACAAAAAAAGTCTTTGTTGTATGTTGGTGATCCCAGGTTATGTTACTGTCTTTCAAACTGGTGCTGATTATTACAGAATTGTTAAGCACATAAGGGAAACATGCAAAGGATCAGACCCTGGCACCACTAAACTTGTAAGAATACTTAAGTCTAAGAATATTGAAAAAAAATCTCAGTCTTATTTTAATTATTTTTGGCAGCTTTGGTTAGAGTTACTCCATTTAATAGTCCAAATTGACCAGTTTTTATTTGGTTTTCTATCACAATACTGGAGGAAAGACTTTATAGCAAAATGGCACAATCACAGATAATCAAGAAATGAAGATGATCAAATAAGGTTTATCACACAAACTTTCCTGTTTCGTTGGGATCAAGGAATACAATAACCCTTGAGAAATAAGATAACAAGATGATCAATTTAAACATCCAACAGCCTCTTTTTACATGCTTTTCTATATCTCTAAATAACAGGTCTTCATTATATTGATTCCACAATACAATTAACCAACCAACATGCCTTGATTTTCTGATGCTTTATAAGTAAAACAATAGAGACTGCTCATATTCTTCCAAATTTATAACAGTGAATATCAAGCTTTGCCTGGTGTAATTAACAAGTCCACATCAAACTGACAAGTGCTATATACAAGTCCACATCAAACTGACTGATGTTAATTACAAGTCCACATCAAGCTGACTGATGTTTATTACAAGTCCACATCAAACTGACTAATGTTTATTACAAGTCCACATCAAACTGACTAGTGTAATATACAAGTCCACACCAAACTGGCTGATGTTTATTACAAGTCTACATCAAACTGACTAATGTTTATTACAAGTCCACATCAAACTACTGATGTTTATTACAAGTCCACATCAAACTGACTGATGTTTATTACAAGTCCACATCAAACTGACTGATGTTTATTACAAGTCCACATCAAACCGACTGATGTTTATTACAAGTCCACATCAAACTGACTGATGTATATTATGTTGGCACATCAAACTGACTGATGCATATTACAAGTCCACATCAAACTGACTGATGTTTATTACAAGTCCACACCAAACTGGCTGATGTTTATTACAATTCCACATCAAACTGACTAGTGTAATATACAAGTCCACACCAAACTGGCTGATGTTTATTACAAGTCTACATCAAACTGACTGATGTTTATTACAAGTCCACATCAAACTACTGATGTTTATTACAAGTCCACATCAAACTAAATGATGTTTATTACAAGTCCACATCAAACTGACTGATGTTTATTACAAGTCCACATCAAACCGACTGATGTTTATTACAAGTCCACATCAAACTGACTGATGTATATTATGTTGGCACATCAAACTGACTGATGCATATTACAAGTCCACATCAAACTGACTGATGTTTATTACAAGTCCACATCAAACTGACTGATGTTTTTTATGAGGGTACATTAAACAGACTGATGTATATTATGATGAAACATGTAACTTACTGATATATATTACAAATGCCCATCAAACTAATTTATATTACAAGTGCACATCAAACTGACTGATGTATATTACAAATGCCCATCAAACTGATTCATATTACAGTGCACATCAAACTGGCTGATGTATATTACATATGCCCATCAAATTGGTTTATATTACACTTGCACATCAAACTGACTGATGTATTATATGTTGGCACATCAAACTGACTGATGTATATTACAAATGCCAATCAAACTGATTTTTATTACAAGTGCACATCAAACTGACTGATGTATATTACAAATGCCCATCAAACTGATTTATATTACAGTGCACATCAAACTGGCTGATGTATATTACATATGCCCATCAAATTGGTTTATATTACAAGTTCACATCAAACTGACTGATGTATTTTATGTTGGTATATCAAACTGACTGATGAATATTACAAATGCCCATCAAACTGATTTATATTACAAGTGCACATCAAACTGACTGATGTATATTACAAATGTCCATCAAACTGATTTATATTACAAGTGCACATCAAACTGACTGATTTGTATTATGTTGGCACACCAAACTGACTGATGTATATTACAAGTACACCTCACACTGACTGATGTATATTATGTTGGCACATCAAACTGACTGATGTATATTACTAGTACACATCAAACTGACTGATGTGTATTACAAGTGCGCATCAAACTGACTGATGCATATTTCAAGTACACATCAAACTGACTGATTGATATTACAAGTACACATCAAACTGACTGATGTTTATTACAAGTCCACATAAAACTAACGGATGTATATTACAAGTACACATCAAACTGACTGATGTATTTTATGTTGGTACATCAAACTGACTGATGCATATTACAAGTCCACACCAAACCGACTGATGTTTATTATGTTGGTACATCAAACCGACTGATGGATATTACAAGTCCACACCAAACCGTTTGATGTTTATTATGTTGGTACATCAAACCGACTGATGGATATTGCAAGTACACATCAAACTGACTGATGGATATTACAAGTACACATCAAACTGACTGATGGATATTACAAGTACACATCAAACTGACTGATGTTTATTACAAGTCCACATCAAACTAACTGATGTATATTACAAGTACACATCAAACTGACTGATGTATTTTTTGTTGGTACATCAAACTGACTGATGTATATTACAAGTACACATCAAACTAACTGATGTATTTTATGTTGGTACATCAAACTGACATGAATATTACAAGTACACAACAAACTGACTGATGTTTATTACAAGAACACATCAAACTGATTGATTTTTTATCACAAGTAAGCATCAGTTTGTTGTATATTTTGTTGGAACATCAAACTGACTGATGTATATTATGATGAAACATGTAACTTACTGATGTATATTACAAATGCCCATCAAACTAATTTATATTACAATTGCACATCAAACTGGCTGATGTATATTACAAATGCCCATCAAACTGATTCATATTACAGTGCACATCAAACTGGCTGATGTATATTACATATGCCCATCAAATTGGTTTATATTACACTTGAAAATCAAACTGACTGATGTATTATATGTTGGCACATCAAACGGACTAATGTATATTACAAATGCCCATCAAACTGATTTATATTACAAGTGCACATCAAACTTACTGATGTATATTACAAATGCCCATCAAACTGATTTATATTACAGTGCACATCAAACTGGCTGATGTATATTACATATGCCCATCAAATTGGTTTATATTACAAGTTCACATCAAACTGACTGATATATTATATGTTGGCACATCAAACTGACTGGTGTATATTACAAATACCCATCATACTGATTTATGTAACAAGTGCACATCAAACTGACTGATGTATATTACAAATGCTCATCAAACTGATTTATATTACAAGTGCACATCAAACTGACTGATGTTTATTTCAAATGTCCATCAAACTGATTTATATTACAAGTGCACATCAAACTGACTGATTTGTATTATGTTGGCACATCAAACTGACTGATGTATATTACAAGTACACATCACACTGACTGATGTATATTATGTTGGCACATCAAACTGACTGATGTATATTACAAGTACACACCAAACTGACTGATGTGTATTACAAGTGCGCATCAAACTGACTGATGCATATTACAAGTACACATCAAACTAACTGATGTATATTACAAGTACACATCAAACTGACTGATGTATTTTATATTGGTACATCAAACTGACTGATGCATATTACAAGTACACATCAAACTAACTGATGTTTATTACAAGAACACATCAAACTGACTGATTTTTATCACAAGTAAGCATCAGTTTGTTGTATATTATGTTGGAACATCAAACTGACTGATGTATAGTACAAGTGCTCATCAAACTGACTGATGCATATTACAAGTACACATCAAACTGACTGATGTATATAACAAGTACATGTCACACTGACTGATGCATATTACAAGTGCACATCAATGTGACTGATGTATATTACAAGTGCATATCAAACTGACTGATGCATATTACAAGTGCACATAAAATTGTGCTCATCAAACTGACTGAAGTATATAACAAATGCACATCAAACTCTGATAAATTTTACGAGTGCACATCAAACTTATTGAATTATAACCACAAGGCACATCAAACTGAAGGTATTAAAAGTGCTCAAAAACACAAAGCCCCCCAGTATAAAGCAGATGCACATCAAATTTTGTGGGTATATATTACAAAGGCAGATAAAACTATGTCTTATATAATACATGTTCACATCAGATGTATGTTACAAACTAGTGCACCCCAAACTGATGTACATAGCAGGTGCACATCAAATTTCGTCTCGAATATATATAACATCCAACCCCGATGTATAAAACAAATACACATCAAACTCGATCTGTATAATGTATATAACTGGTGCATATTATTAGTTCAAAACAACTCTGTCTGATTTCTATTAAAAAGTGCACATCTGTCTGTCTGATTTCTATTAAAAAGTGCACATCTGTCTGTCTGATTTCTATTAAAAGTGCTCATCAACCTGTCTGATTTCTATTAAAAGTGCACATCAGTCTGTCTGATTTCTATTAAAAGTGCTCATCAACCTGTCTGATTTCTATTAAAAGTGCACATCACGCTGTCTTAAAAGTGCACATCAACCTGTCTTATTTCTATTGAAAGTGCACGTCAATCTGTTTGATTTCTATTAAAGGTGCACATCAATCTGCCTGCTTACTATTAAAAGTGCACATCAATCTGCCTGCTTACTATTAAAAATTTACATCATTTTGACTGGTTTCTATTTAAAGTGCACATCAGTCTGTCTGATTTCTATTAAAAGTGCACATCAATCTGTGTGATTACTATTGAAAGTGCACATCAGTCTGTTTGATTTCTATTAAAGGTGCACATCAATCTGCCTGCTTACTATTAAAAGTGCACATCAATCTACCTGCTTACTATTAAAAGTTTACATCATTCTGACTGGTTTCTATTGAAAGTGCACATCAGTCTGTCTGATTTCTATTAAAAGTGCACATCAATCTGTGTGATTACTATTGAAAGTGCACATCAGTCTGTTTGATTTCTATTAAAGGTGCACATCAATCTGCCTGCTTACTATTAAAAGTGCACATCAATCTACCTGCTTACTATTAAAAGTTTACATCATTCTGACTGGTTTCTATTGAAAGTGCACATCAGTCTGTCTGATCACTATTAAAAGTGCACATCAATCTGTCTGATTACTATTAAAAGTGCACATCAATCTGCCTGCTTACTATTAAAAATTTACATCATTTTGACTGGTTTTTATTTAAAGTGCACATCAGTCTGTCTGATTTCTATTAAAAGTGCACATCAATCTGTGTGATTACTATTAAAAGTGCACATCAATCTGCCTGCTTACTATTAAAAGTTTATATCATTCTGACTGGTTTCTATTGAAAGTGCACATCAGTCTGTCTGATTACTATTAAAAGTGCACATCAATCTGTCTGATTACTATTAAAAGTGCACATCAATCTGCCTGCTTACTATTAAAAGTGCACATCAATCTGCCTGCTTACTATTAAAAATTTACATCATTTTGACTGGTTTCTATTTAAAGTGCACATCAGTCTGTCTGATTACTATTAAAAGTGCACATCAGTCTGTCTGATTTCTATTAAAAGTGTACTTCAAATGCGGTCGGATGTACATGTTAACGGCAATTAGCAAAATCAATTAGAAAACTTTAACATACTTAGTAAGAGAACATCAATCTGCCTGATTACTATTAAAAGTTTACATCATTCTGACTGGTTTCTATTAAAAGTGCACATCAGTCTGCTTGATTTCTATTAAAAGTGCTCACCAATCTGTCTGATTTCTATTAAAGTGCACATCAGTTTGTTTGGTTTCTATTAAAAGTGTACTTCAAATGCTGTTGGATGTACATGTTAACGGCAATTAGCAAAATCAGTCATTAAGCCTATTTCCTAGACAATAAATTTATTGCCTATTTTTTTGAGGCATTAGGCTTATTTCCTTAAATCATAATGGCAAAACCTTATATATATCCTAGGCAATAAAAAATCACATTTTTTATAAATATTTTTAGATTTTTTATTATTATTTGGAAAACTTTAACAAACTTAGTAAGAGAACATCTAATCGGCCTCTTGCTAAATATTGTCCAAGGTAACTAAACCATTGAGTTAAAAGTTTATATTTTTGAACTATTTTCAAGATCAATCTTTTTACTATACACTGGTTTTTATGGCATCTGACCAAAGATCACATTAGATATTGTAATCATTTTGCGTCTGCGTCCGTCTGACAGTAGTGTTCAAATAAAAACAAATATATGTCCAAAAGACATAAGGCCCCGTCTCGCAACATATTGGGTCCGACGGACGAATGGACGGATCGACAAACAGACCCGAACAGAATATGCTCCCTACTTTTGTAGATGAAGCATAAAAATCTGCTTTTCAAAAACCACTTAATCAAGTGCTACAAAACTTTGTTTGATAATATTGTTTGTAAAGGTGTATTGTAACAAAATGATGTTTGGATTTTTGATTCGACGAAAACATGGCCGCTGTGGCTAAAAAATATTAATAAGAGCAAAACTAATCTTGAACTAAAACATTATGATGGATCTCACGGTCTACAATAGTTGCCATTTTGACAAGGGATCCCTTAAAAGCTTTGTAGCCCTTTGTAGTTCTCACGTTTTTGTCTTGTAAAATGAAAACTATTGTAGGTTGCGAAAAGAATTTGCCTGCTCATATGTTCAACTTATAATACTCATTAAAAGAAGACGCCAAATTATGCCTACATGTATTATAAATGACTATTAAGGTTATTGCCCTTACAAATGGTAAAAATAAATGTATTTTGGGTGTTGTATGATAATATTCATAGAAAAATATTGCATATTGCATCAAGCAGCTTCAAAATAGGACTATAGATCTTTACATTAAAAGATTCGAAGCATCAATGAAAACCGATAGTTGTGCTAGTAAAATGTCTCAATTCTATGATAAATTGGCGCTGAAATGATAATATACGATATTGAGATGTGGAATAAGTGTACGCGACACAACAAACATAAACAAACAGCAATTCAAAAAATCACAACGGAAAACAGCAGGCAGTCTTCAACATGACCATAGGTCACTGCTTACCGTCTTGCATTGGCCCAAGACTTATAATACAATACAAAAGTATCAAAACCAATCCCTAAATCATCAACGAAAGACTCAATTCTTGACATAAAACAGTTAACATAGAATGACAAGGACAAACAAAGGCTTTGGCAAAGTTTCCTGGCTTAGGACAGGCACATATAAAATGTGGCGGGGTTAAACTAGTTTTTTGGATCCAACCTTCCCCCTATTGATAAGCTTGCACAAAGCTACATATAAATCGGTATGAAAATGGGAGATTCTTGAGAAATATGCATTTTGGAAATGTAAAAAGCAGCACAAGCAAAAAAAAATAGTATTTAACAGATTAAAATATAAATAGACCAAATTTGATGTATTCTGTGCATTTGGCATCAAATCAGACGGACTTGTACCAGAGGAAACCAATAATACATGTGATAATAGTTGATCAGAACTTTGATAATACTATGAGTGGCCGTTCATGTCAAAATAACGGTACTTCCATAATGATAGTTTTCCATCGTGATGATTTTGCTTATTGACACCAACATATATACTAAGTGCACACCTAACTGTCCTTTTTAGCTCACCTGGACCAAAGGTCCATCTGAGCTATTGCCATCACTTGGCGTCCGTCGTCGTCTGTCGTCGTCTGTTAACAATTCTTAAAAAATCTACTCCTCTGTAACTACAGAACAGAATTTTATGAAACTTAGTATGATTGATCCTTAGGGTGTCCTCCACAAACGTTTTGTTTCGATTTTTGGTTCGTCAAAAACATGGCCGTTGTTGCTAAAAAGAGTCCAGGGGTCAGACTACTGTTTTTTACTTATAAATCGAAAAGTATCAGAGATAGAGCTAATCTGATGCAACAAAAACTTTACAAAAGTCTCCATGCATTGAGTCAAATAGACGATATTGAGATGTGGAATAAGTGTACGCGACACAACAAACATAAACAAACAGCAATTTAAAAAATCACAACGGAAGTCGTCAGATGACTCCTTTTATGGGTTATGGTCACAAATGGTGTTTTTAATGTTTTTTTTGCCTATAGAATGAAAAGTGTTGCAGATAGAGAAATGCTGTTACTCGCTTAAACTTTGAGCCCATTGAGCTCTTGAAAAGTCTCCAATAATTAGGTTGAAGTTGTTAGATGACTCCTTACAGGAGTTATGGCCCTTTAAAGGTAAAAATATGGTATTTTCATGGTTTTTTTTTTTGGTGTGAAAATATTGCAGATAAAGAAAGGTTTAAACCTTATAAGATCAATGAGCTCTACAAAAGTCTCCATTGGATCGAAGTTTTCAGATGATCCCTTAGGCACGGACCATTTGATTTTCTGGGGGGGGCTGGGATTTTTGTAAAAAAAAAATAATCCGGCCAGCACCTAGGTTGAAAAAAATAATCTGGTTTCAATCTTGCCAATTGAAAAAAAAATCTTGCCAACAAAATTTCCTTGCTTAATATGTGTGTGAAAAAAAAATAATCTGGCCCGCAAAAAAAAATTCCCGGCTCAAGGTGAAATCCCAGCCCCCCCCCCCCCCCCCCCCCCAGAAAATCAAATGGTCCATGCCTTAAATGAAGGGAGCGATAATGGTAGAAAGGTCACAAAAGAAATTAAATCGCTAATTAAGAGGAGAGATAGGGCATACAAAAAGAAAAAGAAAACTGGCCACCCAAATGACATCAAAAGATTCAAAGATCTCAAGCAGAAGGTACAAAGAGAATCCCGGAGAAAATACTGGACCTACATAGAAGGTATCCTCACACCTGATGACCCATGTCCTGAGACAAACAAGCCCTGTAAACGCTTTTGGACATATATTAAACACAAAAAGAACGACAAGAGCGGAATATCGCCTTTGAAACAGAATGGGAAATTAGAAACAGACCCCAAAAAACAGGCAGATATCCTCAATGAGCAATTCAAGTCTGTATTTTCCAACTCAGACCCAGTGACTGAAGAAGAGTTTATACAAAATGGCTACATGACCAACACAGAGGCCTATCCTGATGCTGGAGAAATTTACATCACAGAAAATGGGGTACTAAAGCTGCTAATGAAGCTCAATATACACAAAGCTGGAGGACCTGATGACATAAAACCAGCAGTATTAAAAGAATTAGCAACGGAAATTGCACCAATACTTACCATCATCTTTAGAAAATCCCTAACTTCAGGAGATATACCATCAGACTGGAGAAAGGCAAGAATCACACCAGCCGTCAAGAAGGGACAAAAATATCTTGCAGCAAATTATAGACCAATTTCACTAACTTGTGTGTGCTGTAAAATATTAGAACACATTGTAACCAGTCACATCATGACACACGCAGAGAACCACCACATATTATACCCACTACAGCATGGCTTTAGGAGTAAACGATCCTGTGAAACTCAATTATTGGAATGCATTGACGATCTCACATTAAACCTTGAAAATGGAAAGCAAACAGACCTACTAATATTGGATTTTTCTAAAGCATTTGATAAAGTAGCTCACGGACTACTCCTTCACAAGCTAAACCACTATGGCATCAGAGGAAACACTTTAAACTGGATTAAGGCCTTCTTATCAGACAGGACACAAGTAGTAGCAGTTGATGGCGAGGAATCAGACATTGGCCGAGTAGAGTCTGGAGTCCCACAAGGATCAGTATTAGGACCAAGTCTCTTCTTGTTCTACATAAATGATCTTCCCGAAAACCTGACATCAACTGTCCGTCTCTTTGCAGATGATACCATTGCATATCTTACAGTTACATCCCCATCCGACTGTCACGAACTGCAAAATGACCTGAATAAATTGGAAGAATGGGAAAACAGATGGCGCATGGAGTTCCACCCAGCTAAATGTACTGTATTAACTGTAGCCAAAAAGAGGAACCCCATTATCCATGACTACATTCTACATGGCCACAAGCTAGAGCATGAGCAAGCAACAAAATACCTAGGCTGTACAATTACAAGCGACCTAAATTGGGGAAACCACATCACCAACCTTTGCAGCAAAGCAAATAAGACACTAGGATTCCTCAAGCGAAATCTACACATAAAATCAAGACAAATCAAAGAAAGGGCTTATAAATCACTCGTTCGACCTCAACTAGAATATGCCAGCACTGTGTGGGACCCATACCAACGGGGGCACATTGACCAACTTGAGAAAATACAGAGAAGATCGGCACGCTACGTATTGGGAAGATATAGGAATAGATCAAGTGTAGGAGACATGTTAGAACAACTGGGGTGGAAAAGTTTGAAGGATAGGAGAAAAGAATCCAGACTAGCAATGATGTATAAAATTGTCAACAACAAAGTGGCGATAAATCCAGACAAATATCTGAAAAAGCCCACTCGAACATCAAGAAAAACACAACAACATTGTTTCTCAGTACCATCAACCACTAAAGATTATAGAAAATGGTCATTCTTCTGCAATACAGTGAAGGATTGGAACAGTCTGCCTCCAGATATTGCCCAGGCAGAGTCACTTGAGATTTTCAAATCTCAAGTGGCAGCACTCATTTAGATTCAGATTGGTGGGGGGAGGGGGAGGGCATGCGCACTGGCAGTATATTCATTTAGTTGAATGTGGCCAGTAACCGGAAGAAGAAGAAGAGGTCAATATTATAGTTGTACTATGCGCTGAATTTTCCTTCAACGTCCTGTTTATCACGCTCGTTTTCCCGAACTTTCGGCGTCTTTTTAACGCGTTTTTCTTTGAAAATTTTAGACGTCTTTTTTACATTTGGTATAGACGATCTGCATTTCCAGGCACCCGTGAGCCTCTTTTTGATTTGAGTGTTGCAAAAAATCTCTCCTTTCCTCGTGACAATTTGGAGCTGGTTCCCCAAAAATTCATTTGTTCAAGTTAACAGAAGCACTTCCGGTTATTAAAAAAAACTATCATTCCCTGAAACTATCATGCCTGTGAGGTTCGTTGGTAGGAAAAGTCATTTCAGAGGGAATACATTATTCTGGATTGCGTCAAATCTAAGAAATCTTGGAGTAGGAAGAGTGGTTTACCGAACAAAAGAAATTAAAGAATTTCCAGAGAAGAGTTTTTACAGAATATCAGATGTTAAACCAGATTTTAATGATCCTGTAAGAATTTACTGCATACTTATAGATATGTAATTTTAATTAATATGAGGCAGGTAAAACCTGTTACGCTCCCGAGGTTTCAATTAATTTATTTTTTATGGTTCGAAAATAAAAACAAACTAGCTTTTCGAAAATAAAACCAAACTAGCTTTTCTTGTGGGTTACGTGAGCGTTTAATGACGTCTAAAATTTTCAAAGATAAAAATGTCAAAAAGACGCCGAAAGTTCGGGAAAACAAGCGCGTGCTATACCGGACGTTGAAGGAAAATTCAGCTCATAGTACAACTAAAATATTGACATTTCTACCATTATGGCTCCCTTCGGGAGCGTAATAATGTTTTAAACAGTAATAATACCCGGTAGGTTTTTAACCTGTGACACTCCCCAAACTTTAAGTTTTCTAAGTTTATTGATAGTACAAGCAAAAACAATTTTAGAAAAAAAATATGATGCGACATGAATTCAAACAAAATATTTGCAAAAATAAAAACAAACTAGCTTTTCTTGTTGGTCACATGTGCGCTTGATGAAGTTCAAAATTTGAAAAGTAAAAAGCGGTTAAAAGACACTTAAAGTTCGGGAAAACAAGCGTGCTTTACCGGACGTAGAAGGAAAATTCAGCCCATAGTACAACTAAAATATTGACATTTCTACCATTATTGCTCCCTTTGGGATCATATTATGCTAGGTAAATATTATCATTTCAAGAGAAGGTTGGAGGGCATGTTACCTTTTCTTGCCTTCACAGTATATACGTCTTGTTATACATGTACATCAATAAAGGTAGTAACAAAATACATTGTACATGTAACCGAACTTGGAGGTCCAAGAGAAAGGATAAAACATGGAAGACACACCAGAATAGTTATAAATGTCAATGGCCCTGACTTGGTACATGCATTTCAAATGAAATGGTGGGTTAAACCAATTATGGTATCTTACAGTACATATTTTGTACATTTGTACCTGTGCAAGTTGCAGGAGGCAAATACCGTATAAGTGGTTTTTTTTGCGGGTGGAAAACTTCGCGATTTTGTTGAAAAAGGGGATGATTTTATTTACGCGTAATATATATTTCGCGGTTTAGAATATATTATAACACTTTATATAGGCATTTAATATTTCGTGAGTTTTAATTTTCGCGTCCCGTTGTTGGTCGCGAATAAAGCGAAAATTAAATCACCGCGAAAAAAAACACTTACCGGTATACGGTACATGTAGTTTCACATCAGTGCTAAGCTTGTCATTACATATCTGCTTTAAACAATAATTCAGGACACTGCAAAAGCTGAAACAGGAGGCTGAAAGATTGGAATAAACAAATGCAAAATAACCATTAAAACATGACATGTGATGATGGCCCATAAAATATTATACATGTGCAGTACATCTATAGCTACATCACAAGTTGTTGATTTGTAAGAGATTGTCACCAATCACACAATTTTATGAAGTCATGCAAGTGGTGCACTTTAAAAACATATTTACAGGGCAGGTTAAAAACAAATATTTCTAAATAAGAAAGATGTGCTACGAGCCTGAACTTGAAGAATTTGCTGTCATCAGTGTCAAGGATGATGGGGACATCTAGTCTGGAACAACACTTAATTGATTGGACTACTAATGAAAATCATCAGACATGTCTGCAGCAAGTGACTGTGATTGTTAAATGCCAATGGTTTATATACATGTAGATTTTTTTCTATTTTGTAGGATTTAAGAAAAGGAGAGGTCTGGGGTGAACAAATATTTAGAGGAAAAAGTTATGGTGTTGTTAAAATTTCACATTGTGGTAGTAGTGACTGGAGACTTATTCCAAAAGAAGATGAACAAGAGTTTTGTACAATAGACCAAGTTTTTGAAGAAAAAAAACGTGTGCCAAAACTTGTTCCATTACCACCTTTATTAGGAAAAGTTCTTCAACATAAAAAAAATCTTGCTGAACCACCACTGTTAAAAATAGACCTTCCTGAAGATGCAGAAGGCATAGATTATGAAGAGTATATTAAAGCTCAGAACACTGTAGACACCGCAAACTCATCACATAATTCTAATAACTTGCAGACATGATATTTTTTTATTAATAAAAACCAATCTTAATCTATCTACTGTATTGTAAAGTGTGTTCATTTTTAAAGTTTGTTTTTATCTATTATCTAGTCATATTTTTTGTTATCCCTACGGTCTAACTTTAAAAAAAAAATTGTGATCATATTATGTTATCACATGGTTATGGCGATGTCATTGGTGTTGTCATTATCTGTAGACACTTAGGCTCCTGTGCGATAACTTAAGTAGAAGTGAACCAATTGTTATAAAATTTTGAATATGATGTTTGTAACTACTAAAGGAAGGTTGGTTCAATTTTGGGTTTCTAACCCCTACCATTTTGGAAAAAAAGGGGGCTTAAATGGGTGTATTGACAAAACGTCTGTAGAACAATGTAGAATGTTAAATTTTTATTTGATTTTGATTATTCTTTTTAGCTAACCTGGCCGAAAGGTTTTGCTTGCTTAGATGTTCAGCTAATTGAGATCTACAAAATTGTCCATTACGTCAAAATTTTGAAATGACTCCTTATAGGGGTTATGGCCCCTTAAAACACCAAAAATAGTGGTTTTAACCTTGTAGATTGTGAACATAGTAGATAGAGAAAAGGTTTTTCTTGCTTAAGTACTATTCCACATAAGGATCAGGCAGGGGGTGGCACATCGATAATTTCCAATTTCAGATTTTGGGGTATAGATGCATTCATTTTACCACAAAAACAAACCCAATGCAGTTTTTTCATCTTTATATGTATTTGGTGCCTAGATATTTTTTGACTGGTTATGTAGGAAAAAAATATGGCGGGAAATTTTCCCGTACTTTTCACTATACAATGTTACTAAATTTTGACTGGTAATATCCCCTAAACCCAAGATTGACTGAAAAAAATATTGGTCAAAACAAAGTTTACTGGGGTTGCTTTACCTAATTCTGTTGAATTTTTTTTGTGTATTTATTATCGATGTGCCACCCTATTAATGGTATCTGCCTGATTCTTAGAAAAAGTAGTACTTAAATGTTCAGCTGATTGAAATCTACAAAATTGTCCATTAGGTCGAAATTGTCAGATGACCCCTTATAGGGGTTATGGCCCCTTAAACGCCAAAAATAGTGGTTTTAGTAATAGATTGTTAAGGTTAGTAGATGCTTAGCTATTTGAGCCCTTCAAAAGTCTCCATAGAGTCAAAGTTGTCAGATGATCCCTTTAAGGGGTTATGGTCCCTAAATTAGCATTTTATCGTGTTTTTTATGCCACCGTGACAACATGTCAGGGGGGCATTAAGTTTTACTCATGTCCCTCCATCCGTACGAATTATTTGCCTATAGAATGAAACTAATCATGATAGTATAGGAGAATGAACAAAGAATGGTTTTGGCGGATGAAACATACTTTAGTATTATCTTTTTTTTTGGTTTAATTAAACTTTTGAAATATTTTCTACAGCTCGAATTCCAAGAGGGGGGCTGGGTGGTCTAAGGTGCTGGATTTAATGCTACACTATTGATTTTTAGTTGATCACCTCTCAGATGGTATTCGAGTCTCGCTTGTAATTTTTAACAAGAGGCTCCAAGTAGCCTGAATCGCTCACCTGGTCTTGATGTCAGCCACATGAAGACTTTTGTAGAGCTAAATGAGCTATTTGCAATAGTTTCCATTCTATAAGCCAAAAACATGAAAACGCTATTTTTCACCTTTAAGAGGGCGAAACTCCTATCATATACCTGTAATATACAGATCTATGCTCCTATAAGGGATCATCTGACAACTTCGACAAAATGGAGACTTTTGTAGAACTTCTGATGCTGAAGCAGATGAGTGGCATCAGATTTCATCTATCTCTTATACTTTTTGATTACCAAGAAAAAAACAGTAGTCTGATCCCCTGGTCTATTTTTAGTAACGGCGGCCACGTTTTTTGACAGATCAAAAATCGAAACACAAGTTTGGTGCAGGACATCCTAAGGATCATTCATTCCAAGTTTCATTAAATCACCTGGAGGGCTAAAAACGGGACTTCCCCACGGAGGTACTCTAGTTAATGACGGGCCTATATGGCACCTGTGAAAAAGGCTTTAAACCTTAAGGATGTATTCTGGACAGGTTTCGATCTTGTTGAAATCTCGTTTGGATAATTGGACAATGGCAATTAATTTTTAAACTAAAAATATATACACCATAAAATTGTGTAAAAAATACGAATTTTTAACAAGTGGTTTTGGAGTAATGGCTTATTAAAAATTTAGGCCCTAAATTTCTGGTGAATTCAGGTTAGATTTTCTGAAAATAGGGTTTGGTTGGAAAAAGTCATCTCATGAAAAAAATAATCACTAATCATTCATTTATGCTTCCTAAAACATTTGATTAGATATTTAAGGTAGCACAACAGTCAACTTTTTTCTACTCCGACTGGCAGTCTTTGAAACCTTATAACTTTCTTAATTCTTGATATATTTTTTTCATTTATGGCTTATTCTACAGCTAAGACATAACTCTTTCTAATAATGTAAAAGAATGTTTTATAAATAAAAAAAGTTGTTAAAAAATTTATTTATATTCAAGAAATCAGCCCTCAGCACTTCAATTAAAATAGCTCATTTATCCTAAGTCCTGTTGAAAATTGCATTTTCTCATACCAATTGACCTATAATTATCTACAAAACCGTGTCTCAGATTTTCCCTATCTCATTTCATTCTTGTAATACATTCATTTAACCCTGGGGGGTAACATTGACCCTACTTCTATTCTTTGAGAACTCATAACTTTTGAATAAATCACTTTATCCAAAATTTGAGACACGGTTTTGTAGCAGATACCACACTGATCAACATATATCAAAATCAAGGCAGTAGAGGTAACCATAAGGGTGCTATATTCTTTTAAAGTTGGTATTTTGCCTGTATGAAATATGTTCAGAATCATCAAAATTCTGAATTTCCCACTTTGAGCCCCCATAATGTCTATTGAATTGATAGAATTCCACTGGGAAACATGGAGTGATGTTCCCACATGTTTGATTTATTATTAGAACTCATTAGCTTGTGTTTCCTTCATACTAATTTCATTATTTATGCAAAATTGTGTGCATGGTCAATCCTAAACAACATAACATGGCAAATGGCGGGAATTGTACGTCACTGATTTGACCTTTATCTAAGATCAAGCAATCTGATAAGGAATAACTCCTCCCACTTCAAGATTATCTCTAAGATAGGGAGAACAGCTTATGATGATTGATAATTAAATATGATTTTTACTTGTGCACAGAATTAATAATTAGAGATACTTCTATGTAATTGTGATCTTTACATAGAAGATATATGTAAACCCTATTTTGAATATTGAAAAGTTAATCTTAATACATTTTAACAAGCTCAACCCCCTGCTCAACCTTTCTTGCTTTCAATGGAACTAGCCTAAGAATTCTGTTCCAAAATTTATACACCAAAACTATTTCTTACCAATAAAATTTAAACTAAACACTTTATTAAAAAATGCCTAAATTTCCAAATCGAGGACATGCCCACCATCTTAACCCAGAAGAAAAAAGAGTGGAGTTCGTGCAAGCAAATGACACACTAGCACTTTGTAAATCATCCAGAGCTTTAGATGTTTCAGAACTGTCAGACTCTGAAAACTGTTGATTGTAGTAGGATCCTTTGTCAGATTCTTTTAAGCTTGTCACAACACTTACATCCATTGTTTTAATCGACTTTTTCTTCAAGTTCCCCTTTTTCTCTTTTTTCCCCTAAACACTTTATCTTGAATTTTATCACTCTCCATCTTTATTTTTATGAATGATCAGTAGCCAGTGTCTTAATTATTTTTGTAGTCAGTTAACAGCTGGAGTGATTATTTTATTGACAGATAAGACACCCCCCAAATCTATTTATTGCTGATATAAGACCATGTGCTATTTGTTTACATAAATTGATTATCCAATTACTCATTAATGGTTGAAGATAATGACATATTTTGTTTTACAATGCACTTGTATTTCTTTATTGTAAGTTAATCTACAAAAAAAAATATTTTACATAAAAAAATCATTTTTGACTGTTGTGCTACCTTAAACAACAAGAAATCACAAAACAAATGAAGTTTTAATCATCAGCTGCAAGAAAAATGAGAAAACAGCATTTCTAGGGAAATTTGGAACGGCAATTAATGCCCCTAATATATATACATGAACTGAATGGGACATTACTTTCTTATATCCTCACGTACACATGATTTTTTAAAGTTTGATATATATATATATATATATATATTCCTTTTTTTTCAGATACAACTTATCAGAAAGTAAAAAAAAAAGAATACTCTAAGTTGAATTTTTTTCATGAAAATAGTCAAAATTTGGGCAAAAATGGTTTAAAATGAACAAAATCGTCAACTGAATTAGTCGCCTTTAAATGTCTGTAGCAAAAAAAAATGCACAGCCACCTTTGAATTTTTCTTCATATATTGCCTTTTTTGGGTCAAAACATTGCACAAATCAAGGTTAGAAAAAAAGTTTAATACTTTAAAATTTTGGCTCCTGACTAGAGTACATCCTTAACACACACACACTCAAATTAGGACCAATTATATTTTTAAGCCCCCGCGACGACATGTCGGGGATTAAGTTTAACTCATGTCCGTCTGTACGCACGTCTGTACGAATTTCCGTCAAGCTTTTCTCAGAAACCAAACATGAGAATGATTTGAATTTTGGTAGGATGATTCAGTATGACAAACGTTACGTCTTAAGCGACTTTCAGACCTGTCGGACATTTACTTCCTGTTTTGGACGGGTCGATATGAGAATTTTCATGAAAATTTCCATCAAGCTTTTCACAGAAACTGTACATGAAAGCGATTTGAAACTTAATAGGAATGTTTCAGTGAAAATGGGGGGGGGGGAATTGGTTAAATAAATTTTACGGCTTTTATTGAAGGAATTGATTTCAAATTTAGTACACAACTTGAGCATCGTGCCAACCAAATGGCGTACGTCGTCGTTAATTTTTATTCGAACATCTTTGAAACCAAAGCACCCAATAGAACCAAACTTGATCTGGTTGTTAATTTGGGAATCTTTACACAGAAGTGGTTTGGTGACTTTGATCCATCACAAATCAAGGTTGTTGTTACAAAATTAGAAGATGGGGTCAAATAGTTTCCCTTTTTTATACCCGAGTCCATAGGAGTTGGGGAGGGGATATAGCATTTTTTTTTGTGTCAATAATTTAGGAACTACATAAAAATGAGGGATGTTATTTGGTTATTGGGTACATCTTTGATGGTAGTCAGCATTCGTACCAAAATTAGGTCACCTTTACCTACATTGTCCTCATGAATGACTCAGGTTAGAGTTTGGTTACGGTCCATATCTCAGCAACTGCAAGTGATGGAGAGATGATATTGGGGCAATGTGTACATCTTGGATAGTGACCAGCATCTGTACCAAAAGAAGGAAAGCTTGACCTACATTTTCCGCATGAATGACTCGGGTAAAAGCTTTTGCTGTGATAGAGAGATGATATTGGGTCAGTGAGTACATCTTGGATAGTAACCAGCATGCCTACATTTTCCGCACAGTACATCTTGGATAGTAATAGTAACCAGCTAGCATCCGTACCAAAATTAGGTCACATTGATCTACTTTTTCCACAATGACTCGGGTTGAAGTTTTTGGTTAAGATCCATACCTCAGCATCTGCAAGTGATAGAGATGATATTAAGTCAGTGCATGGTACAACTTGGATAGTAACCAGTAAAAGGTTGCCTTGACCTACATTTTCCGCATGAGTGGTTTAGGTAAATGCTTTGCATTAGGTCCATATCTCAGCAACTGCAAGTGGTAAAGGAATGACATTGGGTCAGTGGGTACATATTGGATAGTTACCAGTATCCGTTCCAAATCAAGGTCACCTTGACCTACTTTTCCCGCATGAATGATTCAGGTAAAAATTTTGGTTAAGGTCCATATCTCAGCAACAGCAAGTAGTAGAGATGATATTGGGTCAGTGGATATGTCTTGAATAGTCACCAACATCTGTTCCATATTTAGGCCACCTTGACTTACATTTAAAGGCATATTGTCTACGGCAAACTCATATTTTTACCCCTCAATTTTTTGGTGTCAATTAGACCGAAATGCAATAAAATGAATATTGAAAAACAAATTTGCTACAAATTTTGCCTCAAAAGTAGTTTATTTTGATCAAAATAGCTCGACAATATTGATTGATATTTTATTTTGACACAGAGTAGTTTTAACACGGACACTAAGCGGAATCTCGAGTTTTGTCCCCGAATACATTGATATGTTGAAAAAATACCGATATTTTTCGTGTTTACCTTTTAAATAACATTCAAAAATTAATACAGGCAATAATTGTCAGTTTTATTCATTAAGTAGCTCTAATATTCGGTTGCCGTTTAAATTTTCTTCCGAGCTAAAACTTCGAGAAACAGATTATGCACCACGTGCAAGAACTATTGAAGTTTTCAATCAAAGAAAGTATAGTGCGCATGCTTACAGCTCATCTACATCTCATGAATATGAATTTTTGTAAAGCTTTACAAATATTATTTATTTTTCAATTTTTGAAGTAATAAAGAACCCTAGTGGTATTTTGAAAGTTTGTATCTTTCTAAATAAACAAAACGAATAGTCTGACGACAATTTTTTGGTTTTACAAAAAAATATTTTTTCGTAGACAATATGCCTTTAATGTACAGGCCAAGGGGATAATTATCTGTCGTGTGCGACTGATCAATTTCTTATATTAAAATTACTCAAATACCTTTAAGAATATCAACATTTTGAGTGTGGATATAGTATCTAGCTAGCCTGAACTCTAGACGAATATCAGATAGCCCATGAAGGATTAACTATATTTTGGATTTTACACTTATTTGACTTATATATATTTGACTGATTTGATTGCACAATTTTTAAGCAGCTTGTTTGGCAAAACTGAAGTTGTAAGATGGCCATGTAAGATGACAAAAATAGCTATATTTCATGATTAACAATTTAGGATGAAAGCTATTGGAAATGGACAAAGCAGTTGTTTGCTCGAATGCTATTAAGTTCCTGTGACGAAAAAAAAGAGGGGAAGGTAGGAAGGTGTATGTGTGTTGTGAATGTGATGTGACAAAAGTCAATCAATCAACCAAGTGTGATGGTGCGCCTGTCTGTTTGTTGCAACTGATGTAAACCAACTACTGTATTGAGACGAACACCAAGTGATGACACTCCTCTTTTTAACAAGACCTTTCAGTAGCGTTTGGAAAGTTCTTGGTCACATAAAATAAATATGTGGATCCTGTGTAGTCTGGCAACTTGCTTTCACAAGAGTAAAACACAATGTCAGGTTGATAAATGTTATTAAGATAAATCCAAGGTCATACATACAGGTTATACACAATACAATTTTATAGTCCCCCGAAAATGGTATGTTTTTAGAATTTAGAGTAATCCATAACGCCAAAACAATAATCCAAAGACTGATCTAGAGATCTAGTAATCTAAGAATCTAAAGATAAAGAGTAAGCAAAATACCCACTTATATACCCTAACAAATCTGATGTAATAACTATACAGAATTGCATGAGAATCTGATGCAATAATAAGGAGTCAAAGACATAATACAAGGAGTTAACATATAATAGAAGGAGCTAGGAGTAAGATTTATAATACCAGGAGCACTAGGGCACCAGAAGTAGGGCACTAGTGTAAATACCTTGACCTAAATAAACATGAATATGACCTAGTTCTCAAGCATAAAACAGCAAGAGATTCCTAAACTTAGAAAAACAAAATAGTTCTGATGAAATAGTGTAAAATGACATGAAGAGAAAAGTAAATGATAATATTTAACCTTTTCTGTATAAAATACAATGAAAATGACTAGATATAAAAATAAAAACATGGCTGATGACAAAATTCATCACACAGCCCCCCACTTAGCATTGAACTTCCACTGTTCAATAAAATGTTACCCGTAACAATAAAAATTACATATAAAAATGTAAAAACCTGAAACTGTGTTATAAAAATTAACACTTATCTCAAAACAAACGGTTTATTAAGTTTTTTTTCAAAATTTTTACAAAGTTCTTGGAAAAGTAGGCTTTCGTACTGTCTACCCTGGTTGTAGTGGAGTTGAATCGTTGATCCAGCCTCTAAGTATTGTATCTGTAAACGTCTCCGCCTGTATATCTTCGATAGGATATAGCTCCGTCAGTTTTGAGAAATAATCTGCAACTACCAGGATGTACTTATTCCCTTGCTCCGTCAATGGGAACGGGCCAGCAATGTCCGTGGCGATCCGTTCGAAAGGTGCTCCGACTACATAGGTCTTCAAAGGATGCCGTTTCTTGAATGCTAGGTTTTTACGCTCACCGCAAATATCACATCTATTTACATAGTTCTTAATTGTCTTCCTCATTCCTTGCCAATAAAATGGGGAGATCTTGGCTTTTTCTATAGTCTTTTTTATACCTTGATGTCCGGCTGTTTTTGCATCATGTAAATACCAAAGAGCGTCATCGATTAATGGTCCGGGTAGACATATCTTCCATTTCATTTTGTCGATGTCATCTTGCCATAACAGACATAGTACATCGTTTTTAACTTCTAGTTGCTCCCACCTGGCAATGTACGATTTAAAGTCTTTACTCTCCTGACATATTTCTTCCCATGTTGGTTTTTCACGACCGTCGAGTTTGAATTTTAAAATTTTTCTAAGAATATCGTCTGCTTCCTGTTGCTCACGAATAAAATTCAAATTGTCGAGCTCCGCCTCTGGTCTTGCTTTCTGTCGGGCTGGCTTCGGTCTGTTGGGCTTCCTCCCCCTTCTCACAGGACTTGCTCCTCCCGGAGCATCATCTTCATCTTGCCCGGGCGGGTCAATTTCGGGCAACTCCGTCCGGTCGGGAACTTCCGACTCCGTGTCTGACTCATCTGATAACATGTCAACATTGCCTTCTTTCATCTCCTGGACTTCAGATTTTGTTGGTCCCATGTACTCATAGTCCAATGGCATGGTACACTGCTTACAAATTTCTCCGGTGGGTGTCACTAACCTGGACATCGCGTCTGCGTTCCCGTGTTTGTTACCCGGGCGATGTTCAATCTCCATATGGAATTGGCTGAGCTGTTGAATCCAGCGGTGTATCTGACCATCCGGTTCTCTAAATTTTTGCAACCAGGTTAACGATCCGTGATCAGTTCGTAACAGGAACTTCCGCCCTAAAAGGTAATGCTTGAAATACCTCGTAAAGTAGACCACCGCCAACATCTCTCGTCGTGTAACACAATAATTTCGTTCGGGCTTGTCCAGACATCTACTTCCGTAGGCTATCACTCGTTCCTTCCCGTCTTGGACTTGCGAAAGTACGGCACCAATGGCGTAAGCGCTGGCGTCAGTATCCAATATAAAATTACTTCCGTCAACTTGTGGAAAAGCTAAAATAGGGGCGGACATCAGTCGGGCTTTCAGCTCCGTGAAACTATCCTCACAGTCTTGATTCCATTGGAACTTCTTATCCTTCTTGGTAAGATCGAATAGTGGTTTTGCGATTTTAGAAAAACCTTGAATGAATTTACGATAATACGATGCTAGTCCTAGGAAACTACGTACTTGGGTAACAGTTTTTGGTCTCTGCATTTCTTTTATTGCCGATATCTTTGCCGAGTCCGTCCGGACTCCCTCCTTGGACACAATGTGTCCGAGAAACGATATTTCCTTCTGCATTAGATGACACTTTTTAGGCTTTAATTTCAGTCCAGCTGTCGATAATTTATCAAATACCTTCTTCAAATTGGTTATGTGACTTTCGAATGTCTTTCCAAATACCACGATATCATCTAAGTACAGAACAGCTACTTTCCACTGCAGTCCAGCTAATGTTCTTTCAATTAGTCGTTGAAACGTGCTCGCCGCATTACATAATCCAAACGGCATCGTTGTAAACTGGTACAATCCTCCCCTGGGCGTTGCAAACGCCGTTTTCTCCTTGTCGTCTGGGTCCATCGGAACCTGGTGGTAAGCCATATCGAGATCCAAGGAAGAGTACCATTCCGCTCCTTCCAATGTATCGAGATTCTCGTCTATCCTAGCTAAAGGGTAAGCATCTTTGATGGTCTTCTCATTCAGCTTCCGGTAGTCCACACACATTCTCCAACTATTATCTTTTTTCTGGACCATAACTGTCTGGGAGGACCAAGGGCTGCTGGACTTTTCTATCAAACCCTTCTCTTCCAATTTTCTAACTTCATCTTCTAACGCCTGCCTCTTGTATATTGGTATTCTTCTAGGTGGTTCCCGGATTGGCCTTTCATCTTTAAGCTTTATTTTGTGGGTGGCCATGTTGGTCCGTCCAACTTCACCCGGTCGGGCAAAACAGGATTGGTTGGTAATTATAAATTTTCTGAAGTCTTCTCGTTGTTCATCATTTAAGTGTTTACATCCTTTCTGGTAAACAGCTTTAACATGGTCGGGTATATCTTGTCTTTTACTCTCCGTTGTCACTTCACCAACTCCTGTAGCTCCGGTCTGCTCTTCTTCTAAGTCTATCACTGGTCCAATCCTTTGTACTGGCGTAAATATCGCCATATGTGTATGCTTGTACACAGTAACATCATTTGGTCCAGGGTTATACACCCTAGCGTAAACAATAGCATTCGCTGTATCTACCAGCGTTTTTGCTAATGCTAAGCCATGACGCTCCAGAAAAGGGCGTTCTGGCGTGAGTACTCCTACTGAACTAGAGCTACTGTGGTTACTTTTCCGGTGCGTAAGCCCTGACTTCACCACAGCCTCATGTCCCAATGGTACTACTATCGTTTCCAGGGCAATCACTCTACTTGCCCGGGTACTCCGATCGGGTCCTTCCAACGGTACCCGACTGCCTTTTATTACAAAACAAGCCTCATCATGGTCCCAGTTACATCTGTAGGTGGTAATAAAATCCTCTCCAATTAAGTTGTTCCTCACTCCACCAACATTTACCTCATGTTCAAATACGTGTTCTCCAAACGTTATGTGCATCAAGGCTCGTCCGAGGCATTCCAACCTTTCTCCGTTAGCTGTCACATAGTTACTATCCATGGGAGCTAACACTGGTCTTTCAAACATCATATTGTAAGTCTCTATGGTTATAAAGGTACTATTGGCACCGGTGTCTATCTTCCATTCTACTGGGACTCCCTCTATCTGTCCTCTAACAATCATTGACGAAACTCCGTCTACTTTAACCTTTGGCTCCTCTCTATCGGAGCTACGGACATCAACTCCGTCTTTAACATCTCCTTTCAACTCCTCGCTACTAGAGCTATCCTTTTCTCCTTCATCCTTTTCTTTACGCCTTTTCCATTTTCTATGGAACTTCATTACTCTAACACAACCTCTTCTTTTAGGCCTTTTAGACACGACCGGTGACTGGCCCTCGTCGCCGGTCCGTCCTAGTTTAACTCCTTCTTGGCGGAGCTTCTAACAGTTACACCAGGCAGGCTGTTGGTCTCCGATCGACCCCTTCCTTGGGCAAAATTATTTCCTCTGCCACGTCCAAATCCTCTGTTGGGTTGGCGTGGTATAAATCTTCCGTAACTCTGCGGATGGTTCGGTGCACCGTAACTCCCATTTCTGTAGCCATCCGGATCTGCGCTTGGGGATCCGTCAGCTCTATCAACCATATTCATCCTATTTAACCCATCCGCAAGTTCATGGATCCCTCTATTCATCGGGCGATCCTTGTTCAATTCTCTTTCTCCTACCCGCAAACATTCCTCCTGCATTGCACTTATCACCGCCTCTTGCAATGTCTTGGGCCTGGTCCTCTTAACGGCTAATCGAAAGTCTTCAGACTGCCCACACTTATCTAGAAATGCTTTTACTGCATTCTCCTCAACAATATCTGGTTTCTCCGGGTAGGCTCTTCTATATAAATCCTCTAAAGCCTGGCCAAAATCACGCAGGGATTCCGCTGGCTGTCTCCTTCTCAATCTAGCTTCAGCTATATACTTCTCTTTCATCGCCGTATGCCCAAATCTATCCTGTAACTTCTGCTTCAATCTGGCATAGTCTCTCTGTATTACCAGTGGCATACCATAGGCGAACGTCTCAGCTTGTCCTCTTAGGGTACTAAGCAACACTCTTCTGGACTTCTCTGGTCCCCATGAGTTTAACTCCGCTAAATTCTCAAAATACTGCAAAAACTCATTCCATACATCAGTATTTCCACCACTAAACGTCCTCCTGACCGGATACTCCTGTACATGTCCCTGTTTGGGTGCGACAGCCGGTTCAGTCCGGGCATGGTCGGGCTCGGTTCTTACCACGGGCACAAAATGATGGTTTTGCTCCTGACTACCTTGCAGTCTATCCGGATTCCTTATCTCTCCTCCGGGTGTGGTCCTTGTATTGTCCCAAATACCTCTGTCGGTCAGTGATCCCGATTCGCACCAGTTATTAGGGCTTAAGGAATCACCATCCGTTGCGTGAGGTCTGCTTCCAGAATATTGCGGGTTCCAGTCGGGATACGGGCGTATGTCTCCGTCCATGACTTCATCAATATCTCCGTCAGGACTCCTATAGGACATCTCTCCGTCCGGGCATACTCGACTGTTTATCCTCCCTCCATTTTTGCTCCTGCAAGTCGTCCATAAGACTTTAACAAGAATTGGGCTGCACATCACCGCTATCAGCGTCAAGAGACCTTTCATAGCATACCCCTGTGACATCTGTACAGCTCTGTTTTCTGGAAAGTTTACCCACGCAAAAGCCACACAGCTACAAATCACTAGCAGGAAACTCATCCACCAAGACCAAAACCTGCTCCAACCATTTCCCTCTGGTACTCCGTCAGATCCACCATCCCTCATAAGAAAGGCACGCTCGTCTACGTTGTTCGTCGCTAGGGTTGATCCACCATTAGGACGCTGCGATCTCATCTGGCTTCTTCCCGTCCGAACTCCTGTAGAGGCCCAAGGTAACGGTGACCCACCAATACCAGAATCATGCGTAAAAAGTCTACTTCTTACCTCCTGGGGGCTTTTCCCTTGTGTAGAATTCATCCTTGTAATCCTTGGTGTATCCATAACGAATATCAAACTGATCAGCAAAATTGTCAAGTCACACAATAATCCCACCGCTGCCACCAATGTGACGAAAAAAAAGAGGGGAAGGTAGGAAGGTGTATGTGTGTTGTGAATGTGATGTGACAAAAGTCAATCAATCAACCAAGTGTGATGGTGCGCCTGTCTGTTTGTTGCAACTGATGTAAACCAACTACTGTATTGAGACGAACACCAAGTGATGACACTCCTCTTTTTAACAAGACCTTTCAGTAGCGTTTGGAAAGTTCTTGGTCACATAAAATAAATATGTGGATCCTGTGTAGTCTGGCAACTTGCTTTCACAAGAGTAAAACACAATGTCAGGTTGATAAATGTTATTAAGATAAATCCAAGGTCATACATACAGGTTATACACAATACAATTTTATAGTCCCCCGAAAATGGTATGTTTTTAGAATTTAGAGTAATCCATAACGCCAAAACAATAATCCAAAGACTGATCTAGAGATCTAGTAATCTAAGAATCTAAAGATAAAGAGTAAGCAAAATACCCACTTATATACCCTAACAAATCTGATGTAATAACTATACAGAATTGCATGAGAATCTGATGCAATAATAAGGAGTCAAAGACATAATACAAGGAGTTAACATATAATAGAAGGAGCTAGGAGTAAGATTTATAATACCAGGAGCACTAGGGCACCAGAAGTAGGGCACTAGTGTAAATACCTTGACCTAAATAAACATGAATATGACCTAGTTCTCAAGCATAAAACAGCAAGAGATTCCTAAACTTAGAAAAACAAAATAGTTCTGATGAAATAGTGTAAAATGACATGAAGAGAAAAGTAAATGATAATATTTAACCTTTTCTGTATAAAATACAATGAAAATGACTAGATATAAAAATAAAAACATGGCTGATGACAAAATTCATCACATTCCTTTATTAGTAGGGGTTGCCCATAAGTTTCATCGCAGACCAAGATAGCGATCCAGGCTCCTGGGAGCCCCTTGTTTTTCAGAGTCAGCATTTTCTTTCAACAGCATATCCTTGAAAACTAATTTAGTTTCTTTAATACGGACTTTTCTGTCATAAATTAGCAAATTTGTCAGTTTTAAATCCGTTTCCGAGTCATAAATTGACATTTGTAGATTTACGTGCATATAGGTCTGAGAATTTTCATAACCAAATATTCCTACTTAAAGTTGAGAATTTCCAATACGTGCTTTTATAAATTTTCAATGAAACTTTATAGGTCTGGTCCCACCTTCCCATCCACACAAGACATCAAACGTATTAAAATACGATACAACTTGTACGGATAAGTTCAAAGAGACATTGAACTTGTACGATATGTTTCTTTTCTTGTAAAATTGAACATTAACGATTTCCCACCAAGGCCACTGCTATGCACTTGAGACGAACCAATGAGAATTGTCGTTTTCGGTTGCAGTAATACAATGTGTATGGCCCGCGGGATAACAACCAAACCAACGTTGTTAACTTGACGAAGATCCATTATTTTTCATGTATAATCAATTAATGAACGAAACAGAACAGCAAAAAACTTTGGATGTATGTTTTCGTGTTCCCTGTGAAACTCCTCTAGAGTGATGGAGGAATTAGATCGTCACATTGAACGATAATGGGAGATTTCCACAATGTTTTAATTCTATTGTTAGTTTTTGCGAGGATACACTCTTTTCCATTTTCCAAGGTAAGTGCTGTAGAATATTAATTTTTTACAGTCCATAAATATCTATTATATTTCATGTTATTATTTCTATATGATGCCCTCAGTCCATTTATAGACATTTATTACATAATTTTACATGAGTAACTAACGACTACTTGTTCTCCTAAATGATTTTTCAAGTTGTTACTAGGTCATCTAATTTTCAAGAATTAAAAAAATACTGAAAAAGTCCTTAAATTTATTGAATCTGTATAAGAGTTTATACACGAAAACTCAGAAGAGGATTTAAACAAAACATCAACCGAAACAAAAAATCAATTTAAACCATGAATAAAAGCGCATGAAATGTATTATTTTTGTTTGAAATCGTGTGTTTTGTATATTTGTGGAGCCGTATTTCAACCAGAAAAAAAATATTGCTTGCTTCTTACTATCATTACGGATTTTTCCACGTCTTTGTTTAAACAACAGATTTCGCGGTATCTCAGTTTTATTTCTTGGAATTCAAATAATAAAGTTTACCATGTTTTCACTTTGTTTTTATAACACATTTATACGTTGCAACATAATTTTAGAAATGGGAGAAAATCCTAACGAAAGGAAAAAAGACCCATGAAATATCTTGTGTGTTTGTTTAGAGGTGTAAAATTTATAATCAACCGGCACAAACAATATAAGTTTGCAAAAAAAATTCTGTAAATACCGAAAGGACAACAACCAAAAGGGAAATAAAGAAAAAAGAAATTGAAGCAGCCCATGTCAAATTATGATTCTTATTACGTCAGGAAACAATATGTGTTTTACATTGATCTTAGGATAACATCTTTTAACGTATATATCATTTAACAAACCTGAACGTAAATAAACCAAAAACGGAAAACATAATGAAATCAAAAAGGAGAAAAAAGAGAACAGGAAAAAAAAAAACAGATAAAATAACAAAATAAAAACATAACAAATAAAACAAAACAAGTTTGTTGGTTTAATATTATATTTAGGTCTTTAAACTTTTCAGCTAGAACACCTCATTATTATTAATTGTTAAAAGGTGAAAAGAAAACGACATTTTAATATTTTTGTCTGAAAACGTGTTGATATGTAGGCTTTTTTTTAAATAAGGATCTAAAATCTCTTAATTTATAGTGTTGCGCAAAGATCTTTCTATTACGAAATCATTTATCAAAATGCCTCAACAAATTTTATGGTATTTGTAGATTTTTCACAGCCAACGGGACGAAACCTTCCACTATTCCAGGGAAGACACTTCGTGCCAGAAACCACTCGGTCTCACATATTTATCAAAGCGTTTTCTTGTTAGACATGCCGTTACTGCCACTGAGGGGAATGCCACCAATATCAAGCTTCACAGTCCGTCAGTCTGGTATGCCGCCGGACTAGGCAGCAGCACCTTCGTACAAGTACGTTTTAACTATATTGGTAGTATAAAGGTGATAATTTCTCCAAAAAAACCTTAAGGTTCCATATATATTGTGCTCTTTGTATTCAAGTTTATTAAACATTTCAAATATTTGAATGGTGTATCTGATGAAACTCTGCGCACTTGACCTAGCTGCTGGTTCGTAGCTCTTAAAGTTATTGTGCTTTGAAAATATTTGTGGATCAGGAACGCTAGTCTGCAAATCAGACAATTTTAAGAAGGGCCATATAGAGCTTCGGAGTCACAGCTAAATACGTAAGATCATGCTTAAAATTGCGGTTATTGCTTATATGCTAAGTGCGGTGGTTTTTTTGTGCACTTTTTAAAAACTTATAAAAATGCGTCATCCCCATCCTCAAAGCCATTGCATGTAGCGGAAATGACTCGTCCAGTGAATGAACTTGTCTGATTTTATGTTATTTGTGCTCCATATCTTTGCCTTATCATATGGATGTGGGAGTATAAATCGTATCGGGGTCACCAACTTAAAAACACGAACATCCCGAAGCTTTTTTAAACGACAAATTTTAGTAGAATTATTATTTTTAAAAGTAAAATATTATTATTTAGCAAGGATCGGAACCTATGTAATGTGTCGAACAAAACATTATGCGAAGTGATCAATTTGATTTGGTAACTCACTGTTGTAACTACTTTCAATTCTATCAAAATCAGCTAGTACAAATTAAAAACAAAATGGTTTAGATTTTCCTTATGTTCGTGAATTTAGTAAAGACTTTTGGTCTACTTGAATGAAAAAAAGCAATTGGAACTGTGATTTTTCATTTTAAAATCATACATCTGATTCTACAGATGTGAGATATATGTTCTTACTAATGAAAATAATATTGTTTATAATGCATATTTTAGTGTCTGTTTTGATGTATTGTCATTAGAATAATGACCTCCCTGTCGCTCGTTATCAATGACATGACAGCTAACAACTGTCCGGAAAACATCTTATTACTTTTATATCTATCTAAACCCAATTCAACTTTATAGACAATGATCGAAGGCCATAATTTACATTTGTATGTCAAGGAGAAAATTAAACTACTAGTATCATATTAGTAGAATCATAGATGCATAACCCATATACATCAATGGTAGAATGGTTTCGTACGCAAACTTTGGAAATAAGAGGCTTTTATTTTGATTTGTTATGCTTCTTTCTACAAGGAACTAGCCCACTCATTTTAGTAAAAGAATGAAATAAACATATTGATGACACAAGTATTTTTTTGCGAGGCTGGCCATTTTGAAAATGTTTTTTTGGGGATGGAAAACCTATTTGTGATTGGAAATAGTGACAATTTTGAATTTATATGTACACAGTTTCATTTCCGTTATCCTCTTTCTGTTAAAACCTTGGTATAAGTACCAATGTATGGAAGGTGCGCTGCGTAAAAACGATTGAGAAGTACACCCGCTAAAATTGATTAGTGCTTTTATGGTGGCTTGTGGGTAAATCAGACGAAAAAGACACCCGAAATTGGGAATTTACATCTAAAATGCCAGAAATATGCCTAATAGTAATATTTTTTAACTGGAAACTATTATTAAGGCATTTATGTTACTAATGACTTAAAATTGACTTTAATTTAGTTCTTAAAAATACAAATTAAATACTTTTATACATAAATATTCCGAAAATCACGTAAATAAAACATCATAAGTATTTCAAACATTATTTTTTATCCTAAAGATAAGCTACCTAAATAACAATATATTGAAGGGTGGAGAGTCGTTTTATTGTGCCCTTTAATGATAAAACACGACATCGGTGCACAAGTTGTGAAGTACATATGCGAAAGTTTTTTAGTACATCCGCACAAGTTGAATTGTACATCTTTTAACGATTGGCGAAAGTTGAGATGTGCAAATGCGACAGTTGAGATGTACAACTGCTTTAGTTGAGAAGTACAACGAAGAGTTGAAAGTACCAATAGGCAGATATTATTTTTTGCTTTACCTCGTTACGATTTAAGTCACATTGGTGGATTTTCAATTTCTCACGGTTCAGTTTTGTAAGTGTGTTTTGTTTTCTGTTATCCGATTATGTATGCTAGATTCGTCTTTGATCTTTCTGAGTTACCCATTTTTACATCTGCAAATGCGACATTTTTTTTAATAATAATATTTCCAGACGAAATCGAAATGAAATAGTCAATTTTCAAAAAAAAACCAAAAAAAACTGTCCATAAATCATTAGCTTTTTCATGTTTGGACCATATGGTTTGATCATTGATCAAATAAAATGGAGTCGGCGATAAAGTTGTTAACGTGTCGGGCTACTAACACTGAGTCTCGTGGTTCCATCCTCGTCTGAGGTGAAAATTTCATAAACCAATTTTCCGACTCTTCTCAACACCATTTGTTAGAGTGGTTTCGAGGAACGATGCCCAGTCCTTCGAAATGGGCAAAAAGATGTCCTTTTTTAATATGGTGAGAGGAATATCTTATGCTCGCTTTAAAAGTTCTTTAAAACTTTAAAGTCCTCTCTTGTTTGTTCCGTGCTTGTTTTGTTATGTAATGACCGATTTTGCCTTCGCTCTTCTTGACTTTTGGCTTCGGACTGCCCGATTGGTGTCTCTTGTCTTCTTATATAGTTCGATAAGAGGAGGCTCAATTGTGCCGCTACAACGTTAACGCTCGCAAACTGCAAGACAAAATTTTGTAGCAATATATACGGTTTTCAAGTTACATGTATTTGTAAAATATAGTGATTTTTATGGTCCCAAAAATGCGAAAATTGTCATTTTATGCCACACGCGACGCCATGTCGGGGGCACTAGTTTTTACTTATGCTCGTACGTCCGTACGTATATGAATAATTTCGCAAAGCGTTTCTAAGAAACCGTAAATGGAAATGAGTTGGTACTTGGTAGGAAGGTTCAGTATGACAAACAATGCATCCTAAGCAATAAGCGACTCTCAGATCTGTAGGACTTTCAACTTTTAATTTGGGGCCAACGGGGGCATCCGCGTCCCATGGACACATTCTTTCTTTATCTTTTTCTTTTATCTAAAATCGTTGTCATTTTCAACAAAATTTCGAATTCATATGTTTTAAGATGGAGCGTGACACTGGTCATGTGACCGCGAAAAGCAAAAAGTGCAACAATATATCCAAATGTCATTAAATATGAATAAAATTTAGGCTAAAGAGTTTTTTATATTAAAAGTTTAGGATTACTTTTCAAGTATTATCAAACTCCTCAATCAAACGTATATACATATAAATACATTTTTTTATTTTTCAAGGGAAATAATTCATGCAAAAACTGGCAAAAATTAATGTTGGCAAAATGTTAAGCAAGTGACCCACTTTTTATAGTTTTAATTCAGAACATATTGAAAAAAGGTCATATTGATAGAATTTTTCTTGAGAACATATTTTATGCAAATATTTTGACCGCTCTTGTATAAATTAGGCACACGGGAAAACAAGGTAAGTGACCTTGCTACGCCTGACACGCGTTTCCTTTATTCTTAACTTCGCAAAATATCTGTTTTCAATCGCGTTGTAGGCAAAGTTCTCGCAGCGCTCTGTATTGTCGGGTCGGGAAATATTGAGTATGGATATGACCCTTTTAAAGAACATCCTTAAGTAAATTTCTTGTCTAAGGTGATTGCCGATTTTTATTTAAATTAAGTATTTTTCGTGTTCAAATGTGTATAAACAAAGTACACTGTTGCACTGATAAACTTTAGCTTATGTACTATTCAACATGTGCTTGTGTACTATTCAACTAGTGCACTCTCAAAAAAGTTGTACTTCACAACTATAACATGAAATATTTTACTTGCTTTGAAAGATAGATTTGTAGCATTACTTAATACCTTTATTTCATCTATTTTATCATATGTTTATTGAGAAAATTGATTAAAGTATACAATGTATACACGTTTTATTTTGTTTGTTAGCCCATTTTTATGCAGCGGCTACTTTATTTCCAAAAATGAACAAAACGTTCGACTTTTTTATTCTTACTTGACGGCCATTGATTTTAGATCAAAACGAATGTCATTTCATAGGACAATGTAAAGGTATAGTAGCAAAAGTGCCAATTAAATTCAAAGGAATGACTGCTTACAAGTCGTTTTTATGGAAAAAGCCAAAAAATATGCAGACGGTTTTCTAGGTTGCACAAGTCAACTATGACGTATGTACTTCTCAATCGTTTTTACACAGCGCACCTTCCATACATTGAGTACATTGTGCAAGACATTTAGAAAATTGAGCAATTGGTGGTATTCAGTTTCTTTCAATACAATAGAGGATTTAAAGGGATCGATAGGATCACTACCAATTGCTCAATTTTTTAAATGTCTTGCACAATGTACTTATACCAAGGTTTTAACAGAAAGAGGATAAAACAGCGAAAATCCGTACTTAAAGATGATTTGATTAATTTTTAACGTATTTGCTTATATGTGGTTGCGGTTTCATAAAGAGGCAAAGGGACATCTGCTTCTCCTAAGATGTAAATTTCAAGCCATTTTTTTTTGGCAATCACACTACCACACATATCAGACCCCGTATTCTGGGACTACCTTGTTTTGATATTATTAATGACTGTACTGTATATTGAATGTATGAAGATATATATTGTGTTACAGGTGTCCATGTTGGAACCCATTCTTGTCTCAGCCCTCGCCATACAAGGGGATGTCAAACACAACCTGTGGGTGACCTCCCTTTATGTAACTTACAGTCTGGATTGTGATATATTTTATCCCGTACCTAATGGAAAATACACGGTAGGACTAAAAAAAACCTATTCGTCTTTTAGTCTGTGGTCTCCTGACTTTAAAATTTAAAGATTTGATATTCAAATGGGAAAAGCGTAATACTATCCTTCAACTTCTTACTACACGACTATACTAGCAGCTTCGAGTCATTATAACTAGAACAAAATTATCTATAGACGACAATGAAATGTTGAATAAGTGTACACGACACAACCAACATGAAGAACGGCAATTTAAAATCACAACGAAAAACAGCTAGCAGTATTCAACACGACCAGAGTATGTCTCACATTGGCCAAATACCAAAAATACAATACATAAGATTCAATATAATCAGTCCCCAAATTACAAGTAAAGACCCATTTCTGGACATATTTCTATGCATAACGCAACACATTTCATATTTTCAAAAGTATAATGTTGGTGTGCGATATGTCATGTATGTAAGTACTTCAAATTAAACTAAAATGTTATGTCTAAAGATGGTACGTTATCATCTTAATATGTCAGCTGGTAGATGCTTTCTTGAAGCTATTTGTGTTCAACTGCTAATTTGATGTGAAGTTGTTCAATATAACCGGTTTGAAACATTTTTTATTGACTGTCAATGTTTCTCCTGTTACCCAGGTCAAGGTTTCAGGGAAATTTATGTTGTTTTTTATATATCTCTTTGAAGATATTTCCTGGAAATGTTGATGGCAATTCCTTGTCGATGATTTTCTTTGACCACGTCTTTCCTGCCAAATGTGTCCGTATCATACCAGTTACACGTCACGGAGACACATCAGCGATGCAGATAGAGCTTTATGGCTGTGGTAAGCATTTATTTGTTTATACTGGAATTTGGTAAATAAGCTGTTACCTCTTAGTTTGCAGTTTGCGAGTATGGCTTTATAGCCTCCTCTTGCCGAACTTCTTCAAAACGTTAAGGTGCCTCCGCAGAATAGACGGATACGGACTATGACTCTTAAAACCGATTCAAAATTGTGAACAAGATTTCTCCAGGGTGCCTTCAAAATTTTGTTAAAAGTAAAAACCCCGAAATATTCTTTTAGATATGCAAACCTTTTAAATTTGCTGCTGCCACTTTATGGATCAGCCTCTCAAATCATTTTAGAACTGAGTATACATGGAATAGTTTCTCGTATTAACAAAGTCTTAATTCAGATTTTATCATGCCGAATTAAAATAAAGTTTTACAAACTTACTTTACAAAGAGGTCTTCAACTTGATGCTTTTACGATCGACTCTTTAGAGAGCCGGTGTTGTACTGGTTGTAAAGGTGTACCGCTTCTATCACCATAGTCCCTCATCATCATCATCATTGTCATCTTACATATATAAAAGTTTAAACCATTTTCTTGCCTATTATGCATGCAAATATTTTGTGTTATTTCTAATATTGTATTTTCTTGGAGAAGACTTCATAAGTCTGTTTGACTTGTGTCCTATCCTTTTTGTAATTTTTGTACCATCGTTACAAATAAAATATGTTTAAACTAAACCATAGTCCCGGTATGTGCTTTGGTGAAAATCTCATGAACCATATTTCGACTCTCTCTTGGCTGGTTATAAGAAACAATGCTTGTCATATGGAAAGGGCGACAAAAAGTTGTCTGAATATGCATGGAGAGCACATCAAAGACCCCTGTATTATTGAAGGTCTTCAATTAGGTGCTTTTAGTGCTTTTATTGAATATTTGCATTTGTGCAATAACCTTTTATTTAACAACAGTCTTAACTTAATAAGTTGAATACCACGTAGGAAATGATTAAGTCTATGATGGTGAAAGTTGTCATTATAGTATTGAAGACATCACGATTTTTGGATTTTGATATTTTAACTACTGAAGCTTTAAACCGTTTGGCAATGTATGCTGCTATTTTTTAAGATAACATGTATTATTTTCGAATTACCACAGGTGACATTTCTTTGACGTCACCAGAAAGTACAAACCACAAACTTTAGGGTCATACGTCATGTACGTGATTAGAAACACAAGAAACTAATGGAGAATTCAATGTACAAGAATCACACATTACAACCTTGTCCAGTTTTCAGTACTGTTATAGTAGTAAACGGACAAAAAGTTGACGACAAGCTTTTGTTTTCATATTCAGTCTCATTAATGTCACCCCCTTTTTTGCTATGTCCGCTCTTAGCAAAAAAAGGGGGGAGCGACATTGAAGGTCTGATTTTAATATTATATATAATCTGCTTAGAAATATAGCTTCTACAACGCGACAGAGTTAATAATGGAATTTCTAACATCGAGAAAAATACATTTGATTATTTTAATGGCGAGGCTTGCCGAGCGATTAAAATATCAAATTTATTTCTCGAGTTGTAGAAGGTTTTTCTCTTATGTCTACAGGTAAGAAATTGCAAAAAGTCGCTCATCAATTACGCTTAGAACAAATTTCTCTCTAGAGGTGAGAAATATTGTTTCACAACTGGTTGAGAGGTTGATAAATCGGATGAAAATTAGAGAAAAGTTCATTCAGAATGGTACATATCGATGGATCAGTCGCGCTCATTAAAAGTTAAAAAAAAATCCTAAAACTATTTAACATCAAATTTATCAATTTACGGATGTGTTTTAACACGACGAGTATTTTATCCAACAACTTTTTTTAAATTTTCAGTCGCAAGAAGATAACAACACGAATACATGTGTTTATCCTTTATTTTTTATTTTTTAGTCTCTGAGAGTTTTGCACGCGTTTTACAAGTACAATGTTGTTGTTTTTTTTCAGTTGCAAGAAGCTGTGCACACCCTATTCACCCACTATGGCACGCTAATCACAGAACTGGTGATTTTGAAACCAAGTTTCAGTCAGAACAAGTAGTGATGGCTTTGTCTATATTGCCGGGGCTTATAAATGACCACGGGTATATCATCTCTTACAGCCGATCGTGTGCTGACTATAAAATAATAACAGAAAATAGCAGACCAAAAGTAAGTGGTTAGAGCTGTAATACAGAACCGAAAAAAACATTATGAAAAATTAATGTTTAATGCAAAAATCTTTTTTATTAATCGAATTTGTATTGTCCTTTTAAAATGTTTGGTCTCGAATGTTTGGTAGTCATTTCTTTCATGAAAAAAAACCCATAATATAATAGCATTGAAAAGTTACAAATTGCACATAAGAACTAAACGGGCCGCTGTTGAAATGTATTGTTTGCAATAACATCGACCAACATCATGATCAAATGTATTTAAAAAGCGGAAGACATCAAAGGCCAATATTTGGCCGGAAATGCAAGATTTGATTTAATGAGTTTTACAGTTTAGTTTAAAATGAGACACTGGGTGTTTCTGTGTATCTCTGGGTCCCCCTACAAGCTTTTGTCCTGTGTGGACTGCCGGTGGAACCATCCTTTTGGAAAACATTGCCTTAGGTCAACATATAACCTCATCAGCAGCACAAGAACTACTATCCATTGCCTAAAAAATGTTGGGATTTACCCAGGTTTTATCCCGTCAAATCTCCCTCTTCTATTTACGTCTTAAGGTCCGAAAGTGATGCAACAGTAGTTTGTCGTTGAGAGACCCAAATGAGAATTTTCGAAGATAAATCCTCCCATATTTATTTCTTCAGATTTTCCATTCGTTTTATGGCCATGAGATAGTGGTAGATCTGAGCCTTCATCCTATAAGAGCTATGTGTCTACGGATTAGTGCCGCTGGAGGTGGCAACATCACAGAACACGCGGGTTTCCATGTCTACCTCAGTGGCTGTCGTACGTATGTTTCATTTATTTATCTGATTTGTTTCTTTTCTTCCTTAAATAACTTCGAATCTTCAAACTGAAGCCTTATTTTGTTAGAATTCGACTGTTTTTGAAAATGTGTTTTATTCCAATTTTCTAGCTTAATTAAAGTGACATTAATAAGAAAGAGCCTGAATAAATCTTCGCCCTGACTCCACACCATGAACGCGTTACTTATTATTGGTAAAATGTGATATATAATTTCTAAACTGACCTGAAAATATTTGAATCACTTAAAGATGTCATAAGTTATGTATTTTTTTTATCTAAAAGGAAATATTCAAATTATACAACGAAACAACAGGCAATGAATTAAAATGAAACCAAAAAAGCATCCTATATTTTGGTGCTTTTTTTCTTTTTCAGGAATATTCTCAAGAGACGGTAAGTTTCAGCTACAAATGCCATGTTATTCATGGGTAATTTAGTAAACAAAAATATAGACACGAATACATGTTTGCGATAAAGAAGCAGAAGTATCAATGGGCATCCGAAAGTCAAAAGTCCGAAAGGACAGAGACCAAGCCGGTAAACACCAACGGGAACAGAACGAAAAAAAAACCCCAAAACCAGATGACATATAAAACACGGAAAGACACAAAAACTACTGAATATCAACGCAACTCTAGTCGTACCGAGAGTGAAATCAGGTGCTCCGGAAGAGTTTAGAAGTTCCTGCTTGCTATAGCACACCCGTCGCGTCGCCAACAGCCAGCTGCTACACACGGTGTGCCTGGAGGGACGGAGTCATACGTTTCTTAACACACTGTGTTGATATAGTCACTCAGTACAGCAGGTGATTTCAATTTCAGCAGTGCTCAAGGAGCTCTTCTTTATATGTTCACAAGTGTTCATTCTTCTAATGTATCATGTCAGCTTAAAAAATTACATACCTTTGCATTTAAAAGTTCCGGTTCTCAATTTTTGTGTAAGAGTTTTATTATTTTCTATAGACCTGTGCTAATGGAAATCAATGTACTTACATTTTTACACGTTTTTGTTCTCTTTTGTAATGAAATTATAGAGCCTTTAAACAGATGTGGTACGTCACGATACCATCACGACATACGTCAGAAGCGTGTGATTGGTGGACAACATTCCGTCCCTGGTGAATGGCCGTGGTTGGTGTCTCTACATTTCCTAGGATTCCACTCCTTCTCCGACAAGTCCGGTTATCCACACCTGTGTGGGGCCTCCCTTATACACCCCGAGTGGGTACTATCAGCTGCACACTGCTTCGAGTAAGTATACATATATTACGCCCATAAGTTTTACTCTTTTTTTTCAGTCATATACATTTATGACGCCCATGGTTATTTGTACAGTGTTTTTCAGTCATATAATCTTTCGCCTATGCAGATACATTTTGTGAATAAGGATAAAACAAATATTTTAAGAATATCTTCTAATGCTTGGAATATATTCCCATAATGACGACAACACAGGTGCACGGTTACAATGCAGCAGGTGATGTTCCAAGTTACTAAATGATTATCTAGTTTGTGAAATAATTCAATACAAATTTAAATACTAGTATGTTACCATATTATTCAGTAGAAAATCAAAACTCTTATTTACCGATCGTTCAATATGTCAAGTCTTGAAACTATATTTCAGCAAACGAGTAGCCCCAGGTTCATCCAATCCCGTGAACTGGCAGGTGATGGAAACTATATTTCAGTGAACGAGTAGCCCCAGGTTCATCCAATCCTGTGAACTGGCAGGTGATGGTTGGTGAACACAGTCAGGCCGGGTATGACGGCACTGAACAAGTATTAGATTATATAGTCGTGTCACTTTATCTTTCAGTGAACGAGTAGCCCCAGGTTCATCCAATCCTGTGAACTGGCAGGTGATGGTTGGTGAACACAGTCAGGCCGGGTATGACGGCACTGAACAAGTATTAGATTATATAGTCGTGTCACTTTATCTTTCAGTGAACGAGTAGCTCCAGGTTCATCCAATCCTGTGAACTGGTAGGTGATGGTTGGTGAGCACAGCCAGGCCGGGTATGACGGCACTGAACAAGTATTAGATTATATAGTCGTGTCACTTTATCTTTCAGTGAACGAGTAGCTCCAGGTTCATCCAATCCTGTGAACTGGCAGGTGATGGTTGGTGAACACAGTCAGGCCGGGTATGACGGCACTGAACAAGTATTAGATTATATAGTCGTGTCACTTTATCTTTCAGTGAACGAGTAGCTCCAGGTTCATCCAATCCTGTGAACTGGCAGGTGATGGTCGGTGAACACAGTCAGGCCGGGTATGACGGCACTGAACAAGTATTAGAGATAGATTATATCATCAAACATAACGTCTTCAGTGTAGAAAGTAAGTCGAAGCAGTGATATCTGTTTGGGTTTTATAATTTGGAGTGATTTCAGTGTTCCGGTTTTACAAATGGGAGTTCAGTCTTTGAATATTTTTTGTGTTATAGTTTTGTTATTTTCCTATTTCTCATATTCATTATTGGAAAGTAAACAGCTTCTTCGAAATTCACTTTGTTAGTATACCAATAGGTAGGATTTTGTTAACAAAATCCATACTATGATTTATCTGTATGATCTGTCCCGATTATATTAAATTTGTATTCAATATTTTTGGTTTGATTTATTTGTACAATTTTAAAGTAATACATGTATATTCTTGCTATTTTCGAGACCCATAGGCGGATCCAGGGGGGGGGGGCTGGGGGGCCGCCCCCCCCCCCTTTTGGCGGAAAAATTTGGTTGAATATATGGGAAATCAATGGAGCGTGGCCAGAATCTCTGGATCCGCCTCTGACCTCATGATTAAATCTATACTGCATGAAGTTTTTGATGTACTTTTTGTAGTAGACAAGCCAATCTTGCAAGACATAGCACTGCTGAAATTGAAATCACCTGCTATACTGAGTGACTATGTGAACACAGTGTGTTTAGATACGTATGACTCCTTCCCTCCTGGCACACCGTGTGTAGCGGCTGGCTGGGGACAGAATACACTGGGTAAGACTCTTTTATAAATGAAACCATGATAATGCCTTCTTTTAATAAACTGAATAGATTTCATTAATAAGAGGCTCTTATGCTGGTGATTGCTCGACTATATGTTCATGATGTTGACATATTAGCAATATACGTTGATATTTGCATGTATATATATGTGTATTTTTTTTAATTTTATAAATTTTAAATTTGACATAATGATAAACAAAGTTTTGTATGTTGAACCGAATCCTTATAAATCTATTAAACTAAAAAAATAAACGTTGAATAAATGAAAAGAACCTAGATACAGTGTGGGGAATAATGATATTCATTTTTGAAAAATAATGATATTTTGTGGATGTTTTCTTTCAGTTGGGAAGGGCGTAAAGCTACCATTGCATGCAAGAATCCCTATCCTGCCGTCAGATGAATGTAACCGGCGGTACCGTTCACTACCGGAGAACCACATGGCCAGAACCGCAGTATCTATAGAACCTTCTGTCATCTGTGCCACGGCAGATGGAGATGGCAACGATTCCTGCTTGGTAAGTATCGTTCACAACCGTAGAACCACATGACCAGAACAGCCGTATCAATATAACCGTCTTCCATCTGTGCCAAGGCAGATGGAAAGGGCAATGATTCTTGTTTGGTAAGGGAGTAAATGAAGCATTAAACAAATTAAAATAAAATAACTATTACACAATGCATTGATGCATGTATGATATAAACTATGGATTTAAAATAATAATATCTTTGGCCCGAGTTTTTGAAATGAATAAAGGCAGTTTTATTTTAGATACCAAACAAAAGGAAACCCCCCTTTTCCAAAGAACTAGCACGTTTAACAACTGAATGCTGTCTGTCAGCTCGTCCTTTTGTTATTGCTCTTATTCTGTTATTTGTAGGGAGATTCGGGAGGTCCGTTGGTCTGTAGGTCAGGTGACCAGTGGGTTCAAGTTGGAATCGTCTCCTTTGGATACAAATGTGGTAATTCTCAATATCCTGGTATCTATACAAAGATACATCATTACATAGACTGGATAACACGGACTGTTAGAGATCACTCGGACCCAAATGTCTCATATATGTGGCTGAACCAAAACAGAACTATGCCTTCCATCTTCTGATGTGTTTACTATTGCTGAACGTCCAGTATGTAATTACGGGTTGTTTATCATTAAAATATATTATGTTAAAATTTGTGTTAAAATGTACAATTAATAGAACCATTAAAAGATGGGTTAATGTATGATTAGCAGGATGTTCAATATTTTTGTAAATATACAAGTATTTGTCCATTTGTGAAGAAAATGTTATGTTGCTTACATAATAAAGGAGAATGCAGATATTTTCTAGAGCTGTTAAAAGCACGCCAAATGTTTTGTTGATTTTACCTTGAAAATGGATCATTGCCATAATTTTATTACTCATTTGTTTTTCCCAATTTATTTGTCAAACCACATTTTTTATTTATTACCTTATAAAATATTAAAATGATATTTTATTGCTGTATCATTTAGTCATAATACATCTGGTTTTCTGCAGACTGGCTACAGACAATCTTACATGACATTAATAATTCCATAAAGACATAAACGATTAAAACCCGTGTCAAACATCTCTTTGACACTTATAATTGTCATTTTTTTCATATTACATCCGGAAACAGTCCTACATTGATTTAGTTCTAAGTTGACAACCAGGAAACAAGCTCTATTCCATACTTATGACAATGTCAGCTGTTAAGTTTGATACTCAAACAATAAATCAAAACTTATTGATATTCTTAATTCATACTTTCCTGTTGAAAATTTAATTTCATTGAAAATTTTGGTAAATTCACCTTTTATCAATTAAAAATGTCAAAGCAGTCATAAAAATGGTTCATTTCATTAATGTCATAGATCACTATCACCTTGACGAATTATTGAAAAAACTTAACGGTTGACTTCTACAGTTAGAATTTAAAGACTTAGTCTTTCATAACATTTTTCAAAGACTACAGTTCAACTTACGAAAAACAATTTTCTACAAACATGTAACTGACTCGAATTAATACGATTGGTAGAGGGGATCATAAACATGTGCATTCTGTACTATGAATCTACACTTCAGACGAGGAAATTCAAAAACTTCTGCAACACTCAGTTCATAATAATGTTAATTTCATTTGGTAAAACAGCTTGTAATACTAATGACAACAAAGTTCCAGACAATAAATTTTGCTACGCCTGACGCGCGTTTCGTCTATTCAAGACTCATCAGAGGCGCTCTACCAAAAATATTGAAAAAGCCAAACACTTTATGATTATGAAGAGCATATAACAGTAAAACCAAAAATACCAAATTGGGGAACCAAATTAATACTAAGATGATCAACCTATGTCTGGGGTAGGAAGACCCTTAGGGTTTAGACAATTTTGAAACTAAACGGATAATTTAAAGCTTTGATGTATTCTCCAACACAAAAGTGTTGATGCCGGAGCGGGCTAACCTCGGGGAATTAAAACTCCACAAGCAGTGCTAACCTTCACGTGTGTTCGAAATACAAATGACAACAAAGTTCCAGACAATAAATTTTGCTACGCCTGTAAAAGATGGTCTTCACTCAGTAATAGTTATTGATACAATTAATTCAAATCAGTTCAATAGTCTTTTGAATATTGTCTTGTGTACCCTCGACATTGGCTTTTATTTCTAGCTCGGTCCCTCCGAATATGAACTCTACATTTACAAATCTCCTCTCTGTTGATGGGTTGGGTATATTGATTGAGAATTCCACCAGTTTCTCACACCCTTCCTCGTCTACATAGCGTGTATCATCGTGATCAGACACGTACACAGCAACATTGACAGAACTCTGTCGTTCCTCAACCGTATGGTAACGTACATTACATCGAGTACCAACGGGACAAAACTCGTTCTTTTTCTTAAATAGTTCGAACACATTCTTACATCTCTGGACATTGCCGATCATGACACTCTTAGTAAGATCGTGCTGTGTTCCATCAAACTTTGGCACCAATCGTCGACCATAAGCAAAACGTGTGTACCGAGAGGTAACGAAATCTTGTCGGTGACCGAACAGAACAGCTCCTTTTACAACTGCTAGCGTAGGATCATCCGGAATGATAACTTGCTTATCGGGAAATGCATCCTGTATTGCAGTTCTGACCATGTCTGACGCTGAGAAGCCACCAACAAGTAAAAATGTGTTTATAGCTGCAGGTCGAGCTTCAATCAGCGTGATGTTAATCTCTTCAATTATTTGCTGAATAGCCTCAAGAAAAAAGGATTTAACCAGATCTTTACTCATTTGTAGTTTGTCAGTTATGAGAGTTACCTTATCGGCGTATCGTGATTCTCTCAGAACCTCAGCGAAGGGTCTTTCCAAATGTTGTCTACACAATTGTTCAAATGCGCCAACTGGTATTTGAAGATTAAGCTTCGCCCTCCGTCGATTCCAAACGTTACGTTTAAACATTTCAAACGTTCTAACTAGATCAAAATAGTTGTTAGTAAATTCGGTTTTCAATTTCTCCATAACTGTTGCCCCGACTATGTTCTCCATCATCTGTTTGAATGCTCTATCGACAGCTGTGCCCCCATGAGCTGAACCTGTCGGGTGACATAGCTCTTTAACTCTGTCATGAACCACTTTTTCATGGGCCACTATATCGACTGTTCCACCTTAAAACATATGTGATAGTATGTATTCTTTATGAATTATGTTATTTTTATAATTAAATGTAATTATTTAAAGAAATTGATTATTAAACCTTCCAAAGGGAATGATTTGAATATTCAAGAACAGTCTTTCTTGCTATAGGTATTTACCTTTGATCAACAGTAGTCAGTTATATTGGTATGGTAGTAATTTTGGAGTTACTCAGGCATATCATTGTGAGCATGATCTTATGAATGGGTGTGTCTGTGTTTGAGTTCTTATTGGCCGAGTACTTTCCAGATTTACTATTTTATTGGTTTGGGTATTTTTCCCGCCTAAACTTTACAGCCCAGTGGATCCTTTGTTTAAGATCATTAGACTTTAGTATTTTGGCCATTATAGTAGCCATATTTCTATCTTGATGAAGAATTTGATATTTGGATATATGATTAACTTTTCTTGGATCCTTTACTTCTAATTTGAAGGACACTTGCCTATGTAGTATTGGCAGATAGTATTTATTATTGATCAGCAACCTGGTCCCATAGACAGGGTTGTTATAAATCTGATAACTGCTAAATAAAGTATTGAAACTTGGATGGTCTTTAATATACAACATATCTGTCTGTCACACATAATTCAAATGAAGGATATTGGAGAGCTCATAATGCCTTGTTCGAAATACATGTTTGTTGCTCGCCTGATTTATAAAGAAAATTTAACTAGGAGCACCACCAGTTACAACACAAAATTAAAGAAATTAGATAAAGGGTTTGCTAAACAGTTTTATTAAGTTATCTCATTTCGGTTCTTGTAAAATGAATGGTAGGAGATTCTATAAAGACTGCTATCCAAGTTTTAATGGTTTTAAAAGCCGGTTTACAAGATATATTTAATAGCGAGCGACTTTCAAACAATTGTATAATAATTGTCACAATAAAGTTTCCAATGCTATGTAGAGCTGTATAATAGTGGTGTGTACAATTATTCAATTTTTTAATGTTAAAGTTTTAAAAGATTTGCTTTAAAATTGACGATGAAAAATAAAAAAAACAACATCAAAATGACAACATACGTTCCCCACAGTTCTACACTGATATTTTAAATGTCCGATATTTTACTCGTTGAAGCGATATTGTACTTACCACCCAAGTCCACTACGAGGTATGGTACCCCTTGTTTTACTATGACTGGACCAGACATGATTCCTAAGTCATTCATCTTTCTATAAACATGCTGGCAATACACCGAGGCAGCTTCCGGTTCTAAAGCTATAGATAACCTATTGGTGTCTATCCCTGCCTAAAAAATCATAACCTATTCATAGTTTTATAAGGTCTAGTTATTGCAGATACCACTTGTTAATGAAATCTTAAATATGATTCTCGGCAATATTCTGCTTTCCTAATACCCTTGCTTTCAACAAAATTGATCTCTGTAAGCATAAAGACGTCGCCGGAAAAACGTATATCATCTGTTAATATTAAGGACTATATCCAATTAGAATTTCAATCAAAAGACATTGGCTTTTAATAATACCATGTCAAAAGGTAAAAAAACCCAAATACCATATGAAAAAAAAGAACAATAAAACAAACAAACATTACAAACATAAAATAAAGTAATGGCATAGCTTACAGCTAACAACTTAGAATTTGAGCGTTTTGGAAATCAAAATAACAACAAAGTTCCAGACACTTAATTTTGCTAGTATCGTAACGAGGTTTTGGTGTATATTGTAGAATTTTTGATAGATGTGAATAAGTGTCCATGTGACGAAAGTACAGGATAAAACGAAAGTCAAACCACACTGACGGAATAAGATTCTGAATACATAAACTGATAACTGTTAAAATCAAAGTCTCAGATACATGAACGTTCACATATTTTATTATTTTGAATAAGTCCAAAAAACATAAGAAAAACACAAGCAAACATATTTAGTATTTTGGTATTTTGAAGGAAGTAGAGATTGCGCAGTGCGACGCAAACTTAAAAATTATAAAGCAACAACTTGAATGTGCACAAGGACAAATTCGTATTATGTCCTCTGAATTAGAAAATACAGAAGCTCGTATTTCCACCAAGAATGTTGAAATTTTAGAAATGGACAAAACGATACAAGAACAGCGAAAACATCTTAATAATTTGAAAGATGAAGTTTTGTCATGGAAGCTTCATGCGTCACGCTCAGACGATTCGCTATTAATGGAGAATTTCAAAGGTAGCGAGGCAGAAGAAGAAAATAAGAAGAAAGACAAAGACGCGCAAAACACTGAGAATAAGCCAGAATCGCCTAACAGTAGAAGAAATGTTCCACACGATATTTCAAATCTAGGCCTAAGTACAGTATACTACTACCCAGATCACACACCAGAAAATCCTCATACGAAGACGGTGCACGTCGGTAGTCAACCTAATGGCAATGGGAAACATGATAAGAAGGCAAATATAACAAGGAAACCAGCAGTTAGTAGTAGTAGACAGAAGAAGGTGCTTATGATTGGAACATCAAACACAAGGTACGTCAGTGCTAAATTTATTTCAAACAATTCATCAGACCTGTATGTACGTAAAGTCACCAAATACACAATGGAACAGACGAAGGATTTTCTTAAATCAGAAAACATTCAAGATTATGATGTAGTTCTACTTCATTTGTTTGGCAATGACCTTAAGCACAGTGTAGGAACGGAAGTGTACAGTTTTAGGGCCTATAAAGAAATGGTGAAATGAACCATTCTAGATTGTACAGTTTAATTTGTTTTTGCACAAACTTTTTCAAATGACATAAAAACGAAGAAGATGTACAATTGCCGTTCGCTTCAAATTTTAAGTAGACATAACATAGAATATTATATAACTCAATTACCTGTAATTGTTTGTGATGTCGAATAGAAATTTCAATCTGCACACTTGATTTTTAAAAAGTTCACTCCAAATTGATGTAGATAATCGGTTCGTGAACATAAATCGCATTCAACTCGTGATCATTGTGTATATGTATCCTCTCAAAAATCATTTCTGCACATTCTTCACATGCACAAACGGGTTAATACATACAGGATTTTATTTAATTTGAACTTTATTCACCCAAGCCGTGTTTTAAAATCTGAGCGAAATCTATCGCAGTCATTGTACAAAATCTATGGAGGACACTTCACAAAATCTATGGAGGACAGTTTTCATAAAAACATATTTTCACAACATGAGCGGCGTCAGATGTAATTTTCATATGGCATAAATGATGCCAGAACATAAATAATTCATATAATTATTTTAAGAAAATAATGAGTAGGCATATGAAACAAAGATAAAATATTTTATAAACCCAGTGATGGGAATATTTTTTTTTATTCAAACACATATCGTATACGCATATGCACATGTATTCCAACATATAAAAAGTGTTTCTTGTCATGTGCTGTATCAAATGGAGATTTTCGAGCACGTTTCCTCCTGACTTACAAAACGTTGCATGGATTAAGTACTAGTATACATGAAATAGTTATTGAGAACCCTTTAATTTCTATTTGAATATCATAAAGTTTTTTATTCTACAGAAACATGGACCTTACGATTGCTTTATATTAACTATCGCTGTTAAATTTCATAAGTACTTCCTAGCTCACGTACTGCACGTATAGCTGATGAAGCTTTGTGCATATATGCCTCAGTTGAAGACCAACATATCTACATTTTCATCTTTTGACACAGAGTATATATCTTTAAATGACAGAAAGTTTATCAAATAAATGAACACTTTATTATCTCATGAACTGTTTAAAGGCATCCAGTTGATAAAACTTGCAAATACCCAAGTGGTACTTTAGCACTATTGACCTTGAATCTCACGTCGAATCACTTCGGTAATTTCAATACAAAAACAGAAATCATAAACTTTTTTTATGATAAAAGCTAAATCTTATTATTCTGATGGTGCCTGCAAGTGGGATTTACTTTTGTTAATCAGTTTATACTTTTTTATGCGGAAAAGACAGAGACTGTAGATTCAGACACCTTTCTCTTTATTCTGTTTTTAAAAGGCTTAACTCTGATGTATTTTAAGCTTTTTTTCTGCAACCAAATTAAAAATATGTTTTATGTGTACAATTTTATTCAACCTCGTCGAAAAGTTTGATCAGTAAAATCTTTTGGAGAGAGGTGGCCTAACTTACTATTTCGTGTGATTATTTAAAAATTGTCTAGTTTACGAATAACGATGCCGAACATTTTAGCAAGCAAACTAGTTCTTGGTGGAGTTTTACACGTGACCCAAACAAAAATTATCGCTTCGAAACTGCGTGAAATGTTCGATTGTAACAAAAAGACACTGATTTACCAGCTGCGATTCGCAAAAATGCTTTTTTGCTATTGATGCGAATCTGATACATGTCTGGTTGCTATCAACAGGCAAAGTTGACAGCAAACAACTTAATGTACACATGTAAATATCAAAATCAATTATGATGCTAGCTGAAGCCTTTTCTCGTATCACATCTGATCATATTCTCCATATATCTAGTTTTGATATTTTGACCAAACAATAATTTTAGCTCAATTTGACAATGTCATGTAAGTTTATGCAATCACTATATATATGCGTCTGTCGTCGTCGTCCGTTAACACTTTTTAAAATCTTCTCAGTCCTCTGAAACCACTTAACCAATTTAACTGAAACTTTACAGGATTGATATTTGACACGTTGGCAACAAACGAAGTTCATTTTGAATTGATTCGATCAAAAAACATGACCACTGATACTAAAAATAGAACATAGGGTAGACTTATTTAAAATGGCTTATAACTCAGCAACTATAACAGATACAAAATATCAAAAGATTCTTAGGGTCTTTGGAATCAAAAAGGCCATAAATAGCGATTTTCCCTGGGGTTTTTTTTTGCCCAATAGAATGCAAACTATTTCAGATAGAGAAAATCAGTTGCTTGCTAAAACCTTCAGCTTATTAAACTCTACAAAAATCTCCATTTGTTCTACAAAAGTCTTTATCAGATTAAAATTGTCCCCTGATCCTAAAACCATAATGGTCTTCTATGAGGGGTCGTCTGAAAACTGCCACATGCACTTTATCGAGTGCTGACAAAGTGACGGGTGTGCTTCATATCAAGCAGGAACTGTTGAACTCTTTAAGAACGTTCATGAATTCTCGTTATACCCATGCTAGCAAAAGCGCGGGGATAATGTTTTTCGTATGTCGGCGTACGTATGGCGTTAATGTCCAGGATAATCTCTGAAACCACTGGGATTAGAAAGATGAAACTTGGGTCATTGATTGTATTGTGGGTAGGGATTGTGCCGAAGGTTTCGGAATTTTAATAATGCCTCCCTCGGCCTAGGGGCTGGGTTGTATAGGTAGCCTAAGGGCACACTATTCCTTCGTTACCCAACTCCTCCCCTGAAACTTGGCTCAGTAGTTACACTATAGGTGTAGATTTTGCTTAAGGTTTCTGAATTTTGATAATGCCCCTTAGCATGCTTAGGGCTGGGCTGCACAAGTAGCTGAGGGTAATTTATTCCTTCGTCACGCAACTCCTCCCAGGATATTTGGAATACAGAATTGAAACTTGACTGAGTTATTGCACTAAGGATGTAGATTCTGCCAAAGGTTTCTTAGTTTTTATAATGCCCCTAGGGGCTGGGCTGCATAGGTATCCTAAGGGCTAATTATTCCTTTGTAACAAAACCTGTAGAACTGAATCTTGGCTCAGTAGTTGCAGTGTGTATGTAGATGCCCCAAGCGGCTGGGATACATATGTAGCCATAGGGCATATTGTTCCAGGTTATTTTGAAAATGGAACTGAAACTTTAATTTTTGTGTCAGCCAAATTAACCTAAGAATTAGTTTAGAAATGTACCTACAAATTAGTTTAGAAATGTACCTACACTTAAACCATATATTAATAATCTTATATTTTATATAAAAAAATCAATTTGCAGGTTATTATTACTTGCCACAAAACCAGTAATAAGTCTAACAACAACAATAAATTACAATTATATTCCTGTTCATTTCTTTCAGTTATTTGCCCCATATACTAGCGTGTGGATATGTAACGTGGCTGCTTCGACTAGTTAAACTCAGAGTTCACGTTATGCGATTTGGTTGTAATATGTTTTTTTTTTTTGTTTAAGTTGTGTGGTTTGTATTTACGATGATTTTATTTAAAATTTAAGTCTTCTCGGACTAGCGATATATGATTGCCGCATGGTTGCCGCACAGGTAGCCTGAGGAAAAATTGATCCTTCGTCACGCAACTCCTTCCAGGTTTTGGGAATACAGAACTGAAACTTGGCTTCTTTAATTAGATATACTGCTAGTTAAACAACATGTCCTTTAATGTGATACTACTATCTATGATTTAGGATTAACATGTGCGCCGTCATTGACCTGTTCTGGACCGATCCTTGTTAGAATCAAGACATTTACAGGAAAACGAACCGTGTTATACAAGGGAACGTTGTATAACATACCCTGTTCTGAGCACGCCAAAATTGTTTTAATTCATATATTTTTACTATATACTAGTATGTAGCCACTATGAAGCAAAACTATGAAGCAAATCGTGAAAAAAACCGTTTTGATCTGAAAAAGATCAGCAACTGCTACTTCTAAATGACAGGTTATTCGCTATGGAAGAAGGAGATTTTGCGCTATAAGACTGGGTTTTGGAAATTATATAGGATCATACCTTCAATTTCTCTGGCGTGTGCTTCGTTATGTCTTCCCGTCTTGTATTATTAAGATTGATCATCCCAGTTCAGCAGTTATGTTGTTACCTTATTTTTTCATTTATTTTGACATATTAATTATCCTGTAGGTGTCAACTGAGCTGAATTTATAAAACTGTTCTACACCTATAAGCTTGGGGAAAAACGATTCTTTTTGGGGAATATGAATTATTTATGTCCTGGTATCTTTAATGCTAAATAAGAACTATACATCTGACGCCGCTGATGTTGTGAAAATATGTTTTTATGAAAAATGTCCCCCATAAATTTTGTGAAGTGTCCTCCATAGATTGTGTACAATGACTGCGATAGATTTCGCTCAGATTTTAAAACACGGCTTGGGTGAATAAAGTTCAAATTAAATAAAATCCTGTATGTATTAACCCGTTTGTGCATGTTAAGAATGTGCAGAAATGATTTTTGAGAGGATACATATACACAATGATCACGAGTTGAATGCGATTAATGTTCACGAACCGATTATTTACATCAATTTGGAGTGAACTTTTTAAAAATCAAGTGTACAGATTGAAATTTCTATTCGACATCACAAACAATTACAGGTAATTGAGTTATATTATATTCTATGTTATGTCTACTTAAAATTTGAAGCGAACGGCAATCGTACTTCTTCTTCGTTTTTGTGTCATTTGAAAAAGTTTGTGCAAAAACAAATTAAACTGTACAATCTAGAATGGTTCATTTCACCATTTCTTTATAGGCTCTAAAACTGTACACTTCCGTTCCTACACTGTGTTAAGGTGAAATCTACAGAGCAATGTGTTGAAGATATGGTGGAAATCGTAGATCTGGTGAAGGAAAAACAAAGAAACGCGAAGGTGATAATTTCGCTTGCATTGCCTAGACTGGATACAACTTTAAATAGGAAGGCGGAGAGATTAAATGTAATTGTTAAAGAGAAGTATGAGGGTGTCAGTTCAGTTAAACTGTGTGATAACAGCAACCTGTCGTACAGAGGAGAGCCAGCACGTGGCATACTTACACAGGATGGTATACATCTTACAAGAACTGGTACACAGACGCTTACATCAAACTTCAAGGAGGTGATCAGAACAACGATGAACCTTACTGACCCTCGTAGACGATACCAAGGAAGAGGTAATCGAAAGCCCTGGTGGAACGATTCTTATGGTTATCAACAATCCTATGCCCATCGTTTTTATTAGAATCCATGAACTCTAACAAATCCCTTAACATTGGTTATTGGAATGTTCACAAATTAATATCAAAGCAATGTAACAAATTATTCGACAATGATTTTCTAAAAGCTATCAACAAATGTGATATTTTTGCTTTAGCAGAAACTAAATGTGATCTCTTAAATATTAATATTGAAAATTATGTTACAAACTCAATTAATAGAAGTAAGGGTCTCTCACAAAAGCAAGAGTATGGTGGTTTGGCTATTAGTATTAAAAAGAGTATTCGAAATGGTGTGAAATATTTGAAAAATTCATGTTCAGAATATCAATGGCTTAAGTTAGACAAACATTATTTCGGTCTGGATAAGAATTTGTACATCTGTTTTGCGTATGTTCCACCTTTAAATTCTTCCTTTTACAAAAATCACAAAATGGATATTTTACACTTGCTGAATGAAGATATAATGAAGTACAGTGATAATGGCCATATTCTTATTTTTGGCGATTTTAACGCAAGAACAGGGGCAATTTTAGATTACAACATTCATGATGACGATAATGATAATAACTATTTGCCCTTACATGGAGATTACATGGCAGATAATATAAAAAGTGTAAGGAAAAGTCAAGATAGCAAAATATGCACTAGAGGTAGAGAACTTATAGATTTTTGTATATCCAGCAGGTTGCGAATATTGAATGGTAGGACCTTAGGGGACTACAATGGTAGTCTTACTTCTTACCAATATAACGGGAACAGTGTAATTGATTATTGCTTAGCATCTGAAGAAATGTTGGACAGAGTTTTATATTTCAACGTTGAAAGTCCAATTTTACGATTGTCTGATCATTCAAAAATTTCCACCAGAATACTTTGCAATTTTGTGAGAGACAAACAAAGTATTGAACATTTGCAAGATTTCCCCACAAGATTTAAATGGGACAGGTTGTCATCAGAACTTTTTTTGAATAACCTTAGAAAAGAAGAGTTTCAAAAAGATCTTAGCAAAGTAGCTAAAATGAATATTAGCAATGAAACCGATATGACCAATGCAGTTAATTTGCTAGAAAAAGTTATAATTACGGGAGCTAGCAAGTCGTTTAAAAGAAAATTAGTAAACAAAAAGGTAGGGAAAAAATCTAAGCCCTGGCATGATTATGATCTTCATAAAATGAAAATAGAGTTGGACAACAAAAGTGTTCTACTTTCAAAATACCCAAACAACCCAATAATAAGAGGTAACTTTTTCAGATTCAGAAAATTATATAGTAAGACCTGCAAGATAAAATGTAGAAAATTTAAAATTGATATGATCAATAAACTTGAAGATTTGCATGAAAATGACCCATCAAAATATTGGGACCTATTAAATAATCTAAAAAATGGTAGCAATACTAAGCAGAATACCGAAGAAAGTATTTCGCCATCAGAATGGTTAAATCATTTCAAGTCTTTGAATAAGGTTAAACCAAAGTTTGATAAAAGAGTACAAGAAATATGTAATATGTTGTCTGATACAGAAAAAGATAAAACATTTTCTGAGTTAGACTTTAAGATCAAAAGTGAAGAAATAATGAAAGTAGTCAAAAGTCTTAAAAATGGAAAATCAACTGGTATGGATTGCATATCAAATGAAATGATAAAGAGTTGCGTTCACGTAATAATGCCAAGTTTAATAAAAATATTTGACAGCATTTTGAATATAGGCATATATCCAAAACAGTGGAAAAGTGGTTATATTTGTCCAATTTATAAATCTGGTATAAATACTGACCCAGCTAATTATAGAGGAATAACAATAATGAGTTCCATTGGAAAATTATTTAACGCTATTTTAAACATGCGATTAGATAGATACTTAGAGAAACATAATATTATACATGAAACTCAAATAGGATTTCAAAAGAATTCTAGAACATCAGATCATATGTTTATTTTGAGAACTCTAATCGAAAAATATACATTAAACAAAAGTCGTTTGTACTCTTGTTTCATTGATTTTAAAAAAGCATTTGATTCGGTTATACATTCAGCTATTCTACTGAAGTTAAGGCAAGTTGGAATTGCTGGCCCTTTTTACAATGTAATAAAGAGCATTTACAAAGAAAATAAATTATGCATTAAAATAAATAATAAGCTCACTGAATTATTTACATCTGAAGTTGGAGTGAGACAAGGTGACAACCTGAGCCCTAACCTGTTTAAAATTTTTATCAATGATATTCCTGATATATTTAGCATGAACTGTGACCCTGTAGCTCTAGGAAATAGAAAATTAAATTGTTTGCTATATGCAGATGATGTAATTTTGTTATCTACAAGTAAAACAGGTTTACAAAACTGTCTAAAGAAGTTAGAACAATATTGTGATGAATGGTGTCTAGAAATAAATTTAAACAAGACAAAAGTGCTAATTTTTAATAAGAATGGAAAACTTTTAAAAGACGCCTTTGAAATGTATGGTAAAACTTTAGAAAATGTCCAAAGTTATAAATATTTAGGCATTATATTTTCAGCGTCTGGTTGCTTTACAGCTGCAAGACAAGATTTATACCAAAGAGCCCTCAAAGCTGTTTTTAAATTAAAAAGTGTTTTTGGAGATATAACTCCTTCAATAGACACCAGTATTCATATTTTTGACCATACAATTAAACCTATTCTTTTATACAGTTCTGAAATATGGGGCACCTTAACCTTTTCTAAAAATGAATCAATAGAACATAAATATGAAAAGTTGGAGTGTAATAATCTATGTATGAAATTTTTCAAGTATATCTTGGGTGTCAATAACAAAGCTACAAACATTGCAGTAATTGGTGAATTAGGAAGAATACCTTTTCATGTAGACATCATTATTTCTATGTTTAAATATATTCAAAGATTGTTATTGCTTGATGAAAATCATTTGTTATCTCAGGCCTTACAGGATAGCAGAAACCTTGAAAAAAAGGGAACAAAGTCGTGGCTTTCATGCGTTAACTCAATTGCTTATGATATTGGAGTAGGATTTAGCGACACACAAAAAGTAAAAACTATACTTATTAATAGATATAAATCCTTTTGGAGAAAACAAATAGAAAATAATGGGGAGATAAAACAAGGAAAACTGAGAACATATTGTAAATTTAAAAATATTTTCCAAAAAGAACCATATCTCCAATTTGTTAAAAACTCCCAGGCCAGGAAATCTCTTACCAAGTTTAGAATAAGCGCGCATGATCTGGCAATTGAACGTGGTCGATACAGAAATATTGATAAGGATAAAAGATTATGTAAGCTATGCCCTAAAGATGCTATAGAAGATGAATATCATTTTCTAATTAATTGCAAAGCTTATGATAAAGAAAGAACAACCCTTTTCGAACATGTTGATAATTATTGTTCCAACTTCAAATATCTTAACAATGACCTTAAATTCATATGGCTGCTATCCTGTGAAGACAAATTAATTTGTAATAAATTATCCTCATTTGTTCATAATAGCTTTGATATGAGAAAAACTAAACTAGATAATAATTAATGTGTTTATTTTCATTGATCACTTTTTGTTTTGTTTTTTTGTTAAATATGTCTATATCTTTTGTTTAAGCTATGTTTGATGTTTTCAATTGTATTCATGTATGTATATATATATGCCCAGTGATGGGCCCATAATTGGTTTAATAAACTATTCTATTCTATTTACAATAACGCAACCGCTCACGGAGCGGTGTAAACCCGGAGTCTACATTTTGGCGTCCGGTCACCAATGCCTACATTCTAAAAACTCCTTATAAAAAAACATTTTTTTCAAACTTATGTTAGCACCTTTTACTAAAAAGCCTTAGCGACGGATTAACAAATTACAAGATCAAAAGAGAGGTGACGAAAGTACAGGATAAAACGAAAGTCAAACCACACTGACGGAATAAGATTCTGAATACATAAACTGATAACTGTTAAAATCAAAGTCTCAGATACATGAACGTTCACATATTTTATTATTTTGAATAAGTCCAGAAAACATAAGAAAAACACAAGCAAACATATTTACAATAACGCAACCGCTCACGGAGCGGTGTAAACCCGGAGTCTACATTTTGGCGTCCGGTCACCAATGCCTACATTCTAAAAACTCCTTATAAAAAAACATTTTTTTCAAACTTATGTTAGCACCTTTTACTAAAAAGCCTTAGCGACGGATTAACAAATTACAAGATCAAAAGAGAGGAAAAGACGGATTAAAAATTGATAGGAATTACTTAGTTTTGACATGTTTGTCTAGTTGACTTTATTGTCGTTCTTGACTTAATCTTAATCTTATAAAATACAGGAAAAATGTGTGAAAAATAATGCAAACAAATAAAGTAAAAATATATGAAACTTGACGGTTGCTGATAAAAATAAAGTAAAATCGTGTAAAAATATAAAATCAAAGTTCTATATGAAAAATGAAATATTTTGATACCTAACATGATATGAAAAGACGCAAAAATAGAAATTTAACATTTTATGAAAATCTACACTACGACACTAGGCCTGACGCGCGATTCATATGAAGCAGACTTTTTACAATATCTTCTAGACAAAAAAGATCGTAGACTAGCTCTCTCTTTTAACCTCACGTTCCGTTATATTGATGATGTCCTTTCACTAAACAATTCTCAATTTGGTGACTTTCTCCATCGCATATATCCTCGGGAACTTGAGATAAAGGACACAACGGATTCTAGGAAGTCTGCTTTACATTTAGATCTACATCTCGAAATTGACTCTCAAGGAAGACTTTCAACTAAAGTCTATGACAAACATGATGACTTCAACTTTCCAATCGTCAGTTTTCCCTTTTTGTGTAGCAACATTCCGTCCGCTCCTGACGTTACGCACGTTATTGTGTCCTTTACGGTAACGACAGATTTCGACGTTTTCTTTCTTTTTAGAGCTGAGCTGCCTATGTATTATTAAAGAATGACATTTTTCTTTTTATTTGTGGCCGTTATTGTGTTATCAATTTGTTTCAAAGCTCTGTATTTGGACATACTATTTGTAACAAGGTCCACAGCATTAATCTGGTCTACATACCCGTTGCACTATTAACTTTTTGTCGGTATTTGATGTTATACTTTGTTACTTAGTTAAACTTTCTCTTTCTTATCCATAACTTTTTGGCGTTGAACCCTTTTATACAATACGCTTCTTGAGATCTCATGTTTTCGATTTCTTCTTTTTCACTGATCTTGTTTGCATATTTTTCATAACTTTTTTTCATGAGGTACTTTTATAGAATCACTTATATATAAATCATGCTTTTAACGTATTAAGCGTACGCAACGTTAAAAAATCGCAGATTGGACAAATCGTGGGACTTTTGCTTTTGCTTAGATTTCCAACTTTTCGAAACGGTAAGCAGTTCATTTTGACCAGTTTTTATCCGAAATATCGGAACTATCTGAAAATAATTTCGTTTTTACAAATTTAATAATTGTTCTTTCTGAAATTAATTTTGAATTTTTAAGTTTTCTTTCAAAACCGCAAAAAATTACGTTTGGACAAACTGTGGGACTTTTTCCAAATGATACTACGTGATTGTTTTGTATGAAAAATGTTTGTGATTGCACAGCAAACTTGTTGAATAAATGAACTTTAACTTGATGCCAACAATGGCGGATGAAATATTTAACTAAACTTTCAAATAACCTCCTGAAATTTACTAACTCATGACTATGAGAAATCTGCCCCAAAACTACGCATGACATTTTTCTTGAAAATCACTTTTTTCTCTTTTGTGAACGATATTTTGAGAATGACATCATAAATCACATGCGACTTAGTTGCTTAATGCAAAAGTTTGGGAATTTCAGACTTGTAATAAACCCGTAAGACCGTTTCGTTAATTCGGGTTTCCTAAGATATGTTACGCCGGACATGCGTTTTTTCATGACTTTACGGTGTTTTTGTTATATTTTGCACAATTTCTTTAAAAAAAAAGAATATTGCACAGATTATATTTTAAAAAGTTATGCTTTCATGATTATAACGATATGCAGGTTTGGTGTATTTATGGTATTGAAAGCCTGTAAAAGGCAATTTTTCGACACAAACATGCGGTAATTATACATAGACGCAATATCGTGCGTAACGTCTCCTGCTTATGGAGTATCACAGTTGATTCGTTACTCCAGAGCTTACGGGAATTACATCGATTTCCTTGGCAGAGCGTCACGTTTGACACAGACATTGCTGACACAGGGTTATGTTGCTCCACGGTTGCTGTCTTCACTCAAGAAATTTTACGGTATAAGCCGTGCACTCGTAGAAATATGGGATTTCTATCTTTCAAATGAGTTCAGATGTTGGTTTGTCGTAGAAATTTGTTTTGTCTTCCTTTACCGGATTTGACACATTAAATTGGATATTAACAACACGACAGGTGTGTTATAGCAGGAAGGAACCCTTACTCTTCCGGACTCTCTCTTGTTACGACTTGATTTCCGTTCGGTTGATTTTGTGTTTCTTCGTGTTGTTCTTATTCGTGTTTGCTGATTTCGTCGTTGCCCATTCCGGCATTCGGACTTTTGACACTCGAATGTCCCGCCCCATTGGTGTCTCTTTGCTTCTTTCCTTATGAACAACATATTTGTCACATTTGGAGGAAAGATTTTTCAACAAAAAATTGGCATTCCAATGGGCTTTAATTGTGATTCTCTCCTCGTCGATTCGTTTTTATACTCTTGCGAGACTGAATTTCTTCAGGAACTCATAAAGAACAAGAGGATGAAAGAGGCAAGGTCATTAAATCTCATTTTCAGATATATTGATGATGTCCTCTCTGTCAACAACGCTTCGTTTGGTAGATGGATCTCTTCGATATATCCTCCAGAGTAAAAGATTGAAGAAAGCACCGAATCAAATTGCTTAATCAAGTCATTCTTGGGTTTACGTCTCGAATTTGACTAGGGTTGTGATCTCAGTACAAAAAAATACGATACGAGAGACGAATTTTATTTTCATACGAGACCACTGTCTCCGTGACCGACTATTAGACCAAGGTTACTAGAAATTACGTCTCATACGATTTTCAAAAAATCTTCCTTCGTTATCAGCCACTGGTAGAAAAATTCAAAATTATGTTAAACATTATTGTTTGGCTAATTGTTGTACTGAGATGATCACCTCAATATCCTATTATGTCTTTTCAACCGTGAACTGTATTTTGTGTTACTTCTGTACCCTGGGGGATTTTGACGCGCTTAACGGCCACCAAATCTTTTGAAATATGACCATTGCGTTCGGACCGGTATGTTTTCCTTGTTTTGTCTTTTCCTTTTTATTTTATTTGGACATTGAGATTGATCCTCCGAGTTCGGTAGGTTTGTTATTACCTTAAGTTCGCTAGGTCTGACCCGCGTTTCGTCTATTCAAGACAAGTCAGAGGCGCTTTACCAAAAAGATTGAAAATGCCAAACACTACTAGTATATGTATATGATGAGCATAAGCAATATAACAAGATTGCTACGCGTAGCCATGTGTCCCCCGCCGCCGCATAAAAGTTGTGTGGTATGTCAATTCAAGCAATATATTCTCTGAGAAACGATAGAAATAGGTTGTCAAAATATGGGATGATCACCTATTAACAGTACCCTATTAGTGTGTAAAGTTTCAGCAACATCCATTCAGTAGTATCCAAGGAGTTGCACCCACAAAAACGTTTGACAAAGTCCCATTTTTCGGACTGAAAAATCACAAATTTGTAAATAACTCGAAAACCGTAAATATCGCTTCAAATTTTTTTTGTAATATTATAGAGTACCTTTTGCTCTATCAGCCTACAAAATGTCAGAACCCTATGCACCTAGGTAACCGAGATATTGGATGTCCTATATTTTGACCTTTCTTCCCTGTTTCCATGGAAACGGCGGCCATTTTGAAAATTTCAAATACGGGATGATCATCTACTAACAGTACCCTATCAGTGTGTAAAGTTTCAGCAACATCCGTTCATTAGTGTCCGAGGAGTTGCACCCACAAAAACGTTTGACAAAGTCCCATTTTTCGGACTGAAAAATCACAAATTCGTAAATAACTCGAAAACCGTAAATATCGCTTCAAATTTTTTTTCGTATTATTATAGAGTACCTTTTGCTCTATCAGCCTACAAAATATTCAGAACCCTGTGCACCTAGGTAACCGAGATATTGAATGTCCTGTATTTTGACCTTTCTTCCCTGTTTCCATGGAAACGGCGGCCATTTTAAAAATTTCAAATACGGGATGATCATCTACTAATTGTACCCTATCAGTGTGTAAAGTTTCAGCAACATCGGTTCAGTAGTGTCCGAGGAGTTGCACCCACAAAAAACGTGACGGACGGACAGACGGACGGACGGAGACCATTACTAAGTCCCTCCGACGCGTTGCGGCGGGGGACAACAAAAACGCCGAACTGGAAACCAATTTATGACTAAGATCAACCAATGTCTGGGATAGGAAGAATCTTATGGACAATGTTGAAACTAAAACGGATACTATATAGCTTTGACGTACTACGTGTTTCAACCACAAAAGTGTTCGACTAACCTCGTAGAAGTAAAACTCCATGAAGAGCAAGCAACAGTAAAACCAAACATACTGAACTGGAAACCAAATCATGACTTAGATCAAACTATGTTTTGGGTAGAAAGACCCTTAGGGTTAATTTAAACGGAAAATCTATAGCTTTCATGTGTTCTTCAACCACGAAATTGTTGATGCCGGAGCGGGTTAACCTCAGGGAATTTAAACTTCACCAGCAGCGTTAAACTTCACGGATGTTCGAAATCAAAATAGCAGGCGAAAAATTTAGAAACGAAACTAGTTTTGGAAATCTTGTAAAGTTCCTACCTTGACTGCAGCCAATCTCATGAAACCTTTGGCTCTGTCTGTCCATATAGCAGGAACCGTCAGTACCCACTTGATGTCTTCCAGTCGAATGCTGCTTCCCTGGCTCTGTAAATGATTCATCACGTGTCCTTTCAAGGCCTTTATTGCTATAGAAAAGACCTCCACGGCTGGAAGTGGTTTTCCTTTTATGTCATACAGTTGCATGGTATCAGAAATATCCTACAAAATATAAATGTTAAAGTAAGGTTTTCAACTAGAAAACATACCCTTGCAAATCAGGCTGTCACACGTAATTGCAGTTTCAGCTCGGGTCTACATTCTGGTAATTTACAGACAGAGAAAGATCGCCAATGAAAGCCAGAAGTACTGCCCAGTAGTAAGTGGTTAGGTAAGTTATTAACTAAAAACTAGTACATGTATGTGTGATTTTGGATGACAAAGCTTAATGTTGTTTCCATTGTGGATTTTTTTTTTTAATTTGTTTTGGTACTGTGTCAAGAATTCTTATTTCACATCTCATTTAATCACTGAAGTCGTAACAAGAGTCTTGTTGATTTCTGTTTGGTTTATTGTGTTTTCAATGTTTTGTATAAAATTTCCTCCTGCTGTTATTGTTCGTGTTTACCGGTTTAGTCGTTGCACTTTTGGACTTTTGACACTGGAAACCCCATTTGTGCATCTTTGCTTCTCTCTTTGTTAATTCCCGAGGTTAACCAGCTTCGGATACAACATTTTGTGTTGAAGAACACAACAAAGCTATACATTTTTCGTTAAGATTACAAAATTGTGAAAACAGGTAATTCCTAGCAAGACAGACCAAGAGATTGGTTGATCTTCACCATAATTTGGCTTCCAGTTCGGCATTTTTTGGTTTCATTGTTCTATAATCTTTATATTCGTAAATAGTGTTTGGCATATTCGGAGCTACTGCCATCTAGGAATAGATGGAGTGTCTCTGATGAGTCATATGGGACGAAACGCACGCAAGGCGTAGCATAATTTATTGCAGTCTTGAACTTTGTTGCATTTTGCACTTTAACAATTATAACTGCCGATTCTTACCTTTCGATGATGAAGCTGCATCTTGAAGTTTTCAAAGAAGAAATATTGGTCGGTTTCTAGATTTGTTTGTATATCTGCATACTCTTGTTCAGCATCATACCCGAAGTAGAATTCTGAGTGGTCATCTTTCCTTATAACTATACAGGTTGGTGTCTTTAAAGAAGCCAGTTGGTATTTACCACTCTCCCACTGGTGGTTAGCAAAGATCTCATGTGGCTTCTTCAAGAAAGAGTAAGCATAGCCGGAATAAGACGTCCCAAAGTCAATAGCCACGGCAAAAAGATAGTTGTCACTGCTTAGATTTAAGTTACTCATTTCTTGTGATATAGATTTGAACGATGCCATGTCGTTAGCTCCAAAATTTATCTACAAAAGACGATGACCCATGTATTGGCATCCCAATAAGCTACTTAACTTTACATCAAGGTAATTACGAAAGACAAGCAACATGAACTAAAACTGGTACCGACAAAGAATCAATGCACATAGAAAGGTCACGAAGGTATCAATATAAAAAATGTTTCGTCGAGCCATTAAAAATACATGTTATTTAAATGATAAAATTTATTCAGCCATAAATATTGACTTTAAGACTTTGATCAATATACTGACGTCTCACCTACAAACTTGATACTGATCGAATCGTATTGCACGAAAACTAACCGTTATGTTGAATCGCAGACTTCCAGACTTCTATGACTTCAATATGTAGACGTCTTTGGGACTAAAACACCACTTAAACTGCAAAATCTTCATAAATGATGGCGTTACTAAAGGATTCTATAAATATCCTATAGTTTTTCCGTTCTATTTATGGACGTCGTATTTCCAATAGTGATAATGAATCATTTCGAGTAGTGTACAGCGTACAGTGGATTAAAAATATTTTAAAACCTAGTAGGTAGGTATACTACTTGTATCTAACGTGATTAAACAATCGATCCAAGGACATATTTACTGAAAGGAAATATAGTTGTACCACATACCAAGCCCGAGTACAAATGACATCACAAGTACACATTCCAAGCCATCAAATGACCTCTACCAAATGACACTATATATCACAAAAGGTACACTTATCCCTAGATATGGAAAAATGCTGAATATTTCTACAGAGTTGCCAAGTCTTGTTTTTAAACTGAACTTGCTCCTTGATGAATATTTATGTCCTAGCTCCTCAGTGGATTGTATGTTAAAAGGGAGTGTCGTACCATAAAACCTGGTGGAATCATCCATTTCTTTCATCCAAAGTAACCAAAATGCATCAAGATTGTATTTAGCCAACTTTTTCTCAATAACTGAATTCTGAATTTACAGACCTAATGATCGAGGCAACCATATGAAGACGTGTTCCTACAAAGTTTGCTGAACTGATTGCAAAGACATACCTTATGTACCTGGAAAACATGCACAATGAGCCATGAAATTTCGTGGTTTAACAAAAAAGTTAGATAAGTTCAATTGATTGCATTTCTTATTGCAACAATTATAGTATACATCTATGTAAAGCAAAGGCCAAAGACCAAGTTGGATAATACTGTGGACTATCACAGATCCCGAACGAACATGGATTTTGAAATGTGCTCAGACAACAAAAAGCCGAAGCTAGAATCAATGGAAAATACAAAGTTAGTTGACTTTGGTGAAAACACCAGGCAAACTCTAACTAAACAGAGAGATGAAAGTTTTAACAGTGAAAGCTGTCAACAAAGTATTCAGGATGATGGGATAAAAACAGACGTTTCATGTAAACTCATGCATCATAAGGGCGAAAGCTATTTATATGAAGACAAAACTAAAAAGCCAACTGAGGATGAATCTCAAACTTGTGAAAACCAGGGCACTGACACTGATACTGACAATAATGACGACAGTCATATGTTTGTAGAGGAAGATGAGCCATCTGATGTTAAGCCTATACCGTTGGAAACAAACTATCACGAATTTTTAAACCACCAAGATGTTAGAGCCACTGATGGAGATCTACAAAGTCAAAGTGTCCTTTACACTAGAGATAAAATCCAGGAATCTGGAAGTAGTGGTATGAAGTTTGATTTAAGTGGCATGTCGTTTTTTCCACTAGGACTAAACATACATTCTGTGATAAATGATATAGTTCCAATGGGATTGGAAACCCCTCGATCTTACGAAGAGATCAACGAACGTTTGGCATTGCTGTTTGAACAAATATTCTCCAAAATATCTGATATGGAACCAATTATAGAGGATATATATCAGAAATTCGATGAGTTTAAAACTAAAAGAAAGTATGATCATCTCTCCGTTGTTGGTAGTACCGGCAATAAGCTTTACTTTCCTGAGAGATTGTCGGACGGTTCATATCAAGTGGAAATTGATGTTTTATTTCAGAGAGAGTTACATGGTTTTATACTGCCAACCAAAGCACATCAAAGGGATCAAGATAGTGATTTAATCAAATTAAACTTAGAGGTAGATGATATGGACGGTATGATGCCAAGAGGAAAATTCTTGCTTAAATTAAAGGACATTGAAGGTCATCTATCAGACAGGGATAGAGAAACATACTTCAAGGCATTTGATAATGGGAAGACATATCTCAAGTCATATCCCTATAGAAGTTCTATCCCCCATCAAGGCGATGACACCATTACCAATGAACAAGAAATAGGTACATTTAATATGGCAATTATCCAGCCATTGTTCAGAACTTTTAAATGTAAAAACCAAGAGATAGAAACATGCCATGGAAAGATGAAGTACTCACTTCTGATAGATAAAGTAGGGAGTGTTCACATCCCCTGGCCATCTGTAGCATCAGACTTTCTAACGAGGGTTAAAATATGGCCAACCCTAGATATCATGGATGATGTAGTGAAAGTAGGGTGTAATCTCATATACAGCCCTACAAATAAAGATGATTACTATGAGGTAGAGTGGAAACCAACATTTTCAACAGCAGAACAAATATTAACAAATAGATTTACAAGATTCCAGAGGGCATTGTTTATAGTCATCAAGTTAGTGAAGCGAAAGTATTTAGACTTGGGATTATTTAAATCTGGAGAACCAAAATCTAAACTCACAACATACCATCTGAAGACAGTCTTTCTGCACTTGTGTGAAGAGGTTGCAGAGGAGAAATGGCGGGAAAATCCAGGTTACTGGTTTGTCCAGTATTTCATTAAACTGAGAGAATGTTTAGTTTCACGTTTTTGTGCACATTACTTTTTACCTGGTGTAAACATTTTAGATAAGGCATGGGGTCACACTCTAGGAGTAACAAAAGAAGAACTAGACTGGATTGAAAAGAATGATTCATTGACAATCTTGACAGAAATGATAGAAAATATAATAGCAGAGCCACTACAATATCTGACATCTACTTTACTGGAATCTACAGAAGGGAAACATACACATGATTTACAAACTGACATGGTATCTCCTCATACATTAGATCATAGATTTACTGATGAAAACATCAAAGAAGACATTAAACTTGGCTAAACAAACAAACTTGATATATAACAAACTATTTCATTGTTACCTGTAGTCATAAACAACCTTCAAGACATTAACACAGATGCAGAAATAAATAAAGTTTATTGATTTTATTTATACATGTAATTTTTACAATAAAGTTGAAATTCAAAAGTGTGCAACTGAAAAATGAAACTGTTCCTCTTGTGAAAAAATGAACTTGTACTTCAATAAATATAAATTCAAATCTACATGGAACAAAAACAATAACTAACTTTTGAACACGATATGTCAAAAGTAAAATATAATCTATTTTGAGCAAATCTTTGGAGAATTTCATCATCAATACAACATATTGATTCCACATATGACATAAAACATACAAATAAAAAATCTCATTATGATTTACTAATAGTTTAATAAAAGTTTCAAACATGAAAGTCAAAACTTAATTACACAAAATAAGTTAACATTTGAATAGTCATCTATTAAAAAAAGCTTCAAGAAAGATAATCGAATGGAAAAGGTTGGGTTATTTCATCCACATAATAAAGGTATTTATTACATAATTAAGAACTATTAATGAACTAGATTGAAGAATTAATAAAGGAGAACAATGTAAAGAAAACATCATTCAAGTGAAAATAATTCAAATAATTACATTTTATTGCTATTTATTCCACGTCTTAGACATACAAATACGGCCCTAGTATATACATTACTCAAAGGAACTCACCAGCACATGGGACCTTGACAATGGCTTACACAGAGTTATTAATTAAAAAAAAATAAACAAAGCATTTTATGCAATTTTATCAATTAACCTGTGCAAATATTCATTTTTTTATCAGAATGTAGTTATATACAGTACAGTGAATTTGAATGCAGTTCTAAAGGTCCACGCTTTTACACACAAATAAAACTACAAAATATTGCCTTCAATGTATAATTTTAAGATCAAAGCTTCAGTTAATTAATAACTCTATATAGTGTTTGTACAACAGCAACAACAACAAAACAAAAACAAAGAAGTAACAAAAAAAATAGAATAAAACAACTGACCTCTTTTAAAATATAAATCAATTTGAAAAAGGAAGCCCATGATTTTTTTTTCATTTTATAATACAATTCTTACATATCTTATGGTATTTTTCCACTGAAAAATAAACCCAATTCCCTGAAAACTAAAATTCTAGAGTGGTCAAATTTGCCTTCACATAAGGACAATTATTGAGTTGAAAAAAGGAAATTAATAAAATATAACGTCTAAAGATTCTTCATGAAGCAAATCTAATGCTTGGAAACATTGAAAACAAATGATATAAATCTAGGTATTTAAAAACAGTATTGCTTGGCACTTGAACATGTAATACATGTAATCTGAAAAATGCAAATGTGTTTTGAAACTGAAAAACTTAGATGGTATAAACATACAAAAGAAAACATGGTAAAATTGAGACAATTCTCATTTTGATTCACAGATTTCAATACATTATACAAATTAGATCTACACATTCCATCTTGGTGACGTTCTCTGGAAGTCAAAGTCATATTTTTCCGGCAGACCAACATGTGACTGTTTATAACTATCTGTCCAGACAAACATGGGTAAATTTGTACCTCTAGTTGGCCCATTTATAATATCAGCTGTAAAGTTCATAGCCATGGCATAATTTGAAACCTGTAAAACAAGGAGAAATGAAGGGTAATGTTCTCCAAATCAAAACAAGGGAATTCAAAAGGTAATAATAGGCAGCATTTAAACTTGAAGTGAGTTTTCCTTTCGTTTAAAATTTTATATGTTTTCTTTAAAATTTCAATGGCAGAAAAATTATTAAATCCACTGCTGATTTATTGAGAAGCTATATTTCCAGATAGACAAAAATGAGATTGGATATGCATGCATGTATCGACAAGTACATAACAAGAAATGTGAGATACCCCTGATTTCCCATCTATGTCTTGTGTTAAAATATAAACAAGTGTGACCAAACTATGGAACCTAAACTACGAAACTATTATAAACAGATACAGGAAAAACATTATACCCTCCCCCCTCTTTTTTGGAGCGGGGGTATCAAAACAGTATAATCATAGGCATAAATTTACAGTTTAAGGTAACAATAAAAACTTAACATAAATGATATTCAAGCAGACAAAATCAGATACCCAAATTCATCAAAACATCTCAAATTGGAGTATATTTCTCCATTAGAAAACCTTTTAGAAATTCCTGTACTTAGCTAGTCATAAGTTTGAGGGAATTATGAAACTTTGCCCAGATGTAACATATCTCAGAAGTGAAAACTGCAATTGTTTTAACCTTGTCCTTCAAGAAGGTATTTTCAAAATGAGAAATGATTAGAGTAACTCACGAACTAAAACTGCTGTTTGTCCATGATAAACTATACCAACCTTTGTATCATAACAACCAAATGGTCCTGGACTGCTTTGTTTCAGATCTCCACGGCAACATATTGTATTACAGGAATCTCCTTCTGAGTAAGGATCATTCTTATAATCTGTTAAACAATGGACAGAAATCACTTATTTTGCCTAAATCAATGTGTTGCATTTTTGATAAATAGAGTACACTTTTTCATTATGTGTCCAACAGCTAAACAATGATTTTTGTTGCAGTTTTCTAGACAACTACATGTTGGAATCACTTGATATTTTACAATTTGCATTGTTCTATCATATTGTTATGGTGTACAGTGATTTTAAAAGACCACGATGCTTGTTATGTACAAGAAGTTTAACTTTTCCATTCATTATTCAGCATGAAACAGGACTTTTATAATGACTATGGAGTAACCTGAGTAAGTGACATAACAGCTTATTTGAATCTCATAAAACTTGACATACTTTGTAAGCACTTTGATTCCATTGGTTATTATGATATAGATTTGATATATTTTACCATTATATCTCATGATGTGTTTCATTGATGGTAGGTCTACAACTTTGCCTTCATCTCGTCTGAATATTTTGGCCCTTGGAGCAAGCTGGTAAGAGAACTCTGTACCATGAGTGGCTACATACTCAGGATAGCCACTCATGTTGTAGATCTCCTCAAAGAACGGCACATTATAGGAAGGCCAGTAACCTGGTAATTAAAGGAAATTTTAATAAGTTCAATAACAAATACAATGTATATAGATAATGAATGTTATTACATAGATGCATATGAAATACCGATTTTTCCCAGTTAAATAAAATCTGGTAATTCACAATGTGAAATAACAAAAATATTTTCACTCTTGCGTCCTTTCCGGTCAAACTCAATTATGACGTCGTGAATTGTATTGCGTTGTCGTCATGACCCCTGTGGTCTAAATTCATACGCCATTCAAATAAATTTATTAAAAACTATTTATTAGCGGCATTTTATCTATGTAATAAACACGATAATCAATTAGGTCTCATGAATAACCAAAATATGATCACTCGTGCGGGAATGCACTGAGATTTAACTCGTGCGCGGAACAAGTTCCGCGCACTCGTATAAATCTGTGTGCGTTCACCGACTCGTGATCATATTTTGGTTATTCACTCGACCCAATTAATTATCCTATAACTATTTGAAAACAAACGCATTGCTGGTCGCATATGACCATATTACACTCTATATACAAAATTTTATCATTTTAAAAATCTGTCAAAGTAAACTAGAGGCTCCCAGGAGCCTGAATCGCTCACCTGATCTCTTATGCCAAAGTTTGAATAAATTTCACAAACTTTCAAGTATACAAAGTTGCAAAACAATCCTTTCAGTGGTTTCAGAGAAGATTTTTGGAAATCAGTTTAAATTAATAGAAAAAACAGTTAAAGGGCAATAACTCCTGTAAGGACATTTTGATGCTGAACATGAAAGGTTGTTTCTGATTTTCTCTATCTCTTATACTTTTTGAGTTATAAGCCAAAAACAATGGTCTGACCCCCTGTTCTATTTTTAGCAACAGCGGCCATGTTGGTTGGTCGACATGTATATAATTCACAAACTTGGTAGAGGACATCCTAAAGATCATGTATACCAAGTATCAATGCAATCCCTTCAGTGGTTTTAGAGAAGAAGATTTTTGAAAATCAGTGTAAATTAATGGAAAAAAACAGTTAAAGGGGAATAACTCTTAAACGGCTGATCTGACAATTAAGACCCTGAAATCATTTTTGTAGATCTCAATGAGCTTAACAATTCTGCAATGCTAACTTTTCCTCTAGCTCAAACGGTTTTCAAGATATAGTCCAAAAACTGCAAAAATGGTCAATTTTGATGATTAAAGGGCAATAACTCCTATAAGGAGTTGTTTCACAACTTCTACTCAATGGAGAGATTCGTAGAGCTTTTGATGCTGAACAAGGAAGGTTGCTTCGGATTTTCTCTATCTCTTATACTTTTTGAGTTATAAGCCAAAAACAATGGTCTGACCCCCCTGTTCTATTTTTAGCAACGGCGGCCATGTTGGATGGTCGACATGTATATAATTCACAAACTTGGTAGAGGACATCCTAAAGATCATGTATACCAAGTATCAATGCAATCCCTTCAGTGGTTTCAGAGAAGAAGATCTTTGAAGAAAGTTAACGGACGGACGGACGACGGACGACGGACGGACGACGGACGCTTAACAATGACAATAGCTCACATGACCCTTCGGGTCAGGTGAGCTAAAAATGACCAGATTTTGTTAGGTGAGCGAAACAAACATTATGGGACCACACCCTGATGCTGTATAATACATATCAAGTGGCTGTGATAAGAAGTTGCTGAGAAAACTGTTCGAAAATTTTTTCCCTGCCTGCCCACCCAACATTCACCATTTTATAACCCGGATTTTTCACTCCCTGAAATGCGACCAAAAATGAACAGACATTGCAGGTTCCTACCATAACTTGATTTCATGGTCAAAAGTTGCTTAATTTTTAACTTTTCCAAGGTGTTTCAGTACTAAAATTATGTAAAAATTGTTTTATCTAAATAATGGAATTGTAAGTATACGTTTTCAACAAGGGAGACAATACATGTATATTACCTGTTCTTAGAATTTTTGTGGTGTCCCCAGCTTTAACAAGGGATGGTATCTGCTCTATTACCCACAATGCATCATCATCAATTGACTCTTTCAGTTTTATCTTTTTAAGGTCCAGTATCATATATTGGTTATTGTATGTACCTTAAATATGATGATAAATATGTTAACTATGTTAAAGTCATCAAATATTGTAAAATTCAATTTGTTCTAGTCCCAATTTGGTGAGAGTATTGAAGCACAATGCTAGTGGGTATAAATAAAATCAAAACGTTAAATAGTTAATAGAATCTACAATACATGAACTGTTTACATTTAACTAGAACACTTGTCAGAGTTCACATTCACTATGAGTTTGCATTGCTGTTAGATTGCAGTTTAATGGTTTCGTGTGTATTCTTATATTATCTGTTTCCTTGTGTTGTTTTCTTTTGTGTTTCTATCATACAATCAATTTTACTTTTAGAGGTTAAATGAACCAAATTCTTTCATGTGCTAATACTTCATCATAATTTTTATGCTTTTAAGTTGTTTGAATTAATGTTATTTTGGCTAAAATTACAAACATCAACAACATACCTGAGTTGTACATAGCAAATGTTTCTGCCCACTGTTTGCCACTGGATGCCATCATATTTGCCACTCGAACACGTTGCCATGCCAACAGAGATTGAGGTTGTACAAATTTATACAGTGTTTTATTGAAGACATTGTTGGTAGTTTGAAGCATCACCATATTACTACTTAGTATGTAGAAGTCATCCAGAGATTCTAAGAAACCTGAAAATTAAAACAAGCAAACAGTACAGTTATCATATGCATTGCATTTTTATGTTGCAATTCAAGTATGCAACCAATGAAAGTTAAGAATGACTCATAGTTTCATAAATGCTAAAATATTTAAATTGAAATTGCAATTATCTTTATTTTTCAAGCTAACACTTAAATGATATTTTTTTTCAACTCAATAATGATATATTTTTTTACCTTGATAACATAACTTTTTAAACTAATGGCATCTTTTTTGCGTAAAAATTTTGAAAATTTTGTTTTCACTTTGATATCTAAGGAATGCTATCCTTTTAAAAATACAGTTTTATATGGATCTTCAGAAGATTAATTTGATTATTTAGGAACAATATGTTTTAACTTCTTGAAAATAATATATTTTATGATCGACACTAAGTAACTTGGGAATGGAACATTTTTATGTACATCATAAACATTACCTGGATAACTTGAAAATGACATCTTTTTAGCTGATGTGGCAGGGTCTTTAACATTGAAATTATAATGTTTGAATATTCTATTGGTAGCCTGGTACACAAACCAACTTGAGTGTGACATGAAAATATCTTCATAGGCTCCCATTATCTGAAAAGCAAACAAGTAAATCTGTGAGCTAATTCTACCTAATGATACCCCACTCCCCAAACTATGCCATGCATACAAGTTCAAATACTCTATAAACAGGTAGTAGTTGACCTTGGAACATAAAATCACTATACACCATGTGGGACTATAGGATAAAGCTATATGCAAAATATCAAACCTCTATCTCTAGTAGTTACAGAGAAAACTGTGACAAAAATTTTTGTTACGGATAGATGGACAGTAAAACAATATACCCCCCTCTTCTTCGAAGCGTGGGTATAAAAATAATTAAAACAACATACAATGAATACAAAAGACCAGAATTAATTTTATAGATTGTTTACCATTTCTGGTACATTTATTTACAGTTAATTTTTATTTCACATGATTTCTGTAAGATTTTCCTGGTATCAAATTACAAAAGAAATTAGGGAAACTAAGTGAATACTAGAGTACTGCCAGATTCAGAAAGAGACCAAAAAATCTAAAAAATGTTTTCAAATTCATGCAATAGATTTACATGAAATATCATGCAGCATAGCAACATTTTTTGTTTATTTTGGTGTCCACAAATCCTATTCTCAAAATCTGTAATTTTCTTTAAAATTCCCGTTTTTTTTCCCCAAAAATATTTTACTAATTTGAATGAAATTTTAATATGACATACTGCTTTGCAATTATATACAATTTCAGAAATGTACTGTCAATAGTTTTTGAGTTTTAGGTTATAAAAGAATTGTTGATGGATGGACAGACAGACAGACAAGTCCACATCTTTGATGCAGGGTCCTAAAAATATGAAAAGCTGCATTGAAGTTTTAACAGCATATGATTTATTATACACAAATTTAAACCGTTGTCTTTATTTGTGGATATAGACAATATATTTAAATTAAAAAATATGAATCTTACAAAACAAGCAAAATTTTGAATTTATTGAAATTGTTATATTAAGAAATTAAATTTACTTCCATTTAATCTGAACAAAATCTTTTCTGTTGAACACAATCCTTTTAATTTATAAAGCTTGATCAGTTACTTACCTTTTTAAATGGAATGCACTAGTACTTGAACAAATTAAGAATGTTGGCCAATCAGCTTTTGAGATTTGTGACATTTTTGGGAATCCTCAGGTTTTTCCATTTAAATAAGGCAAAAAATTTTGCATGGTACCTCCAAATTTTCTTTTGTTTAAGGTCTTCATTGCATCATGAATACTTGTTTTACAATTTTTTTTTTCTCAAATTCTAATCACTCTTTTACAGGTTTAAACAACTAAACTATGCTAATAATAAAGCTATGAAAAAAACAGAGAAAACTTTTTCCTGACAAATTTTGAACTCTTATTATCTTTAAATTGAGTATGGTAACCTATCAAATTTTTTAGCTTATTTTGTATTTTTGAAAATTCCCTTATGATTTAAGGCATCAATTTCAAAAACCTCATGTCTTTCAAAGTCACCCTTGAACACCCTTAAGGAGGTTCAGGGGCTAAATCCATCAGATTTTTGTTCAATTTTACAGTCAATTAAACTTGTCATAAACCAACACTGAAACACTGCAAAAATAATTGGGGGTCACGGACCTTTCTACAGTTTTATGACCGTGCAAATTTGGTGACTTAGAGTTCTGTTTTTCAATAGATTTTAAAGGGAAAAGAGTTATTTAGTATCACTGAAGAAATACTGATTTTATGCTCAGTTTTATACTCCCAAACCACCTTAGAACAGCAAGAAAGGAAGAATAAGTATAAATGTTATAAGACATCACATATTTTGACATAATTAAATGATCTTTTTGTTTAACATACAAAAAGCCATTTTATAATATTAAAAAATCTGTCAAAGTCAAAAAATGGCCAGATTTGGTTAAACAGGAAATAGGTCAATGACAAACCTGAAATTGAGTCCCAGAGTATGGGACCCTTGCTGATGCTGCATACCAAATACCAAGAGACTGTGATTAATAGTTGATGAGAAAACTGTTATGATAATTATTTTCCCGCCTGCCACCACCCGAGATGCTCTTGGATAATTATTTCTTCAGTTTGTTCCTTGGGGGAACAGTGCATTGATATTTTAAAAGGCACATTGAGAAAAGTAGTTCCATTACTTGTAATGTTCCCCAGAGGAACTTTATCAATGTTTAAATAGACATTTCTTGTAGTGTTCCCCAGAGGAACTTTATCAATGTTTAAATGGACATTTCTTGTAATATTCCCCAGAGGAACTTGATCAATGTTTAAATTAACATTTCTTGTAGGCTCTGTTCCCCAGAGGAACTTTATGTTTAACTTGAGTTTTCTTGTAATGTTCCCCAGAGGAACTATATATCAATGTTTAAATAGACATTTCTTCTATTGTTCCCCAGAGGAACTTTTATGTTTAACTTGAGTTTTCTTGCAATATTCCCCAGAGGAACTTTATCAATGTTTAAATAGACATTTCTTGTAGTGTTCCCCAGAGGAACTTTATCAATGTTTAAACGGACATTTCTTGTTGTGTTCCCCAGAGGAACCGTTTATGTTTCTTGTAATGTTCCCCAGAGGAACTATATCAATGTCTATATTTGTTCCACATTGTGGATTTTTTTTACCCGTGGAATGTTAAGAAAACTTATTGTGTGTTATACGGCAAAAGTCATATATTCCCCTGGGGAACAAACTGAAGAAACAATTATCCATAAGCAACCGAGATTCACCATTTTATAACCCATATTTTTAAATCCATGAAATCTGGCCAATAATATCGATCTTAAATAAGAAAATAGTGAAAAGATTGAATTTTCTATGTTAACAAGCAAAATTTACTTTTATTAAAGCTGAACAAAATCCTTTCTGTTGTACATAAAGACGTGCTTGGTCATGGTTGAATGATTTCCAGTCCGGTATTTCGTCTGGATTTAAGGCATTTACCAAATCTAACAGATCACCTGCTCCATTCAGAACTTGGAAAGCAAATACATCTAGATCCTATAACCAATAATAAAAACAATAAATTAATTCCTGATAGTTTCATCCTCAAATTGCCTCCTCTGCAAAAGTTTGTATCTACATGTACAACTTCATTTGCATACCATAACATTGAGAAGAAATAACATCTTTATGACCATTATACAAATTCTTCTGTAAATGACACTTTTCAGTGTGAGATGACCAGGTTAACTTTCGGTTTTAGAATAAATTCCCTTATGGTTTCAGAATATAAAGATTTAATTTATTATGGAAGAAATAGGTACTGACACGCGTTCTTGGAAAGCCGACAATGATCTTTCACTCGTGATAGATTTTTTGGGGTCTTTTGACTCGTTCCACTGCGCTCCACTCGCAAAAAGACTGAAAAATTTGACTCGTTCCACTGCGCTCCACTCGCAAAAAGACTGAAAAATTCTATCACTCGTGAAAGATCAGCCGGTCTTTTCCAAGAACTTATGTAAGAACCTTTAAATCTTCAGATTATTCAATTTGTGTGAATTGTGTGAATAAGAAAAGAAACATCAAATTGTGAATTTATTGGATCATTTTTTTTTTTTATTTAAAGCAAAAGTTTTTCACTTTAACAAGAGAATCAAATTGAATTCTTTGGTTAGTTCAGTGAACAATATGACCTTGCCAGTATTTAATGCATAACAATGATACATCTGAAAATGAGTACTTGTTTGTAAGCTAAGAAGAAGGAGATATGGACTTGGGAGTCTTATGTTGTGACACACCTAAAAATAGGTCTGAGGTGACTCAAAATAGACTTACTTCTGATGCTGTGGATTTATACCCATCAACAAGGCCATCAAACTGAGCTGTTACCATGGCAACATGTCTCCACAAAGGATCCTGGGAGTTTTTTACCATTTGACTTCTCATCCATTTATCTTGTGATTTGAAGAATTCTTTCAGGTCTTGAATAAGTTTATCTGATTTACCAGTCAGGAATTCATCCTTCATGTTCTGATAATGTTGATAGATTCTCCTGAAATTACATTAGATTACATATAAATAAGTATAAAAGCTATAAAAAGCTAAACGTTTGTCTTATGAATTAAATGTCTGAGAGAAAGTTTCTATATTCTCATAATTTAATAAACAATAATGAGATGTTTTCACAACACAACCAGCAGCAATTAAAAATATATAATGGAACAATTCAACTTATTGAATTTAAAAATCTACAATGGAACACAGCTAACAGCCTGCAATGTGAACAGTGGTCATTGCTAGCCACTAGATCAAAGATAGGCCTCAAAACAAATTCTAACATTATCAAAGAACTCTTTTTTTGGATATGAAAGACCATAGTACAACTAACATGAAGATAAAAGGAACAAACATAAGCTTTAACAAAGATTGCTGGCTTGTACTTGTTATACATACTGTGATGTTAGGGCACCTTCAATGTACCCTGCAGCATACATAATATCTAAATCATCTGATGGCTTCCCATCCCCTGCTACTATATCTAGAACACCCCATCCTGTTTCCATCAGAGTGTCATTATATGACGCTACAGCTGTTGAATGAGGAACATCCAGGACGTTCTTTTTAAAGGTACACTTCTGTGCTGAGCAGTAGACACTTCCATAATTGTAATCAGCTGTAATATAAACAAACAAAAAATCATGGAAAATTGTAACAATGTAAATGTACCATCATCATTTTGAGAAGAGCAAAGAAAATAAAAATAAAGAAGGAATGTGTCCATGGGAAAAAGGATGCCCCCCCCCCCTGGCCCCAAACAGGAAGTAGAAGTCTGACAGGTCTGATAGTCTTACTGAACCATCCTACCAAGTTCAAAATCATTCTCATGCACAGTTTCTGAGAAAAGCTTGGCAGAAATTTTCATGTAAATTTTCTTAATCGGTTCATAAAGCTTGACAGAAATTCCCACGGACATATGGACAGACAAACGGACCCGAACACTATATGCGCTACTTTTGTAGATTGGGCATAAATTTTTTGTGTGTTTGTAGTCACATGTTTGAAAATGTTAGGTACATGTAGGTCAGGTAGGTTTATTTATTTTCCCTTTTTGTTTAATTTGATATTGTGTAATGATAAATTATATATATAATTATTACAAATCATAACTTTGTTTTTTTGTTTTGTTTGTTTTTTGTAATTTTGTAGCTCAGTACTGGGCACCTTTAATTGGTTTAAATAAAATATCTTGTATCTTGTATCTTGGTAGGAATTTTTTTTTTTTATATTGGAGTAATGGGAGGACATTTACAACTTTAATAACAATCCTTGCATGGATCATAGCTGTCCAATAAATGATAGAATTGAGATTTTTGTCCTATAAAAACCTCCTACAATATTTTAGAGTCGTGGTCTCCCGAAATCTCGACCAGAACCTCCACGCGATGGGAGACGGGCCCTTTTTCCAGGGCGAATGTACCTGGAACAGCTAACTCTGGCGGTGGTGTGTCATGGGCTGGACAACCCATGGCACACAGCGAGTCTTTTAATAGTCGCTGCAGAGGCTATATAGCCTATAGTCACGACTATAAACACCCATCAGTCAGTTTAGAGTTGTGCTTGGCTTCCTTTAAGAATGTTCTTCTCATAGTTTTCAGTGTGAAATGTAAGAATTTTACATTCTTCACAAATTTCATTAATTAACTTTTATGACTTTATGTTGATCTTGGAAATTGTGTTAATTAACAATGAAATACTATATTACGTGTATGAAAAAACTCTGTTATAGCAAATTTTGTCCTTATAAAGCTGAATTTTTATATTTTTGTCCTAGATTTTCCAGTATAAAAATCTTATTTTTCCTATATATTTTTGGCTAAATGTGGCTATGACCCATGTCTTCCTTATAATATAGACAAAAAAAACCTTAAGGTATAAAATGTCAAATTAATCTTAACACACAGTTTTTTTGGCCCAATGCAGAATTCTAGGCTACCAAGTTTCCCATATGACAATACTACCAACAGCTTACATTATTGATTTATTTGTATTTTTTACCAAAAGATTACCCTCATGTTTAAGTTTTTTCATAACATAGTATTTTATGAAATGTAACAGGCACCAAATCATTGTTATTTCTTAATAATTGTCTTTTTTATAGCAACTTTTGCCATCTACTAATTCAGTTAATTTTATTCATTTCCATAGATCCCATAAACAAATTTATCTTTTATTTATTTATAACCTAGACAAAGCAATTTGCAATAGCTTTGTAAATCAAGGGGGATAATCCATAAAATTTAAAGATCAATTTTACTAAGTACAAAGAATTCACTGAACTTTTAACACCTGAGTTGTTACCAAGATCAAAGATAAAAACAAATAAAACGCTAAATGATCTATGGAAAGCAATGTTTTGATACTTTTTAAATGGCCTTTTGTTTTTAAAATTTCTACTATTACAAATTTATCTTTTGAAGACCAAAATATCAAATCTAAATGTTGTTTATCCATGTTTTTCTGAACAAACATGTCAAAAGAACATTTAATCAAGATTGAGAACTTAAGAAACTGTGCTCATGAGAATATAAGGGAAAATATTGTAACATTATTCACCAAGTACCTTAATATAGGGCTTACAGAGGATAAAGTTGATATTGGACAAGATAAACAGCTCCAATTTGCTGTTATTTATCTGAAATCAAAGAATGAAGTGGAGAAAACACTGGATATACTTAGTTCAAAGACACAGAGGAAAAAACTGGGATTTAAATTCTCTAAACTTGTTCACCCTAGAACTGAATTAGAAGTTAAACTATTAAAATTCTATCGTGAGGGAGAACTTATTGGTATGAGAAACAAGACTACAGAGTTTAAACAAGCAAAAGGGGACTACATAGAAAAACATCTGAAGGAAGATGTTATCAAATATATGTGTGGATTTTTAAATTGTTCTGGGTGTGGAACCTTATACCTAGGGGTCACTAAGAAAGGTCTAGCTGTTGGAATAAATTGTGACCACATAAAACCACATAAGATACAAAAGATAACAGATGAAGTTATGGAGACAGTCCATCCATTCATACCAGCTGACAGATTCAGCATTGAGTTTACCCCAGTCTACACTACTTGTGGCCTACCAAAGCATCAATTTAAAGTGGTAGAAATCAAGATAAGCAATAAACCTCCAACGTGTCTGTATTCTGTAGCTAACAAGGTATTCATCCGAAAGATAACACGAGTAGAGGGTCCCTTGACAATGACACAAGTCTTATCATATTCCCATGAAATCCATGTCCGAGAAATAGAGAAGGAAAGACATAAAATTGTAAAGGATGCTAATAATGAATATCAAGCTTTGTTAGAACAAACGAAAACAGATCTACAGCACAAAATGAACAAGGAACTTAAGAGGGAATTGGAAAAGGTACAACAGGAGCGTGATCAAGAACTAGATAAACTAAAACAAGTTGCTGCAGATATCAATGATTCTCAAAAGTCTAAATCCAAAACATGTCTTATAATGTAGATGACTTTATTTTATAAAAGTCATCAATCAAGAATGTTTGTATTTAATATTCTATTTCTCTCTGACAAAGAAGTCTTACGGGTAGTTATGTGGTGGCAGATCCAGAAATTTTGAAAAGGGGAGGGGGGCGCCACTGTGATCATGCTTTCCTATGTATCCAACCAAATTTTTCTGCCGAAAGAAGGAGGCAGGCCCCGTGAGTCCTGACTTCTTGATCTGCCGTTTTTATGCAATACATGTCAAGGGTGATGTTACATGTCTATTAAATACAAACATTGATTCAGGGTATGAAATATTGGTCTCAAAAGAGTAGGTTGCCCTGAATGCAAATTTTCAGTGTCATCAATAAATGTCTATTGAATCTCTGTTGACCTTTGTAAGAATTATGGAAAGAAAGAAATTTTTAATAAAAAGCTTTGCTGAGCACAGCATGATATGACCACAACATGTTGAACCCTGTTTGCTTTAGGCCAAATTAATATGGATAGTCAATTGCTCTGGACACATGCAGCCCATGGTGGACTGACAAATTTTTTGACACATGCTGCCTTTGGTGGACTATGCACCTACATTTCCTAGGAATCTATTTTTTTTTTCAAAAGCAGACCAAAATTAATTAGTTACAAAAATATTACACAAAAAATATTATTTCTGTGAACACCATTTGGCCCCTAATCAAGGGTACCTGCTACCTTTCATTTTTGCCCCTTTTGGTCCCTTTAAAGAAAGTTATTAATTGACAATAACCCAAGCCATACCAAACAAATGTTAGCTAAACAACAGTTCTTTCAAGTTTGTCGAGCCTACGATACCTAATTAGTGAGTTCGTTACCATGGTTACATTCAAGTTTTACTGTATAATTAATCCTCCATTTTGTATCCACTATATGACAAGAATTAAATTGCAATTCTTTTTTTAAATCGGATCAGAAATAAATAAAGTTGCATTTTTTGCCCCTTTTTGGGCCTTTATTTCCAAAGGAAAAAGGGGGGACCCCCAAAATATATTCTTCATATGGTTTAATGGTAAGGCGTATCATTGCAAAATTTCATAGCAATTGGCCGACCAAAACTAAAGTTATTGCGGGAACAAATAAAATATTTTATTTTTTTGCCCTTTTGGCGCTCCTAAATTTACACCAATTATGGGGGGACCCCAAAATCATTCCAATTCATCCTTTTATGGTATGAAATATTATTGGAAAAATTCACAGCATTTAGTAAACCAGAACAAAAGTTATTGTGGGAAAAAACTAAATAGTAACATTTTTGGCCCCTAGTTTCTAAATGAAAAAATGGGGAAAATCAATCCAATCCATCCTTTTATGGTATAAAGGAACATCATTGTCAAATTTCATAGTGATCGGATGAACAAGAACAGCATGAAGAAATACAAAACATAACAAGTGTGGCCACTAAAAGTATGTCTCGCCTGCCGGCACCATCACTAAAATCAACTACCTTAGCTTTCATTTCTTCATTTAAAAACAAAAAGTGTCTGTATACCCAGTATCAGATGCCTAGCTATTATACTTTTCAAGCAATCCATTGTCCACACAAGTATTACAAAAAGTTTTCTGCATGAAAAAAAGACCGAAGTTCACAGAGTCACTGGAGCCCAAAAATGGTGTCATGGTCACATGGCATGGTGACAGTTGCATTAACCATAACCTCAACTGTCTGTATACCCAATATCAGATGCTTAGCTAATATACTTTTCCAGCAAATCATCATCCACAAAAGTCTTACAAAAAAGTTTTCGACCTGGAAAAAGATCTAAGTTCACAGAGTCACTGAAGCGTGAAAATTGGGACAGGGTCACACGGCATGCTGACAGTTGCGTAAACCATAACCTCAACTGTTTGTATACCAAATATCAGATGCCTAGCTATTATACTTTTCAAGTAATTCATCGTCCACAAAAGTCTTACAAAAAAGTTTTCAGCCTGAAAAAAGACCTAAGTTCACAGAGTCACTGGAGCATGAAAATGGGGACAGGGTCACACGGCATGGTGACAGTTGCGTAGACCATAACCTGAACTGTCTGTATACCAAATATCAGATGCCTAGCTATTATACTTTTCCAGAAATTCAATGTCCACAAAAGTCTTACAAAAAAGTTTAGGACGACGCCATGGCCGCCGCCAAGTAATACCTATGTCTCGCCTTCCGCGACTTTTCGTCGCAGGCGAGACAAAAACACAAAATAAACAGAACAGAAATCAACAAGGCAAACTACTGTAAAGTCATAACAAGCGTGAATGGAACTCATTTGTTTGTACTTGTCTTTTTGATGTTTTTATTTTTGTTCCTTGTTTAAGAAGGGGGTCTGTCTGTGATTATTTCAGGACTGGATTTGAATTATATGCATTTTATTTAGACCATGGGCCAATTGCAGAACCGCGAGCAGTGCCTACTGGCCTCATTGAGGCTGCTGGCGGTTGTCCATTGTGTTTTTTCTAAATTGCCGCTTGATTGTGGGCTGTGTGGAGTATACTTATTCCACATCTCATTATTTTCTATATCATGTGCTCCCGAAGATAAAGCAGTTCCTGTCTGCTATAGTACATCTGCTGCACTGCTAATTTCCAATAAAAAAAAATATTTAGACATAAAGACACTTATAAAGAGATATTTGTATCCAAAAATAGACTCAGTTATCACAGCCTATCAAATTTAAACTCAAAGACATGAGTGTGTTACCATACATGTGACGAATCCGTGATAAGAAAGCTGGAGATTGTGATTTTTTGGCTGGAGATTGGACAAAAAAGCGGGAGATTTTCAACGCTCATTAAAATTGCATTTCAATGTCAATTGAGGGCACTAGCGTGTGCCAAATGTACATGGCTTCACTGATTAATCTCAAACTGTTTATTCAATCATCAGGACAATTATGGCAATAAACCTTTAATTAACACCTTTACCTGTTATTAACGTCTACCTAATTGACAAATCCCTAAAACACCGGAAATGTTTTATGATTGAACAATTTAAATTTCTATTTAACTAAAATTTTGTCATGTCTTGAAAAAGCGGGAGATTACAATAAAAAGTCGGGAGAAAGGGAGATTGGCTATCAGTTTGAATGAAGGCCGGGTCAAATATGTAGTAGGGTGTGCATGAATTCGGGAATGACATTAGACAGGGTTCAATCACTAGTGGTGGTATTAATTGTGCATCTTTAATATCTCAAACAACACATGGACTTCTCTCTACTTCTACTTGATATATTAATTTGATGTAAAAATAAAAAGAACATTTTAGCCATTAAAAAAAAATATTTGACCAACTTGCTATTAGACTTGACAAATATGTGTTCCTGTAAACTTACCATTGACATTTACTAAAATGGCAAAAATTGAGAGAACAACAACTATCATGATGACAGGTTCCCTAACACACTGAACAAGTCACATGATCGTCACGTGGAAAAAAAATAGGAGTAAAAGAAAGATTTTTTGTGGACATTTATATATATTGTTTCATTTTAATTTCCAAAATATTCTAGGGGAAAAGTAAAACGAACACATTGTGTTAATTTTTTTTCTATTAAAACATAATAAACTAAAAATTATAATTCAGATTTCGGAATTAATTTTCGGTCATCCCGTCTCCAGATCCGCTTTTAATATAAAAATTTTGCTTTGTCCCGCGAAATCGTCTCACAATGCGTCAAAATAAACCGAAGAAAAGACAAAAAGATCGTATTAATCATGAAGAAAATCATAGTGATGCATCACAGGCAGACAGGGAATTATTTCTACAGGCCTTTGAAAGTACATACTTATGTCTATATGAGTTCTTTGTCGCACATTCCTGAATTAAGAAAATGGCCTAATGTATTATTTTTTCACAGTTTTATACACCAATACTGAACAGACCCCCTACACCTGTTCATTTTAATTCCAATGAAGGAAAGATTCAACCTTAACGGGTCATCACACACTTCAAATTAAGAGATCTACTCTGTCGCCTGCAACTTAGGCAAAGCAAAATATAGGAGTCAATTTGATGCTATCAATACTAGGGTTGCACAATATAGGAGTGTTCGCCTAGCTCATTAGTGATGTCATATTCACTAATTTGCATCTCATTAAGTGTCAAATTGGATGGCAATAAACAGTGCAATAAACAAACATCGATTGATAGGATAATTTCCTCAAATTTTAAACAAAGTGGCTACGATTACCTGGATTTACCTGGAAAAGTAACAATAAGAAAAAAATTATTGTTACCTGACGCCGGAAGTCAAAGTAAAATATTAACGGGTCCACGGATGCGGACCTGTTTTTATTAAGGTAACAATAAGAAATTTTTTTATTGTCACCGCTCATTATTTTTACCTGAAAATGTGTTTACTAACAACGAAAATCTTTGTTTTTTATTTATTAGCCTATTTTAATACACGTGATACAGTCATATGAAAACAATAATAAAATTTGAATTAGGACGAATTTAAGTGCAAGTTATTTTATTTTTGGTTACATTTCCTACACATCCAGTAGGTTGCTTTCAAATCTTTGGGTGGATTTTTAAGTCCGACACATGACAGATGATACCATTCCAGGCAACCATCACAAACAATGGAGGCCTGAATATGGACATCATGACTTCTGTGCCTGTCTTTGAGTTTTCTAATTTACTCGAACTTCTTTTATAAAGTTTAACAAATTTGGTTTCTTGGTACATATACCAATTTAACTTCTGTTCGAATTCGATAAGTGAATTGAATTTTTCTCCAATTGAAAAATTTACCACCGGTATCTCGGAAGCCATTTTGATGTGTACAAGCCCTGGCATATCGAATTTATTGTGAAATATAGACACTGTATGCAAGTGACGTTGGTATGTTACTTTCCAGGTTAGGAAAATTAATAATTTTGAAATTAAAATCGTCTCTTTTATCGTATTTTTTTGTACTGAGATGACCACCCGGGTCAAATTCGAGATGTAGATCAAAGAATTATGTAAAGCAAGTGGATTCTGTGATTTCTTTAATCTCTAGTTCTGGAGGATATATTGAAGGAATCATTCAAGTTTTCAATTACAAAAACATTATATATAAAGAAATTGTACATATTGTTAATAATATTCTGAAATACAAGAATATTCAAATTCATATAATCAGGTAACAATAACGCCGAGTAACAATAAGAAAAGCTACTTATTGTTACTTAAAACAGGTCCGCGTCCGTTACACGGTTTTCCGTTAGTCTGTCCTTCCGGTGTCAGGTAACAATAATTTTTTTTCTTATTGTTACTTTACCAGGTAACTCTATCCAGTGCCAATTTTAAATCCTTGTAACTTTTTTATTTGATAAAATAAATTGGTTCTGTAAACGGTTCTAGGAAGAAAAATTTATTCATATTTACCAAAATAAAGTTTTAAAAGATTGCTAAAAAAATAAATTTTCTACAAAATTGTTTCTGGACCAAGTTGATTTTTGTTGAAAATTTTAAATCAACCAAATTTTCGATCTTTTGAACCACTGAATATTTATTTGTAAAATGCACTACAAAAACGATCTTTTTCTGAAAGTTGTAGAACCAAAAGAATTTTTCAATTATCTAGAAAAACAAAAAAGTTATGACAGTTTAAAGACGTTTTTCAACACAATTTTATTGTCTTTTTGCCCTCCAAAAATATTCCACAGGTAAGCTCTGACGTCACGGCGAACATCCCTATATCCAACAATCAACATTTCCAACCCATAAAAAAATCAATCTTGAACGGAAATAAAGAAGTTACTTTCTTCTTCCATTAGCATGTTGGAACCAGTTTTTTTACCAGTTCCTCCTCTTTTTGCTAAATTATTGGCCAATACCGCAAATGCGCAACGTGTGGATAGGGCTGCAAACCTTCCCAATTTTCAGGTATCAATACAACATGAAACAGAAGTAAGAAAAATCCTGATAGTTGGCAGCCCTGTATACATTTTCCTGTGGCATCACGAAATTTTTTGTCAGTTTTCTTTGCTTCTATATGTACATGTCCATTTGATGTGTAGCTTCCCCCTATAGAACAATATAGTGTAAAGCAATTTCATGCCTATAACTCATCTGCTTCCTGTTTACCAATTTTTTTAAGACAGAGCAATGTCTATGAAAGACTGCCATTCGACATGTTCTAGTTTTAAATCAGGAGTGGATGAAAATAGTTTCTCTGCAGATATTTTTTATGGGAAGACAACCATTATTTGTCAGTTCACAATAAATAGTGAGTGGATAGTAAATGCCAAGGATTTACTTGTTTCCTTTGAAACCAAGATACGGCCAAACAAAAAAGTATGTGTGTTTACTGTCACATGCTGAAAAAAATTAGGGTCGGTAAGTAGGAAATTATTTTTTTTTTATAATTTTTTTTTTACCTTGAGTCTATGGGGGCAGCTTTGTGACTTTAACAGTGCTTAATGGAAAATGCTAAAAAAACTTTAGGGTAGGGGGGTAAAAATTAGGTAGGGTCGGGTGACAGTAAACTCACCTACTTTTTTTTTTGGCCTACTATGTGTTTTTGGTCAATGGTATCTCACCATTAGGTGCAATCTCCTCACAGTTCCAGCTCCTGTCTGTAACGGTCCGTCCACTAATCACTGCACCAGGCTTCTGGGTTTCTTTTTAATAACCTCTTTTTGACCCCTACTCTCTAAATTAAAAACCATGAAAAGTACTAGCATACTGTGGTTTCATTATTATTCATGGGGTATAAATTTTTGTGGTTTTCGTGGGTAGCCTTCAACCATGAAATTTGATATCCCACAAAAAGGAAATTTAACATTAGTGTGACTGCTGCAGACTAAAGAACCACGAATTTTACAATCCGCAAACTGATACTTTTTCACCTAACCATGAAAATTGCTACCCACGAAAATAAATGAATCCACAGTATACCTAAATGCATTAGGCAACCACATTGTTTATAGTATAGCCTAAATACCTCGACTTAACTTCACTTTAAAATAGTGCGTACTCATTTAAACTGGTTTTACAACAAACTGAATTAATTCTTCTAAAAAAAATATTACAAAAACTTTGATGTTTTCATGGCTAACTACATGTATAGCAAAATTTTGAAAATTTATTCACATATTTTTTTTTTATCAAGAATCTTAATAGAATTCATACAAGCCTGAAGCAGTGGGATAATCCTGGCCTATTTTTGTCGGGAAGGATAAGCCTACTGTGAAGGAGTTTGCATTAGATGGTTCTTGGGTTGCGCTACACTACCCTTTAGAAATAAGGTCACTGTGACCTATATTTGATACATGAATGACCTTGGTTAAGGTTCATACATGTATCTGTGATACTACATGTCAGGGATCAATTGTATTTCACCACTAGATGTGTCTTTGGTAGCGCTTCACCACCCGTTAGAAATTATGTCATTGTGGCCTATATTTAACGCATGAACAACTTAGGTTTAGGTTCATATCCCAGGTCAAACATTTTGGGGGTTAGTGATATTCCAGAATGGGAGGGGCATCCTTTGGCTCATAGACACATTTCTATTTGCTTGTTGGTTTCATAATATTGTTTTCATTTCTTTTACAGAACCAACACAGATTTACAGATATCTCAGGAATAGACACTTAGTAGCTGTAAGTTCTTCAGACATTAATGTGTACAATTCATTTTGCAAACAGAATTGTCTTGTATTGGTATAGGAAATATGTCCAAAGTCATAATTTTATTGGTTTATTTTTCTCCTATTTGAATATGATATTGATTTTATATTTGTTTAAAACATTTTTGCCTAGAATAATGGTTTTTCTCAACACCTTTAGTATATCCAGAATCTCCTTTTAATCTGATACGAACAAAATTATGTGCAGTAATGATTCAAAGGTCTCCTGATTTTTCAGCCAATATTTTTACAAAGAACTCTGCTTTACCAGAAACACAGAAGATCAGTAACTAATAGTAAAAGGTTTGTACAAGTACTGAAACCAAATGACCAGTGTAAGAGGTTTGTTTTGTGTAATTTATGATGATAGTCTTTGTTTGGTTGGATAATCTGTGACTATGATGAATCCACATCTGTGTTGAATTGGTTACTTTAAATTACATCTACCTGTATGTAATTATTTGGTTGAAATTTAGAATAAAGTTTGCATTTTAAGTTTTACTAGTTAGGAAAAATAACCTGTTGGATTGACTTTAATAGAAGATTTTTTACTTCCTTCATTTATTTATCTAACACATATCCATTTACTTATAACTGGATTAAATTCTTTGAATGAAGGTTTTTGGTGTCTCATTTATCCAAAACTGGGGACCAGTACCAGTATTATATTTTTCATTTATGCATTGTGATTATTTTACAGGAAATGTATTAAATACATTTTAAAATGACTCTGACACATTGGCTTGTCTGTTATAACTCACAGCCTAAATTTATTTTTGTTTTAAAAACATGATATCCCAAGACTTACATGTATTACTGGTAATGTGTTTTATCTGATTCCATCACTGGTGAATTCCTTTTATAAGAATTTGCTTGTTTGTTTTCAGAAAAATCTTCAAGATCAATTCTCTGTTATCTACAGTGGAACAGAAGCTTACAAATACTCTATGTCAGGACAAGTAAGTCTGCTGTTATTTTACCCCTATGTCAGGAAAAGTTTGTCTGCTGTTATTTTACCCCTATGTCAGGACAAGTGAGTCTGCTGTTATTTTACCCCTATGTCAGGACAAGTAAGTCTGCTGTTATTTTACCCCTATATCAGGACAAGTAATTCTGCTGTTATTTTCCCCCTATGTCAGGACAAGTTGGTCTGCTGTTATTTTACCCCAATGTCAGGACAAGTAAGTCTGCTGTTATTTTACCCCTAAGTCAGGACAAGTTAGTCTGCTGTTATTTTACCCCTACAGTATATCAGGACAAGTAAGTCTGCTGTTATTTTACACCTATGTCAACACAGGTAAGTCTGCTGTTATTTTACCGCTATGTCAGGACAAGTAAGTCTGCTGTTATTTTACCGCTATGTCAGGACAAGTAAGTCTGCTGTTATTTTACCCCTTTGTGAGGGCAAGTTAGTCTGCTGTTATTTTACCCCTATATCAGGACAAGTAAGTCTGCTTTCATTTTACCCCTATGTCAGGACAAGTTAGTCTGCTGTTATTTTACCCCTATGTCAGGACAATTAAGTCTGCTGTTATTTTACCCCCAGGCCAGGACAAGTTAGTCTGCTGTTATTTTACCCCTATATCAGGACAAGTTAGTCTGCTGTTATTTTACCCCTATGTCAGGACAAGTGAGTCTGATATTGTTAAAGTGACAGTTTTATTATACCCCCCACTTCAAAAGTGGGGGGTATATAGTGATAGGGGTGTCCGTCCGTCCTTCCGTCCGTCCGTCCGTCCTTCCGTCCGTCCGTCCTTCCGTTACACTTTAGGGTACCCATCTCTTATCCGCAACTCCTCCTAAACCCCTTGGTGGATTTTCATGAAACTTACACACAATCTTTGTGACATAATGTAGATGTGCACCTACTATTTTAAAATTTGATCAGAATGATTTTTGGAGTTTTCCATAGCAAAACATGGACTTAGCCATTCGCCTACATGGGGGTACCCATCTCTTATCCGCAACTCCTCCTAAACCCCTTGATGGATTTTCATGAAACTTACACACAATTGTTGTGACATAATGTAGATGTGCACCTACTATTTTAAAATTTGATCAGAATGGTGTTTTTGGGGTTTCCCATAGCAAAACATGGACTTAGCTATTCGACTACATGGGGGTACCCATCTCTTATCCGCAACTCCTCCTAAACCCCTTGATGGATTTTCATGAAACTTACACACAATCTTTGTGACATAATGTAGATGTGCACCTACTATTTTAAAATTTGATCAGAATGATTTTTGGAGTTTCCCATAGCAAAACATGGACTTAGCCATTCGCCTACATGGGGGTAACCATCTCTTATCCACAACTCATCCTAAACCACTTGATGGATTGTCATGAAACTTTTACACAATCTTTGTAACATAATATAGATGTGCACCTACTATTTGAAAGTTTGATCAGAATGATTTTGGGGTTTCCCATAGCAATACATGGACTCAGCCATTCGACTACATGGGGGTGCCCATCTCTTATCTGCAACTCCTCCTAAACCCCTTGATGGATTGTCATGAAACTTACACACAATCTTTGTGACATAATGTAGATGTGCATCTCCTATTCTAAATTTTATCTGATTAATTTTTTTTGGGGGGGTGGGGGGTATTTATTTGTGAGCTGCGGCTCACAGTTTTTCTAGTTTTCTTTTGTAATTTTCAACGCAGCAATTACATTTTATATGTTCTCATGTGTTATTTTTCTTAATGTTATTTTTTTATTATTGTGATTTTCCAAAAACTGGTAGCACTTTAAATAGCTCAACAAGTAGCCTTTCAGATAACACCTCTGCCCTACATAATAGTAAAATGACCTTTCCAATAGCTTTCTGTCCCAGATTCTGACCAGTCTAATTTGGGCAGGTGTCCAAAGAAGTCAGATGTGACTTTACCTTGAAAACAGGTTTTCATTGGCTAGTATTGTTAAAGTTCTATTGTTCATGGTGTTATTTATGAATTCAAAAGTAATTTGTGAATTTACCTATTACAGTACATTTGAGTTCTATAAATCAACAATTTAAAAAAAAAAATTGTCTCTTGAATAGATTTCATATTTGAAATAAAAATAGAAATAACTTTTTAGCTCACCTGGACCGAAGGTCCATGGGAGCTTATACCATCACTTGGCGTCCGTCGTTGTCGTCGTCGTTGTTGTCTGTTAACAATTTTTCAAACTTTAACTTGTCAGACACCATAAGTCCAATTGCAACCAAACTTGGTACAGTTGTTTAGTAGCATTATGTGTACAAAACTATCGTTCGGATTTTTGATTCGTAATAAAACATGGCCGCCATGGCTAAAAATAGAACATAGTGGTAAATTGCAGTTTTTTGCTAATAACTCAAAAACAGTACCAGATATCAAAATTCTGTCAAAGGGTAAAAGTGATCAGCACATCAAGATCTACCTGCCCAGAAATTTTCAAGAAGATCCAACAACCGATGTAGGAGTTATTGCCCTTTTTCTGGATTTTTTCAAAATTTTGCACTTATGTAGCCCTATATCTTGAAAACTATACAAGATATTTTAAAAATTCAAATTGCATATGATTCAGCTCATCAAGATCTACATTTTATGTAATAAGGTCAAAGCTGTAGAACCATTTCTTTTAGGAGTTATGGCCCTTAAAGCATCAAAATTTACCATTTTTCATTACTTTTCCCCTGAATTTCATAGATTAACTTGTCTGACACCATACATCCAACTTCAACCAAACTTGGTACAGTTCTTTAATGGCATTATGTGTACAAAACTGTCGTTCAGATTTTTGATTCGTCAAAAAATATGGCCGCCATGGCTAAAAATAGAACATTGGGTAAATTGCAGTTTTTTGCTAATTACTCAAAAATAATTACAGGTATCAAAATTCTGAAGGGAGACAAAAGTGATCAGCATCTCAAGATCTACCTGTTAAGAAATATTCAAGAAGATCCAACAATCGACATAGGAGTTATTGCCCTTTGGATTTTTTAATTTTTTTTTCTCACTTATTTAGCCCTGTATCTTGAAAACTATATAAGGTATTTCAAAAATTTATATAAGTTGCATATGATTAAGCACATCAAGATCTACATTTCATGTATTTAGGTCAAAGCTGTAGGACCATTTCTTTTAGGAGTTATTATCCTTTAAACAACAAAATTTACCATTTTTGTCTCGCCTGCGACGAATAGTCGCGGAAGGCGAGACATAGGTATTACTTTCCGGCGACGGCGGCGGCGACGGTGACGGCGGCGGCGTAAACTTTTTTGTAAGACTTTTGTGGACAATGAATTGCTTGAAAAGTATAATAGCTAGGCATCTGATATTTGGTATACAGACAGTTCAGGTTATGGTCTACGCAACTGTCACCATGCCGTTTGACCCTGACCCCATTTTCACGCTCCAGTGACTCTGTGAACTTAGGTCTTTTTTCAGGCTGTAAACTTTTTTGTAAGACTTTTGTGGACGATGAATTGCTTGAAAAGTATGATAGCTAGGCATCTGATATTTGGTATACAGACAGTTCAGGTTATGGTCTACGCAACTGTCACCATGCCTTTTGACCCTGACCCCATTTTCACGCTCCAGTGACTCTGTGAACTTAGGTCTTTTTTCAGGCCGTAAACTTTTTTGTAAGACTTTTGTGGACGATGAATTGCTTAAAAAGTATAATAGATATGCATCTGATATTTCGAATACAGACAGTTCAGGTTATGGTCTACGCAACTGTCCCCATGCCGTTTGACCCTGACCCCATTTTCACGCTCCAGTGACTCTGTGAACTTAGGTCTTTTTTCAGGCTGTAAACTTTTTTGTAAGACTTTTGTGGACGATGAATTGCTTGAAAAGTATAATAGCTAGGCATCTGATATTTAGTATACAGACAGTTTAGGTTATGGTCCATGCAACTGTCACCATGCCGTTTGACCCTGACCCCATTTTCACACTCCAGTGACTCTGTGAACTTAGGTCTTTTTTCAGGCTGTAAACTTTTTTGTAAGACTTTTGTGGACGATGAATTGCTTAAAAAGTATAATAGCTAGGCTTCTGATATTTAGTATACAGACAGTTTAGGTTATGGTCCATGCAACTGTCACCATGCCTTGTGACCCTGACCCCATTTTCACGCTCCAGTGACTCTGTGAACTTAGGTGTTTTTCAGGCCGAAAAACTTATTGTAAGACTTTTATGGAAGATGAATTGCTTGAAAAGTATAATAGCTAGGCATCTGATATTGGGTAAACAGACAGTTGCAGTTATGGACAACGCAACTGTCACCATGCCATGTGACCATGACCCCATTTTTACGCTCCAGTGACTCTGTGAACTTAGGTCTTTTTTCAGACAGAAAACTTTTTGTAATACTTGTGTGGACAATGGATTGCTTGAATAGTATAATAACTAGGCATCTGTTATTAGGTATATTGACACTTTTTGTGTTTATATCAAGAAATGAAAGCTTAGGTAGTTGATTTTAGCGATGGTGCCGGCAGGCGAGACATACTTTTAGTGGCCACACTTGTTCATTACTTTTCCTCTGAATTTCAAAGATTAACTTGTTTGACAAGGTAAAACCAACTGCATCTTAAAATGGCACACTTGTTTAATAGCGTTATATGCTACAACTCTATCATTCAGATTTTTTATTTGTAAAAAACATGGCCGTCATGGCTAAAAATAGAACAAAGGGGGAAATTGTATTTTTTTGCTAATAACTCAAAAATGGTTTCAGATATCAAAATTGTGCAGGAATCAAAAGTGATCAGCATATGAAGACCTACCTGTCCTGAAATTTTTCGAAAAGATCTGACTGCTGATGTGGGGGTTATTGTTCTTTTTCCTAATTTTTGGCAAATTTACACTTATTAAGCCCAATATCTTGAAAACTAATCAAGATATTTCAGAAATTTAAATCGCATATGGTTAAGCACAATAATATCTACAAATATATGTACCTGTGTAGTTCAGGTGAGCGATTCAGGCTCTTGGGAGCCTCTTCTTTTTATATTTTACATTCTGACAACAAGAAACAAGATTTTATTTGCTAAGACAAAAAAGTAGAACTCCATATAATCTAATGGTAAATAATTTACTAATTTCATTAAAACACAGAAAAGTGTGTTTATTTAACGGAACAGTTAGGTAATGGGTCTACCTGAACATAATTGAAAGGACCAACAATAGGAGATTAAATGACCAACTAGCATAACAATGGACTTTTAAAGGTATTTCAAGCAAATGCTCTTCCTGGTCACCATGATGTACTCCAGTGAAATTCTGTTATATTTTATTATAAAAGTTTATGAAAATTTTTTATTTATCATGAAAAAATTCTGATTTTTTTTTTGCCTGAGTTTGTATGCTTTAAAAAGTCACAACATGAATAAATATTTCAAATATTTTGCAAGACATAATTTTACAAGCCTTTTTTTGATGATTTATAGAACTCAAATGGAAAATACAGTCTATGATCATCTATAGAATTTGACAAACTAAAATATATTGGGGTAAACTTGAGATTAATGCACATTTTTTGCATTGCATATGTTGTATGCATTATAGGTACAATATCAACATATTGGATAATATAGCTTTTAAAAATAATATTACATTGATGATTGTATTAACTCATAAACACAGTAGCTTTGTCTCCACAATTTATTTATTTGTTTTTAAAAACTGGTATTTGATTTTCTGCAAATTTGATTTCCAGACCAATTAAATGTATAATGCATTTTTTCTTACTAAAAATGCACTTGACTTGCATTATGTCCAATTTATCCTGATACAACACATTCTACAGATCATACATAATAGGTGAATAATTACTTTTCAATTTATAATAACATCATGAACAATAGAACTTCAAAAATACTTGTCAATGGAAACCTGTTTTCAAGGTAAAGTCACACCTGACTTCCTTTGACACCTGCCAAATTTGGACTGGTCAGAATCTGGGACAGAAAGCTATTGTAAAGCTCATTTTACTATAATGTAGAGCAGATGTGTTACCTGAAAGGCAACCTGTTGAGCTATTTAAAGTGATACCGGTTTTTAGCTCACCTGACCCGAAGGGTCATGTGAGCTATTGGCGTCACTTGGCGTCCGTCGTCCGTCCGTCCGTAACTTTTTCAAACGTTAACTCCTCTGACACCAAAAGTCCAATTGCAACCAAACTTGGTATGGTTGTTCATTAGCATTCGATGCTTAGAACTGATGTGGGGATTTTTGATTCGTCGTAAAACATGGCCGCCATGGCTAAAAATAGAACATAGGGGTAGAATGCAGTTTTTTGCAAATAACTCAAAAACTGCTACAGATATCAAAATTCTGGCTAGGGTAAAAGTGATCAGCACCTCAAGATCTACCAGCTCTGAAATTTTGAAGAAAATCCAACAACCCATGTAGGAGTTATTGCCCTTTTTGTGGATTTTTTGCAAATTTCGCACCTGTTTAGCTCAATATCTTGAAAACTATACAAGATATTTGAGAAATTTAAATTGCATATTGTTAAGCGCATCAAGATCTACAAAATATGTAATAGGGTCAACGTTGTAGGACCTTTCCTTTGAGGAGTTATTGCCCTTGGAACTTCAAAATTGAGCATTTTAACTGCATTTCCTCATTATATTGAAAATGTTAACTCCTCTGACACTTTAAGTCCAATCAGAACCAAACTTGGTATTATTGTTTATTATTATTAGGTGTATAAAACTGTTGTGGGGATTTTTGATTGGTTGTAAAACATTGCCACTGTGGCCAAAAATAGAACATTAGGTTAAACTGCATTTTTTTGCAAATAACTCAAAAAGTGTGACAGATTTTTAGATTTTGATTGAGAACAAAAGTGATCAGCACCTTAATATCCACCATATTGTCAGATGACCCCCTTATTAATCTTATGACCCTTTCAACGTCAAATAGATTTTGCCAAATAACCTTTACTTCAGGCACATATGTCAGGTGAGCGATTCAGGCTCCTGGGAGCCTCTTGTTTGAAAATCACAATAATTATTTTAAAGCACATTACCCAACACCAAACTGAAAAGGCAACATCAGAATTTGTTTTGTAAAAAATTGCATTCAAATTGACTTTTTCTAATTTACACTTTATTTTTATTTTCAGGGCAAAATCTCAGCTATTAAACATAACATTCAATGGATTCTTTTTACAAAGTGGTAGGTTAAAGTGTAAAATAAAACTTCGATCTAGTGAAAAACATTTCACATGATTCATTACTTTACTGCAACAAAAAAGATCAAAGAAAGATACAATTTACAAAAGAAAGTCCCTGATCTTTGTTGCATGCAGTTAAAAGGAGAAGTAAATAATTTTGCAAAAGTGAATGAATCAGGATAAATTTAGTGGTGGAATAATATAAAGGGAGATAATTAAAAATAGTTTGTTCATCATAAGATAAATGAAAAGTTTTCCAAAATATGTTTTTTTTCTTATTTAATGAATTGCATCTAGATAAAAGAAGTAGTGTGTGAGAAAAATGAAGACATTGGTTTGTGTCCCCATATTAAGAGATTCTGTTCATGGTCTGTGGTTCATTTACGTCTTCTTTGCTGTTTTAGTTAATTTTACACTGTAACCTGGCCATTTCTGTCTTTTGTCATATCTTTTCCATTTTATTTTAGCCTTAGATATAGAAGATGCACAAGTTGAAGCCAAATTATTAAAAATCTCTCACAAGAAGAGGAAGGTAAGAATTGCTATTTGACAAAGCTGTAAAAATCATAATGTATTTGCTGTTAAGCTATATGTATTTGTTTTACAGTGCAACTTGTTTAACATTTGCATTACATATATACATGTATTAGAATACAAAGATAAAACAGCCAGCCTTCACAGGCATATGAAGCACTTATTGTTAACAGTCCTAGAAACAAATACCTAATAAAAGCAAATATCAAGTTAAGGCCATGCCGAATTAATTACTTGTTCGTCGGACCGCCCACATGTGAAATTGTTTCCTTAAGAAAAAAATATAAATTTCTTCCGCCTGCATTTACCGGAAACCCGCCCGCGTCCGGAGCCGGAAGTTGTGTTCAAAATTTTTTTTATCTCCGCGTTTGAAAAATATTTGTCTTTTGCAAAAGTAAACAACCAAAAAATTGCCGATTTTCAACCATGTACTCTTATAAACTTGACTCTGTTATGTCTAATTGCTTGTTAGTTAAGTTTAGTGCTCCAATATTGGAGATACATTCAGGATAAAAGACGTTAAACTTAAACGGTTGAAACTACGTTTCATTCCCCTCAAACAAAACACTCCGATGAAAACAATGAAATCTGTTGCCACCAAGTAAAAGTATTGTTACAAAATACGGCAATTGCATATCAAATGGAAGACTTACGTTGATTTATTTAAATACATTCATAACATTCAAAGAATGCCATATACGATGTATAGTCGACCCCTTATATTAGCTCACCTGACCCGAAGGGTCATGTGAGCTATTGTCATCACTTGGCGTCCGTCGTCCGTCCGTCGTCCGTAAACTTTTTAGCTCACCTTGCCGAAGGCAATGTGAGCTTTTGTCATCACTTGGCGTCCGTCGTCCGTCGTCTGTCGTCCGTCGTTCAACTTTTCAAAAATCTTCTTCTCTGAAACCGCTTGGCCAAATGTAATGAAACTTGGTAGGGTTGTTCTGTGGTATGTCCTCTACAAAACTATCGTTCGAAATTTTGATTCGACAAAATACATGGCCGCCATGGCTAAAAATAGAACATAGGGGTAAATTGCAGTTTTTTGCAAATTACTCAAAAACCGTAACAGATATCAAAATTCTGGTTCTGAGTAAAAGTGATCAGCACCTCAAGATCTACCTGCCCAGAAATTTTCAAGAAGATCCAACAACCGATGTAGGAGTTATTGCCCTTTTTCTGGATTTTTTTCAAAAAAATTACTTATTTAGCCCTATATCTTGAAAACTATACAAGATATTTCAAAAATTTAAATTGCATATGACTAAGCACATCAAGATCTACAAAAGTCGTAACAGAGTCAAAGTTGTAGGATCGTTCCTTTAGGAGTTATACCCCTTGGATTGTAAAAATTGACCATTTTCACAGTTTTTTGTTCAACTTTTCAAAAATCTTTTCCTCTGAAACTGCTTAGTCAAATGAAATGAAACTTGGTAGGGTTGTTCAGTAGTATGTGGTCTACAAAATTATCGTTGGAAATTTTGATTCGACAAAAAACATGGCCGCCATGGCTAAAAATAGAACATAAGGGTAAGTTGCAGTGTTTTGCAAATTACTCAAAAATGGTAACAGATATTAAAATTCTATTTGGAAAATAATGATCAGCACATAAAGATCTACCTGCCCTGAAGTTTTGAAGAAGATCTTACAATGGTTGTAGGAGTTATTGCCCTTTTTCTTGTTTTTTTTTTCAAATTTTGCTCTTTTAAGACTTATATCTTGAAAACAATACAAGATATTTGAAAAATTTAAATTGCATATGGTTAAGCACATAAAGATCTAAAAATTATGTAATGGGGTCAAAGTTGTAAGACCTTTCTTGATAGGAGTTGTTTCCCTTAGAACATTAAAATTGATAATTCCACAGAGTAGCAGTCCTTTGTTAAAATATCCAGCATATAAGTATCATTGAATACAAGGTGAGCGATTCAGGCTCCTGGGAGCCTCTAGTTAAAACGTTAACTCCTCTGACACCACAAGTCCAATTGCAACCAAACTTGGTATGGTTGTTCATTAGCATTCGGTGCTTAGAACTGTTGTGGAGATTTTTGATTCGTCGTAAAACATGGCCGCCATGGCTAAAAATAGAACATAGGGGTAAAATGCAGTTTTTTGCAAATAACTCAAAAACGGCTACAGATATCAAAATTCTGGCAAGGGTAAAAGTGATCAGCACTTCAAGATCTACCTTCCCTGAAATTTTTAAGAAAATCCAACAACCCATGTAGGAGTTATTGCCCTTTTTAGCTCACCTGACCCGAAGGGTCATGTGAGCTATTGTCATCACTTGGCGTCCGTCGTCCGTCGTCCGTCGTCTGTCGTCCGTCGTCCGTAAACTTTTTAAAACGTTAACTCCTCTGACACCATAAGTCCAAATGCAACCAAACTTGGTATGGTTGTTCATTAGCATTCGGTGCTTAGAACTGATGTGGGGATTTTTGATTCGTCGTAAAACATGGCCGCCATGGCTAAAAATAGAACATAGGGGTAAAATGCAGTTTTTTGCAAATAACTCAAAAATGGCTACAGATATCAAAATTCTGGCATGGTAAAAGTGATCAGCACCTCAAGATCTACCTACCCTGAAATTTTGAAGAAAATCCAACTACCCATGTAGGAGTTATTGCCCTTTTTGTAGATTTTTTGCAAATTTTGCACCTGTTTAGCTCAATATCTTGAAAACTATACTAGATATTTGAGAAATTTAAATTGCATATTGTTAAGCACATCAAGATCTACAAGATATGTAACAGGGTCAATGTTGTAGGACCTTTCCTTTTAGGAGTTATTGCCCTTAGAACGTCAAAATTTAGCATTTTAACAGCATTTCCTCATTACATTGAAAACGTTAACTCCTCTGACACTTTAAGTCCAAATGGAACCAAACTTGGTATAGTTGTTTATTAGCATAAGGTGTATAGAACTGATGTGTGGATTTTTGATTGGTTGTAAAACATGGCCGCTGTGGCTAAAAATAGAACATAGGGGTAAATGGCAGTTTTTTGCAAATAACTCTAAAACGGTGACAGATTTCAAAATTTTGATTGGGAATAAAAGTGATCAGCACCTCAAGATCTACCAGCTCAGAAATTTTGAAGAAAATCCAACATCCCATGTAGGAGTTATTGCCCTTTTTGTGGATTTTTTGCAAATTTTGCACCTGTTTAGCTCAATATCTTGAAAACTATACTAGATATTTGAGAAATGTAAATTGGAAATTGTTAAGCACATCAAGATCTACAAAATATGTAATAGGGTCAACGTTGTAGAACCTTTCCTTTTAGGAGTTATTGCCCTTAGAACGTCAAAATTTAGCATTTTAACAGCATTTCCTCATTACATTGAAAACATAAACTCCTCTGACACTTTAAGTCCAAATGGAACGTAACTTGGTATAGTGGTTTATTAGCATTAGGTGTATAGAACTGATGTGAGGATTTTTGATTGGTCGTAAAACATGGCTGCTGTGGCTAAAAATAGAACATAGGGGTAAATGGCAGTTTTTTGCAAATAACTCTAAAACGGTGTCAGATTTCAAAATTTTGATTGGGAACAAAAGTAGTCAGCACCTTAAGATCTACCAGCTCTGAAATTTTGAAGAAAATCCAACAATCCATGTAGGAGTTATTGCCCTTTTTGTGGATTTTTTGCAAATTTTGCACCTGTTTAGCTCAATATCTTGAAAACTATACTAGATATTTGAGAAATTTAAATTTCATATTGTTAAGCACATTAAGATCTACAAAATATGTAATAGGGTCAACGTTGTAGGACCTTTCCTTTTAGGAGTTATTGCCCTTAGAACATCAAAATTTAGCATTTTAACAGCATTTCCTCATTACATTGAAAACGTTAACTCCTCTGACACTTTAAGTCCAAATGGAACCAAACTTGGTATTATTGTTTATTTTTATTAGGTGTATAGAACTGTTGTGCGGATTTTCGATTGGTTGTAAAACATGACCGCTGTGGCTAAGAATAGAACATAGGTTAAACTGCATTTTTTTGCAAATAACTCAAAAAGGGTGACAGATTTTTAGATTTTGATTGAGAACAAAAGTGATCAGCACCTTTAGATCCACCATATTGTCAGATGACCCTCTTATTAATCTTATGACCCTTTCAACGTTAAATAGATTTTGCCTTATAACCTTTACTTCAGGCACATATGTCAGGTGAGCGATTCAGGCTCCTGGGAGCCTCTTGTTGTGGATTTTTTGCAAATTTTGCACCTGTTTAGCTCAATATCTTGAAAACTATACTAGATATTTGAGAAATTTAAATTGCATATTGTTAAGCACATCAAGATCTACTAAATATGTAATAGGGTCAACGTTGTAGGACCTTTCCTTTTAGGAGTTATTGCCCTTAGAACGTCAAAATTTAGCATTTTAACAGCATTTCCTCATTACATTGAAAACGTTAACTCCTCTGACACTTTAAGTCCAAATGGAACGAAACTTGGTATAGTTGTTTATTAGCATTAGGTGTATAGAACTGATGTGGGGATTTTTGATTGGTCGTAAAACATGGCCGCTGTGGCTAAAGATAGAACATAGGGGTAAATGGCAGTTTTTTGCAAATAACTCTAAAACGGTGACAGATTTCAAAATTTTGATTGGGAACAAAAGTGATCAGCACCTCAAGATCTACCAGCTCTGAAATTTTGAAGAAAATCCAACAACCCATGTAGGAGTTATTGCCCTTTTTGTGGATTTTTTGCAAATTTTGCACCTGTTTAGCTCAATATCTTGAAAACTATACTAGATATTTGAGAAATTTAAATTGCATATTGTTAAGCACATCAAGATCTACTAAATATGTAATAGGGTCAACGTTGTAGGACCTTTCCTTTTAGGAGTTATTGCCCTTAGAACGTCAAAATTTAGCATTGTAACAGCATTTCCTCATTACATTGAAAACGTTAACTCCTCTGACACTTTAAGTCCAAATGGAACAAAACTTGGTATAGTTGTTTATTAGCATTAGGTGTATAGAACTGATGTGGGGATTTTTGATTGGTCGTAAAACATGGCCGCTGTGGCTAAAGATAGAACATAGGGGTAAATGGCAGTTTTTTGCAAATAACTCTAAAACGGTGACAGATTTCAAAATTTTGATTGGGAACAAAAGTGATCAGCACCTCAAGATCTACCAGCTCTGAAATTTTGAAGAAAATCCAACAACCCATGTAGGAGTTATTGCCCTTTTTGTGGATTTTTTGCAAATTTTGCACCTGTTTAGCTCAATATCTTGAAAACTATACTAGATATTTGAGAAATTTAAATTTCATATTGTTAAGCACATTAAGATCTACAAAATATGTAATAGGGTCAACGTTGTAGGACCTTTCCTTTTAGGAGTTATTGCCCTTAGAACATCAAAATTTAGCATTTTAACAGCATTTCCTCATTACATTGAAAACGTTAACTCCTCTGACACTTTAAGTCCAAATGGAACCAAACTTGGTATAGTTGTTTATTAGCATAAGGTGTATAGAACTGATGTGGGGATTTTTGATTGGTCGTAAAACATGGCCGCTGTGGCTAAAGATAGAACATAGGGGTAAATGGCAGTTTTTTGCAAATAACTCTAAAACGGTGACAGATTTCAAAATTTTGATTGGGAACAAAAGTGATCAGCACCTCAAGATCTACCAGCTCTGAAATTTTGAAGAAAATCCAACAACCCATGTAGGAGTTATTGCCCTTTTTGTGGATTTTTTGCAAATTTTGCACCTGTTTAGCTCAATATCTTGAAAACTATACTAGATATTTGAGAAATTTAAATTGCATATTGTTAAGCACATCAAGATCTACTAAATATGTAATAGGGTCAACGTTGTAGGACCTTTCCTTTTAGGAGTTATTGCCCTTAGAACGTCAAAATTTAGCATTTTAACAGCATTTCCTCATTACATTGAAAACGTTAACTCCTCTGACACTTTAAGTCCAAATGGAACCAAACTTGGTATTATTGTTTATTATTATTAGGTGTATAGAACTGTTGTGGGGATTTTTGATTGGTTGTAAAACATGGCTGCTGTGGCTAAAAATAGAACATTAGGTTAAACTGCATTTTTTTGCAAATAACTCAAAAAGGGTGACAGATTTTTAGATTTTGATTGAGAACAAAAGTGATCAGCACCTTTAGATCCACCATATTGTCAGATGACCCCCTTATCAATCTTATGACCCCCTTATCAATCTTATGACCCTTTCAACGTTAAATAGATTTTGCCTTATAACCTTTACTTCAGGCACATATGTCAGGTGAGCGATTCAGGCTCCTGGGAGCCTCTTGTTGATATATAGATTCAAGTTCATGTGGTATTTTTCCTCGAATGACCTCAGTTATACATGTAAAACAACATGGTTCAAATTGAAAACATTAAGGAAAATCCCTAACTTATGTGTAAGGACAATAATGGGATATTGATGACACCATCTATGAACATCCAATTCACCATTGACCAAGGATTGTTTTGAAATATTTTTTTAATAAATATTTACAAATTGTTATTGTTGTTTTATGTTTTTAGCTCACCTGGCCAAAGGCCATGTGAGCTATTGCCATCACTTGGCGTCCGTCGTTGTCGTCGTCCGTCGTCGTCGTCCGTCGTCGTCGTTAACTTTTCTTCAAACTTCTTCTCCTCTGAAACGGCTGCACAGATTCAAACCAAATTTGGTGTGGTGGTACTTTAGGGTATCCCCCACAGAACTGATGTGGGGATTTTTGATTCGTCGAAAAACATGGCCGCCGTTGCTAAAAATAGACCAGGGGGGTCAGACTACTGTTTTTGGCTTGTAAATCAAAAAGTATAAGAGATAGATGAAATCTGATGCCACGCTACTGCTTCAGCATCAAAAGCTTTAAAAAAGTCCTCAATAAGTCGAAGTTGTCAGATGTCCCGTTATGGGAGTTACGGCCCCTTAAAGGTGAAAAATAGCATTTTTTCATGTTTTTGGCCTATAGAATGAAAACTATTGCAGCTAGAGAGAAGCTGTTGCTTGCTTAAATGTTCAGCTCATTTAGCTCTACACAAGCCTCCATAGGGTCGAAGTTGTCAGATGACCCCTTATAGGATTTATGGTCCCTTAAAGGCAAAAAATAGAGTTTTTGGCCTATAGAATGAAAACTATTGCAGATAGAGAAAAGCTGTTGCTTGCTTAAATGTTCAGCTCATTTAGCTCTACACAAGTCTTTTTAGGGTCGAAGTTGCTTGCTTAAATGTTCAGCTCATTTAGCTCTACACAAGTCTTTTTAGGGTTGAAGTTGTCAGATGACCCCTTTAAGGGGTTATGGCCCTTTAAAGGTGAAAAATAGTGTTTTTTGCTTTGGAATGAAAACCATTGCAGATAGAGAAAAGCTTTTTATTGCTTAAACATTCAGCTCATTTATCTATACAAAAGTCTTCAAAGGGTTGATATTAAGACCAGGTGAGTGATTCAGGCTCCTGGGAGCCTCTTGTTTGTGAATAAAGATATTTAGGAAGTTGTTTTTCTTTTTAATATTTTATCTTAAAATTATGCCTTGCCAGCAAGATTTTGGGACATAGTCATACTTGTTTGGTGTAATTGACTTTCTCTTGTGCTGCTTGTGGCTATTGATAGAAAGCCAAGACAGCAACTCTTCAGAGAAAAAAAAAGCAACTAAAGACAACTATTTCCTGCGTAAATAATATATTAATCAATTGGAAAACCATAAACCACTGAGAACAAGCATTTGTTATACTTTAAATATAAGTTTTTTAATATTTCACTTATTTTCTTCAAAAATAAAAATAATCGCTCGCTCGCCTCACTTTTACATTAAAAACCAGAAAAAAAACTTTTTAAAAATTTAAAAACAAGTCGCTCGCCTAAAAACAAATCAGTCGCTCCTAAAAATCAGATTTTCAGAAAAAAAATTAATAAAAATAATTTCGCTCACTCGCTCCTTTTTAGCTCACCTGACCCGAAGGGTCATGTGAGCTATTGTCATCACTTGGCGTCCGTCGTCCGTCCGTAAACTTTTTAAAACGTTAACTCCTCTGACACCATAAGTCCAATTGCAACCAAACTTGGAATGGTTGTTCATTAGCATTCCGTGCTTAGAACTGATGTGGGGATTTTTGATTCGTCGTAAAACATGGCGGCCATGGCTAAAAATAGAACATAGGAGTAAATTGCAGTTTTTTGCAAATAACTCAAAAACGGCTACAGATATCAAAATTCTGATACATGGTAAAAGTGATCAGCACCTCAAGATCTACCTACCCTGAAATTTTGAAGAAAATCCAACAACCCATGTAGGAGTTATTGCCCTTTTTAGCTCACCTGACCCGAAGGGTCATGTGAGCTATTGTCATCACTTGGCGTCCGTCGTCCGTCCGTCGTCCGTCGTCCGTCGTCCGTCGTCCGTAAACTTTTTAAAACGTTAACTCCTCTGACACCATAAGTCCAATTGCAACCAAACTTGGTATGGTTGTTCATTAGCATTCGGTGCTTAGAACTGATGTGGGGATTTTTGATTCGTCGTAAAACATGGCCGCCATGGCTAAAAATAGAACATAGGGGTAAAATGCAGTTTTTTGCAAATAACTCAAAAACGGCTACAGATATCAAAATTCTGGCATAGGGTAAAAGTGATCAGCACCTCAAGATCTACCTACCCTGAAATTTTGAAGAAAATCCAACGACCCATGTTGGAGTTATTGCCCTTTTTGTGGATTTTTTGCAAATTTTGCACCTGTTAAGCTCAATATCTTGAAAACTATACTAGATATTTGAGAAATTTAAATTGCATATTGTTAAGCACATCGAGATCTACAAAATATGTAATGAGGTCAACGTTGTAGGACCTTTCCTTTTAGGAGTTATTGCCCTTAGAACGTCAAAATTTAGCATTTTAACAGCATTTCCTCATTACATTGAAAACGTTAACTCCTCTGACACTTTAAGTCCAAATGGAACCAAACTTGGTATAGTTGTTTATTAGCATAAGGTGTATAGAACTGATGTGGGGATTTTTGATTGGTCGTAAAACATGGCCGCTGTGGCTAAAAATAGAACATAGAGGTAAATGGCAGTTTTTTTGCAAATTACTCTAAAACGGTAACAGATTACAAAATTTTGATTGGGAACAAAAGTGATCAGCACCTCAAGATCTACCAGCTCTGAAATTTTGAAGAAAATCCAACAACCCATGTAGGAGTTATTGCCCTTTTTGTGGATTTTTTGCAAATTTTGCACCTGTTAAGCTCAATATCTTGAAAACTATACTAGATATTTGAGAAATTTAAATTGCATATTGTTAAGCACATCAAGAACTACAAAATATGTAATGAGGTCAACGTTGTAGGACCTTTCCTTTTAGGAGTTATTGCCCTTAGAACGTCAAAATTTAGCATTTTAACAGTATTTCCTCATTACATTGAAAACGTTAACTCCTCTGACACTTTAAGTCCAAATGGAACCAAACTTGGTATAGTTGTTTATTAGCATAAGGTGTATAGAACTGATGTGGGGATTTTTGATTGGTCGTAAAACATGGCCGCTGTGGCTAAAAATAGAACATAGAGGTAAATGGCAGTTTTTTTGCAAATTACTCTAAAACGGTAACAGATTACAAAATTTTGATTGGGAACAAAAGTGATCAGCACCTCAAGATCTACCAGCTCTGAAATTTTGAAGAAAATCCAACAACCCATGTAGGAGTTATTGCCCTTTTTGTGGATTTTTTGCAAATTTTGCACCTGTTAAGCTCAATATCTTGAAAACTATACTAGATATTTGAGAAATTTAAATTGCATATTGTTAAGCACATCAAGATCTACAAAATATGTAATGAGGTCAACGTTGTAGGACCTTTCCTTTTAGGAGTTATTGCCCTTAGAACGTCAAAATTTAGCATTTTAACAGCATTTCCTCATTACATTGAAAACGTTAACTCCTCTGACACTTTAAGTCCAAATGGAACAAAACTTGGTATAGTTGTTTATTAGCATTAGGTGTATAGAACTGATGTGGGGATTTTTGATTGGTCGTAAAACATGGCCGCTGTGGCTAGAAATAGAACATAGGGGTAAATGGCAGTTTTTTGCAAATAACTCTAAAAAGGTGACAGATTTTTAGATTTTGATTGAGAACAAAAGTGATCAGCACCTTTAGATCCACCATATTGTCAGATGACCCCCTTATTAATCTTATGACCCTTTCAACGTTAAATAGATTTTGCCTTATAACCTTTACTTCAGGCACATGTGTCAGGTGAGCGATTCAGGCTCCTGGGAGCCTCTTGTTGTGGATTTTTTGCAAATTTTGCACCTGTTTAGCTCAATATCTTGAAAACTATACAAGATATTTGAGAAATTTAAATTGCATATTGTTAAGCACATCAAGATCTACAAAATATATAATAGGGTCAACGTTGTAGGACCTTTCCTTTTAGGAGTTGTTGCCCTTAGAACGTCAAAATTTAGCATTTTAACAGCATTTCCTCATTACATTAAAAACGTTAACTCCTCTGACACTTAAAGTCCAAATGTAACCAAACTTGGTATGGTTGTTTATTAGCCTTAGGTGTATAGAACTGATGTGGGGATTTTTGATTGGTTGTAAAACATGGCCGCTGTGGCTAAAAATAGAACATAGGGGTAAATGGCAGTTTTTTGCAAATAACTCTAAAACGGTGACAGATTTAAAAATTTTGATTGGGAACAAAAGTGATCAGCACCTCAAGATCTACCAGCTCTGAAATTTTGAAGAAAATCCAACAACCCATGAAGGAGTTATTGCCCTTTTTGTGGATTTTTTGCAAATTTTGCACCTGTTTAGCTCAATATCTTGAAAACTATACAAGATATTTGAGAAATTTAAATTGCATAATGTTAAGGGCATCAAGATCTACAAAATATGTAATAGGGTCAACGTTGTAAGACCTTTCTTTTCAGGAGTTATTGCCCTTAGAACGTCAAAATTGAGCATTTCAAAAGCATTTCCTCATTATATTGAAAACGTTAACTCCTCTGACACTTTAAGTCCAATTGGAACCAAACTTGGTATTATTGTTTATTGGTTTTAGGTGTATAGAACTGATGTGGGGATTTTTGATTGGTCGTAAAACATGGCCGTTTGGCTAAAAATAGAACATTATGTTAAACTGCACTTTTTTGCAAATAACTCAAAAAGGGTGACAGATTTTTAGATTTTGATTGAGAACAAAAGTGATCAGCACCTTAAGATCCACCATATTGTCAGATGACCCCCTTATTAATCTTATGACCCTTTCATCGTGAAATAGATTTTGCCTAAGAACCTTTACTTCAGTCACATATGTCAGGTGAGCGATTCAGGCTCCTGGGAGCCTCTTGTTTTAAAAGTCAAAATCCAAAGAACAAGAAATTAATTCTGTGTGGCCTAAACATTAAAGTTTACAAAAATGCTTTAAAAAATTTCATTTTTCATGTGAATTTTTATTATACTGATAAGCATTATGAATAGTCGTTAGCTCAAATTGTACTATATTGTGTAATAAAAAAATAAGAAGATATGATATCTTTATAACTGTTCTGGTGGTTGACTAAATACTGCATGCAAAATATAAAATCAAAATTTTTCAAAGTATTATGCATGATTTTTTCACAAGTTCCAAACTATATACATTCAATATTAGGGTCTAAAGAAAACTAGAAAACTCTTACTTAGTGTGGAGAAGCAGACTGGATGGAAAACGATGCAAAGTTATAAAAAAACTGGTGCAATAAAATCTGAGATAAATAAATAAAACAATCAGGGGATAAGGTGATAACACTGGGAGAAACTGTCCACATAGGAATTTTCAAGCCCTTGGGATGTTGTACATTCATTATATTATATGTTTCAGGATTCGTCATCCACAGTATTACAGACCAGTCTAGGAAAACTAACAATCCCAGTCAATCCTGACCCAGACGAGTCTCTGTCTAAAACATCCACCATAACTGTGCCACAAAGTCATTTCACTCATCATAATGGACATTCCTTCTCATTACTACTCAGTGTCAAACCACGTCGTAACATCACCAACGGTCTACACAATGGACATTTGTCAGATGAAGGTAATGTTTTGCTTCTTAATTTCCCATCCTTCGCTGAGCAGTGAAATTTGTTAAATGTTGAAATTATAGGGTGTTGTCTTCACAATAATCAGAGATTGGGAGTTCAGGAGGCAAGAAACTTTCTGTCCATTATCATTTAAATGACTCTTTCTTATTTAAAAAAAACCTTGGCCTTTTTAAATTATTCTAAAATTTTGCTAAAATGTAGAAATTCTTACCAATCCATGAGAAATTAGTGTTGTGTGGATATTGCTGTATGTGCATATTGTCAACATACTTATTTTCATGAGATTACAATTTCACCCAAGTTCGTGGGTATTTAATTTCACAAAACATATCAAACTGCGAATTTCGTTACAATGAATGCCGAATGAAAATAAGTATGTATTTTTAAAGTATTTAATACTTCTATCCTTATAATATTTGTTATATAATTTTTTTAAAAATTATCCTTTTATTCTAACTTTTTCTTCCAGTTTATGACTTTATTTCCTTCTTCCAATGCCCATGCATTTAGTATTAAATGGGTTACGTACCATGTAGATGTTTATGTTGATGATTCATATATATTTGGTTTTTACCTCTTGATAGAAGAGCCACCTGTAAAAAAACAGAAGAATGGTTATGATGTAGAGATAGACAAATATGAAACAGAACTGGTAATATACGATCGACATAAACGATGCCAGCTGTTAGATGGGATGTATGAGGTTGTACTACATCCATTCCAGCCCCAGGATGACAAAGAGGCTGCATGGGAATCAGTTATGGATGGAAAAGTAAGTCATTGTGGGAGTTCATATTATAGAGAAAGAACATTGAGTTCAAGGGAAAGTTTGGAATGTTACCAATCTTACAGATACCACCAGCAATCATGTCAAAGCTTAACAAAAAATCAAATAGCCCCAAACATTTTTTTTCACTTTCATGTAAATAGGTTTGTATTTTTTCTTTAAGATCTTCTCTGTAGCACTTTCCAATAAAATAACATTGATTTAAAGCATTTACTGGATATGAAGAACAATCAAGTGAGCTATTTGATTTTATAGTTGGTATATACATCTATTACAAGATATACCAAACAAAATGTACAGTTTTTAACTGTACGCATAAAATAATGGTATATAATTTGATACAAAGACTTGAATTTGGTTTTATTTTTTGTTACTTTTTCAGTCTCTCCAGCCATTTGAAATGTTCCGAAAGTATCCAACATTAGAGTTCCACATCAGTTGGTCAGACAAATCTCAATCCAATGACTCAGGGACAATCATTCCTTTCACAGAACAGTATCATATCCCATCTCTTGACTCAGGTACAGTAAAATTAGAGTTCCATATCAGTTGGTCAGACAAATCTCAATCCAATGACTCAGGGACAATCATTCCTTTCACAGAGCAGTATCATATCCCATCGTTTGAATCAGGTACGGTAATTATATAGGAGCAAATTTAATTAATAGTAAATGTCTTCTTGGTCAATTTCTCAGTTCTACACTTGACTTGGCCTTTTAAGTTAATATAGCATTGATTGTTTGATTATGGCTTAAAGTATTTTGAGTACTTCTTGATTTTAATTTGTATGTAGACACAATTTTGCTTCTTTAAAACATCACAAAAATTTCTACTTCACTTATCCAGATGTCATTAAGCTTTCTATGGAAAGCTAAATATTAGATAATTTTGAACAGTTGCTATGTTGAAAACACATTTTCCTGTATGCACACTGCACCATTGAAATGGTATAACTTCTGAAGTTCTTTGTATTAAAAGTAAAGGTATTTAAAAAATTACCGAACTTGGAGGATCAATCCCACTGTCCAAGAGAAGAGACAAAACAAGGAAGACACTGCGGATAAAAATTGAAGATCACAATGGTCTTGACTTGGTACAGGCATTTCAAAAGAAATGGTGGGTTAAACCAGGTTTAATTTGATGCAAGTAATAATATAGGCATAAACATCAGTTGCGATCTCCAAATACTGATACAATTACAACTATTGTTATATTTTTATGGTTTTAGCATTTATTTTTCAGGGAATAATGACATTAAAGAAACCAACCAAACTACACCAAAGAAAACTCAGCGTATTTATTATCAATTTTTGTATAACAACAACACAAGGCAGCAGACAGACCCTAGGGATGACATGAGATGTCCCTGGTGTTCACTCAACTGTATCCAGCTCTACAGTCTACTCAAACATCTACGACTGTGTCATGCTAGATTTAACTTTATTTATGTTGTAAGATTTAGGTCATTTAAAGAAATAACTGGGAATTCAAATCTCAGAGTTAAAAAAAAACTTACTTTAAAACAGTAAAAAAAAAAATATATAATTTTTAAGCTAAAAAAATCCCAGACGAGCACAAAGCATATCTTTCTTGCCATCAGGTAACGCAAGCTTATGTCAAGTTGAATGTTTTTTTGATAAACTGATCAACAATAATTGTAATACTGATAAAGAATTCTTGTGCGTGGAATACTCAAATGTAGAATAATGTTTGCAGCAGACAACATTATTTCTTAGGAATAGATGATGACTATATATTTTCTTCATTTTGCAAAGTTGTAACAAATACCTCACACACTATTTATAGTAATAATACATAGGCTGATACTTATATTGTGTAGTTTGTCATTAATTTGAACTTTATAGCATGTTAACTCTGTTTTGTAAAATACTTCTGTTGACAGGTTCACCCTAAAGGGACCAGAATAGATGTTTCAATCAACGACCAATATGATGGTTCATATGTCGGCAATCCTCAGGATCTTCATATAGGTTACTCCTTCTGTAGGAGGGGACCAGTACGCAGGACACCAGTCACTCATGTTATTGTATACAGGTAGGTGTCTCATTCTGTAGGAAGGGACCATTATATAGGACACCAGTCACCCATGTTATTGTATATAGGTAGGTTCCTCCTTCTGTATGAGGGGACCAGTACACAGGACACCAGTCACCCATGTTATTGTTTACAGGTAGGTTACTCCTTCTGTAGGAGGGGACCAGTACACAGGACACCAGTCACGCATGTTATTGTATATAGGTAGGTTCCTCCTTCTGTAGGAGGGGACCAGTACACAGGACACCAGTCACGCATGTTATTGTATATAGGTAGGTTCCTCCTTCTGTAGGAGGGGACCAGTACACAGGACACCAGTCACCCATGTTATTGTATATAGGTAGGTTCCTCCTTCTGTAGGAGGGGACCAGTACACAGGACACCAGTCACCCATGTTATTGTATATAGGTAGGTTCCTCCTTCTGTAGGAGGGGACCAGTACACAGGACACCAGTCACCCATGTTATTGTATATAGGTAGGTTACTCCTTCTGTAGGAGGGGACCAGTACACAGGACACCAGTCACCCATGTTATTGTATATAGGTAGGTTACTCCTTCTGTAGGAGGGGACCAGTACACAGGACACCAGTCACCCATGTTATTGTATATAGGAAGGTTACTCCTTCTGTAGGAGGGGACCAGTCTGTAAGACACCAGTCACTCGTGTTATTGTATATAAGTGGGTTATAAGGAAGTTGTGAAGGGTATAATGTCTTTGACTTTGCACTTACAGAAGATGATGATGATCAGTTTTTCCATCCGTCCATCTGTGATAAAAAGAATATACTCTTAACAAAATATACTGGTCATATACTTTTATTGATGCAGAAACATTACAATGACATTCTACTTTTACTTCTTCGCTGTCCTACTCCTAAAAAGCATATAAATTGGTCGTGTATCAATAGCCACCACAATTTTCATTGCACTACTGTCTGTGTATATAAGGAAGTTTACACAGTCCATCACCCTCTCCACACTTGCACATTCATATCAGACCTATTGTTTGCTATGTTATATATACCTCACAAAAAGCAAAGAAAGATAAAAAAAGGTACTTTCATACATCAAAGTCTCTCTTAAAAATTCGCAAAACAGACACATAAAAATACTTAGTTTAAGTAAACCTTTTTGGAGGATGCAAACATAAAAAAAGATTGATTATTTTTTTTTGAGGAGGAAACTTCTAAAATGAAAACAATCATACAAATTAAAAATAAACAAGATTTTAGTCTTGAAAAATTAGGCTAATTTAAGTATCTTAAGCCCTTTTGTGAAAATATGTAGAAGATTAGATTCAGTCCATCATCCTACCTAACATGCCCATTCATTCTAAAATTAGACTTTTGCCACTTTGTAAAGAAGAGCAGGTCCTCCCCTCTGACTAACCACCAACAGCTTCTTTGTTTCTTTGTCATAGTGTATAACAGAAGGGTTTAACAGCCCATCCCTATCACTCAGTAGCTGGTGGCACGAATTACCATAAGGAGAAAGCACCACTAGATTGTGGGAATAAAAACCTGTGACATAGATATAGCCTTTGTCGTCTATTGTCACCCCACTTGGCCCTTTCATTACTGCCTCAGATTTGAAGGTGGCGATAATGTTGTACTGGGTATCCAGTACAGTCACCGTGTGTGCATTAGTACATGTATAGCACATTAAATTATTACCTGCCTGTACATATGAAAGATATCCAACACTCTCATCCTCCACAACTGTCTCTAACTTCTCACTACATGTATCTATATTCACTTTCACTAAACCTCTCCCAGGCACACAACATACAATATCCTTTTCTCTACAACACAACCCTGTGATATACATTCCTGTAGGTATTCTTTTCACCACCTTTCCCTCATTATTGGAACCTTGGTTAACATTTATAATGGAGATTCTATGAGATTCAGGATGTGACACAGCAACATGATCCTCATCTACTGGTGTCACATCTCTGATATCCTCACTATTTTCAAACTTGATGATGGATCTAATAAGTCCATCAGACTTGTATAAAATTAATTTATTGTTGCTATTAGGAGGACTTCTGGAACTGGAAAACAATAAAAGTCCACCAGGTAGAGTACAGCAGCCTTTGTATGCACTATCCATGTTAAGGTTAATTGTCTGATGTATGATGTCAGAGTTGTACAGGACTTTTTGTCTTTACTTCTTTCACAGCCCCTAGATCTCTTGGTTTGGTGGTGTGAATCGATACAGCAGATGGACCTTTAATGACGCTAATATCTCCCATGGATTGGATGCCACTTTTGATGTCGTCAATGGCTTTACTCATGTCAAATGTTAGACAATACTCCTTGAATTTATCATTGGCAGAGAATTCATTCAAATAAATGTTAGTTTCATGGAGTAGTTTCTCTATTATTTTCACTCCAATGAACACTTGGTAATCGGACGAGTATTCTTTAATTGCCTCTTTCTGTTTCAGAATGGCACGAAGTTCCCTCCTTTTGGATTTTAATGTCTGTCGTGTGGTAGATAGGTCAGTGATCAGTTCATCATACACAGAATCCAACTCAGATATTGTTTTGTCTTTAAAACTCATTGGATGGTTCACAGTTTGACCACTTTTATTTTCAAAGTCCTCTTTAATTTCTTGGTACATACCCTTTAACTGTTTTAAGTTTTTTTTACGATCATGAGCAAGAATGAAGAAGTATGACACATGACTTTCATTTCTAACATGGTATCCTCAAATAGAACGGAATCTTTGACATTGTGTATTATATCCTCTATCTTTGGAATGTCTTCACATTTCCTGTGAGAATTCTTAAAGCATGTCATACATATTGGGATGTCATGGGCCCTGCAAAAGTCAGTGTACCTCTCATTGTGCTCAGCACAATAAGGCCTTATCTTCAAAATGAATGGTGGTAACTTTTGATAATCCTTGTACAGAACGACTTGATGGTTGGTCGTCCCCTTGGAACGTTTATGATGTTTGGTACAGGATCGACATAATAGATCATCACAGTCTTGACACCACACGGTTGGTGTTGAGATTTTCTTTCCTTGTAAACATACACTGCATGTGGAGGTCATTTCTTCTGAAAAAATACAAGGACTATACATTGAGAAAATATTGAATGAACTACAAATTTACATGTCTATTTGGCTTTCAAAACTAGAAAGATCTTTGAAAGTATTGTAAAAAAAAAAAAAAAAATATATATAAAATACAATGCTTTCTCAATGATTTCAAGCATATATTTTCAAGATAAAGTATTTGTACAAAGTTTTAAAAATTGAGAGACGATTATATTTTTATCAGTTAAAATTGTTAATTTACAAGGTGTTAAGTGTGTAAACAATTTTGACAATAAATTAATTTTTGTACATATCATTGAGCTAATGATTTAACAATGACTACTTTGATTGAACACATAATGTCTAAGCAGTGCCAAAATTGTTATTTTTGGGCAAGCACAGTGAAGCCTTATGTAGTCTATAAATGTGATGTTTTTCACGTTTTTTTTTTCAGTATAGACAGAGTGATCTTCCTGCATCCAGTCTGGAAAAACATGCTTAATGTTCTATATTACTTTTCAATATGTTGTTGACATAAAACACACATTTTTGTTGGCATTTTTTATGACCGGCGCAAGTTTTATTTATTCCTTTGCATTCTACATGACGAACTATTTAGATAGAGGAGATAGAATATACATTATGTATTTATCTATAATTTAATTGGTTCTCATAAATATATCTCTTATTTGATTGGTCAATGCAAGGATTATGTCTAATTCATTTTTGTCTCGCCTGCGACTTTAGTCGCTGAAGGCGAGACATAGGTATTACTTTCCGGCGGCGACGGCGTAAACTTTTTTTGTAAGACTTTTGTGGAAAATGAATTACAAGAAAAGTATAATAGCTAGGCATCTGATATTTGGTATACAGACAGTTGGGGTTATGGTCTACGCAACTGGCACCATGCCGTTTGACCCTGACCCCAATTTCATGGTTCAGCGACTCTGTGAACTTAGATGTTTTTTTGTACCAAAAAAACCCCTTTGTAAGACTTTTGTGGAAAATGAATTACAAGAAAAGAATAATAGCTAGGCATCTGATATTTGGTATACAGACAGTTGGGCTTATGGTCTACGCAACTGGCACCCTGCCGTTTGACCATGACCACAATTTCATGGTTCAGCGACTCTGTGAACTTAGATGTTTTTTTGGGCCGAAAAAACCCTTTATAAGACTTTTGTGGAAAATGAATTAAGTGAAAAGTATAATAGCTAGGCATCTGATATCTAGTATACAGACACATCAGGTTATGGTCTATGTAACTGGCACCAAGCCATTTGACCTTGACCCCATTTTCATGGTTCAGTGACTCTGTGGACTTAGATGATTTTGGGGGCAAAAAACCTCTTTGTAAGACTTTTGTGGAAAATGAATTAAGTAAAAAGTATAATACCTAGGCATCTGATATTTGGTATACAGACACCTGGAGCTATGGCCTATGCTACTGACACCATATCCTGTGACCTTGACACAATTTTCATGGTTCAGTGGCTTTGTGAATGTAGATGATTTTTGGGTGGAAAATGAGTTAAGTGAAAAGTATAATATTATAGCAAGGCATCTGGTATTTTGGGGATTATGGTTTACACAACTGACATCACCATGTAATGTGACCTTCACCCCATTTTCATGGTTGAATGACTCATTGAATGTTGGTCTTTTTCATTGTTTCTCAATTACTATGATAGAACAAACTTCAGACATTTTTGTGATGGTTAAATGGAATTCTGTCATCTGTCACATGATCTTGACCTTAACTTTTCTGATGGCCCAGCTAGACCTTCAATGAGTTAAGTGATGGTGCCAACAGGCGAGACATACTTTAGTGTCAACTCTTGTTAAAATTCAATGCACAATATGCATCAATTGGACGAGTGCATTTTAATCGAAGGGGTGTTTCAATTGATACCATTTGTACACGATACCTGTCTTGTATGTGCCATTCTGTTCATTAACTTTGAGAGCATCTGCATGGCCATCCTTTCTTCGCTCACCAAAATTATTTCACAAACATTTTAAACAATATGATTTAACAGAGAATAAATCTGTTAAAATAGTACTTATATAATTTGCTTGCCTTTAAACGCTTTAGGGCTTTGATTTGTCTTGCCAATGATGAAAAGTTGCGGACGCAAGACATAGGTTTTACTTTCCAGCGGCAGCAGCAGTAACTTTTTTGTAAGACTTTTGTGGAAACTGAATTTCTTGAAAAGTATAATAGCTAGGCATCTGATATTTGGTAAACAGATAGTTGCGGTTATGGTCTACACAACTGTCTCCGTGCCCAGTGACCCTGACCCCAGTTTCATGCACCAGTGACTCTGTGAACTGATTAAGCAAGAGAAGTTACAATGGTTCCCCTTTCCAGTTAAAAAAAAAATATCAATATGAAAACAAACAATAAACGTATTGTTTAATGTGATATACCTGTAGATGAATGTGATTTTGTGTATGTAGTACTGATTTCTTCTCTTATTCTGATAGACTCTCAACCTGAACCAGATTTATATGAAGTTGTATATGCATTCTAGATTTATATTTTGTGTTTTTTACTATGTTTTTACCTGATTTATTTGCCCTCGGTTCTCCATGGGTTGCTTTGACAAATATGCTTTATCAGTCCACCATGGGATGCATATGTCAAAATTATAGACTATCCACATGGTTGAACATTCTAACATTGACCCTTGTCCAAGAACATTGGAAATCATGACAAGCTGTGCTCAAATTAAAAAAAAAAATCCATGTTGACGTCACAAACATGTGATCATATTATGCTGCCATTTGCACATTGTAATAACAAAAGGTACATCTATTTTTTTTCTTTCAGACCAAAGAGACCACCCCCTTCTTTGGCAGAGTTTATGGAACCAGAGAATGAGAATCAAATCACGAGGCAGATAACACAGGGTCATAACAGGTAAAATACAGATAACACAGGGTCATAACAGGTAATATACAGATAAAACAGGGTCATAACAGGTAAAATACAGATAACACTGGGTCATAACAGGTAAAAATACAGATAAAACAGGGTCATAACAGGTAAAATACAGATAACACAGGGTCAGTACAGGTAAAATACAGATAACACTGGGTCATAACAGGTAAAATACAGATAACACAGGGTCATAATAGGTAAAATACAGATAACACAGGGTCATAGCAGGTAAAATACAGTAATACAGGGTCATAACAGGTAAAATATAGATATATCAGGGTCATAACAGGTAAAATATAGATCACACAGGGTCATAGCAGGTAAAATACAGATAACACAGGGTTATAACAGGTAAAATGCAGACAACACAGGGTTATACCAAGTAAAATACAGATTTTGTAGGATTGTTTGCCATGTTATGTAGTTGATTACATTGCACCACAATTTTGATGTGACTAATTTAAGTCAATGTTCAACTTAAATGCTGCGGAAGGGGACATTGGCTTTATATATATGTAGCAATCTTGTTTCCCATAAAGAAAGTAGGATTTCATCATGAAACATTGTGCACATTTGCATCAGTTATGGACTGAAAAATCTTAATAAAAGAATACCTGTTTCATCAACTTCATAGTTGATTGGACACAGAAAAAGGAGGATGTTACTTAGTTTTTGTCTCGCCTGCGAAGCAGAGCGGGACATAGGTGTTACTTTACCGGTGACGGCGGTGTTTACTTTTTGGAAAAGTTTTATGAGCACCTCCATATCTCAAGCACTATAGGTCCTAGGTTGATGAAACTTGGTATGCATATGCCCCAGTAGTAGCTTAGCACAGTTGCATCCCTATCTTTTGACCTTGACCTTGATTTTCCGGTTGAGTGACTTTGACAATTTTCAATACATATAATAGCAATGGAAAAGTTTTGCGAGCACCTCCATATCTCAAGAACTCTAGGTCCTAGGTTGATGAAACTTGGTATGCATATGCCCCAGTAGTAGCTTCGCACAGTTGCATCCCCATCTTTTGACCTTGACCTTGATTTTCCGGTTGAGTGACTTTGACAATTTTCAATACATATTATAGCAATGGAAAAGTTTTGTGAGCACCTCCATATCTCAAGAACTATAGGTCCTAGGTTGAAGAAACTTTGTATGCATATGCCCCAGCAGTAGCTTAGCACAGTTTTGACCATGACCTTGATTTTTCGGTTGAATGACTTTGATTATTTTAATTGCATATATTTGCAATGTTTTCTCAGAAACTGAAAATCCATGTAAATTCAAAATAAAGTGGAAGTAAGAAAGAAGAATTGTTTCTGATGGTGCCGGCAGGCGAGACATACTTTAGTGTTAACTCTTGTTTTTACAGTATAACCCTGTCATGAAGTTCATGGTTCAGAACATGTTACAAGGCAGGGCATGGTGTCTTCTGATGATTTTCTTGTTTAAAGGGATAAAATCTTTCATTTTTTTTTTTAAATCCACGGAAATTATATAACAATTCTACTGGATCTTCCAAGTCAGGAAATCAAGTATTGTGGCTAGTTTGGGATAGGGACAAGGGACATGAAGTCATTATATGCTAGTAAGATTAATATTTTGCTGCCTTTCATTGTACATGTATGCACTATTTTTTTTATTTTCATTATACAGATTATATTACCACCTTGGTACATGCCAGCCTGTAAAACCTTCAGAGATAGATCTAGAGGATGAAATTGCTCCACAGTGGCTCAGACAGAAAACTGTAAATGTAAGTTGGCTGTTCATGATACCTTCTCCACAGTATTTTATCTAAGGCTTATGTCATAGGGAAAGCTTTGCATGTAACACTTAAATAAAAAAGTCACATTTTTAGGGTGGTCACAAAATATCACTTTGATAAAATGTATAATAATCTCTTGTTTTGTTGCTGGTGCCAGAGCAAGGAGTATGATCCAGACAGTTTACTCACAAACTGGTGTAAGTTTAGTCGCACCTCAGTGATTTCCTTTATTTTCAACAAAAATTTTATCAAGACAGTGGGTATTGAGCCAAATTACCCTCCATCCCCTCACACCTGTGTTGCATTGGGAGCTATATAATATTCATTTGTCTGTTGATATGGAAAATATCTTTGGAACTCTCATATTTAAATACTTTTAATAATAAGGGCTTGGAAGCCACATGTCAGGGATCATTCTAGGTTTTTATGTTGATGGGCCAAAGGCCCATCAACATAAAAACCTAGGGGCCATAAATATGGCCAGGGGTCCAGGGGGCCGCCCAGGCCCCCGGTGGGGTCAAGGGGCAAGGCCCCTGTAGGAGGTCCAATTCGCCCCCCAGCCGAAAACGAATTTAAGGTTTTTGAGACCCCTCTGGAAGCCTTTTCTGAGCCTTATTTACTATTTTATTTTATGATTTTCCTATATCTAAAAACACTAAAATGTGTTTAAAATCAGACAAAGTGCACATGTTTCATGATATTTAGTAGAGTAAGTTTGATGAATGATTACATCAGCTAAAAGTACTGTCAACAGACTGCTTGGGCTTGGGTAACTTCTACAACTTCCTTATTGATTTCCGATTCATTATCGTTTATAAATGCCTTTAACGATTTTTGCTTAGGATCAATTTTTATTTTTTTCGCCTTCGACGGCATGATAATAAATGGAAAAACGACTCTCCAACGCAGAAACCACGTTAGGTCATAACAAAAATTTGGTCCGATCATGGTGAATTCGCCCCATAAGTTTTAAAGTTTTATTTCAAACTTTTAGTTTTTCTAAATAACACGGTAAAATGCAAAAACAATCTTATGAAAGTTTAGGTCAGTTTGAATACTTCGGATTACTTTAAATGGTCGCATTTTTGTAAAAATTGATAGAGTAATGGAACTTCCGTGGTGACGAGTAGGGCTGTGGCGAAAGAGTATTGATTTTCAGAATCTCTCGGTGGTGTACCTCGGGCTTGGCTTACGAAACGTGACCTAAGGTAAATAACCGAGGAACACAAAAGAAACAACTGGTTACCGATAAACAGGAAGTGTCGTTGTTCTTAAAAACTAAAGCTATCAGAAACAGTTCATTACTTATGTCAACATTTTCGATAATACGCAAGACGCATTGTACGTGCCATCGATGCGCCATGTTTGATTTTTGTGCGCCTTTCTGGCGCATGTGAAAGGTTTTATTGCGCCATTTCGGACGTGAACGCGTGAATTGGCACATGGCGCGGCCTAAAATGATCCCTGCATGTTCTAAGATCCCAGAACTTTGTATTCTACAAAAATTCTACAAAAAAGACAAGCACACCTGCTCAGGGTCTGTGGTTTCCCTTAGTTTCCCTCTATTTTCTCCACCATTTAAAATGAAACATTGCTTTCATGCGTTGATAAGGGAATAAAACCTATTCAAAATACAGCTGAAATTCAGAACATTTTTATGATCCCAGGGCAACATATCGGGGGCATTAAGTTTTACTCATGTGTAACAATGTCTGCCTTCCTTACATATGTCTGTACAAATATATGAATTTCTATTGGAAACAGAACATGAGAATGATTTTCAACATTTTCGATAATACGCAAGACGCATTGTACGTGCCATCGATGCGCCATGTTTGATTTTTGTGCGCCTTTCTGGCGCATGTGAAAGGTTTTATTGCGCCATTTCGGACGTGAACGCGTGAAATTTGGCAGGGTGGTTCAGTATCATAAGTTGTACGACGTAATTGACTTTCAGAACTGTCAGACAACTACTTCCTGTTTGGGACTGGGCCAATATGAATACTGTGGTTTCAATGTCATTCGATGGATATCAATTTTCGTGGGTGGCCAAGACCCACAAAATTTGATACCCATCAAAAAGGAAAATTAACATTGTTCTGTATGCTGCAGACTTCAGAACTATGAATTTAAGAATCAATAAACAGCGAAAAATTGGTACCCACAAAAATAAATGAATCCACAGTATGAGTGAAAATTAGTATGAAAATTTCAGTCAAGCTAATCTCAGTAACCATACATGATATTAGACAGGGTAGTTCTGGTTGACAAATTTTACATCCTAAGTGACTTTCAGACCTGTTTTTGAGCTGATATGAAAATTTGTGTTTGAATTTCTTTCAAGCTTTCTTGGAAATTGTACATGAGAATGATTTGAAATTTGGTAGGGCATTTTTATTTCTTTTTATTGATATCAATGATTTTAAAAACAAAAAATTGTTATTAACAAAACTAACAAATAAAAAATATTCTACTGTGTTCTTCATACAGTTCATAAATACTAATAAAACAACTCAATGACATGTATAAAACAACTCATTGACATGTATAAAACAACTCAATGACATGTATAAAACAACTCAATGACATGTATAAAACAACTCAATGACATGTATAAAACAACTCATTGAAAGAAGCAGAGGTACCAATGGGGTATCCGAATGTCAAAAGTCCGAAAGGGCAGAGACTAAACCAGTAAACACAAACAAGAACGGGAAAAAACAGACAACACGTAAAACATGGAAACACAAAACAACTGAATATCAATCAACAACGCGAACTCCAGTCGAAACAAGAGTGAACTCAGGTGCTCTGGCTTATATTACGACAGCTTATAGAACATATGACATGTTCTATAAGCTGTCGTAATATAAGAAACTCCTGTATATAGTGCATGTAATGCTATATGAATTGAATGCATGTATATAGAAACTTCAATTCAATTTGATTCAATGAATGATTTGTCTTTATTTTGATAGATTTATTTATGTTTACTATTTTTAGATGATAGATGAATTTACAGATGTAAATGAAGGAGAAAAAGAACTCATGAAACTCTGGAATCTACATGTGATGAAGAACAAGTAAGTCATTTCTTTCACAAAGAAACAAGATTTAAATTTAGTCCTAATTCACCAAAAGAAAAATGTCTAATACTTCTGTTTCATAATACAAAGTTTGAGGGGTATGTAAAAATGTTCTTTGATGTCTATCTGTCTATGTAAGGACAATGTCTTACCACTTTGTATGTTGTTAAGTGCTATTCCATTAACAATTACAATGGGGGGGGGTGGAAGGAACTTTTGATATTTTTAGATGGGTCCTGGGGTATAATATGTTGACTTCTATTATTCGTTGTTATAAATTTTATATAAATTCGTGTGGCTGGTGGGGTCTGGAAAAAAGTGCCATCCAACTCTCCCATCAAATCATTTATGGAATAGCCCTAATTTGATGTTTATGAAAAATATACATCATATGCAAATGTGCAAGGAGAAAATGCTCAGTGATTTAAGTCTTAAGAGCATCTCTCAACAACCACTTGGTGGATTTTGATGAAATTATATGGTGCATATAAGAAATCATTATATCCCCTTTTGTAGGAAAAGGGGCTATCTATAAATCATCTGATCAGTCTGTCTGTCCGTCTGGTACCAACTTTCATAACAGATTTCTCGGCTACTACTGAAGGAATTGGTTTAAAATTTGGTACTCAGCTTTAGCTTGAAAAATTACACCCTGCCTACACTCAGTTGGAAACTCCTTTTTTCCCAGCCATCTTAACCGTTTTAAGGTTCTAAAATGGAACAGATTCCTCAGCTTCTTCTTATTAATGGATTGGTTTCAAATTAAGCACTCAGCTTTAGGATGATCAGTTGTACCATGCATCCTCTTTCCATGTCAGTTTGTCATCTATTTCCTGTTTCCTGAGCTAGCTAGGCTGCGATCTGAATGGTTGAGTAGGGAAATGCTGAACACATGATTTAGTACAGCCTTTGTTGGTCTTTGACAATTCAAGGGAGATAATAAGACTTCAGATTTTCCAAATGTTGAATAAAATAATGCAGATTTGAAACTGTTCCTAGATGAATTTGCTTGCTTACAGTATAAGGCTAATGTTGAATGCAGAATTGATAAAACAAAGCAAGAATATGTCCAAAAGACATTATGCCCCATCTTGTAACATTTGGGCCGGTTGGATGGATGAATGGACCATACACTATTTGCCCCTACATTTGTTGATGATTAAACTAGACAACTTAAGATAATTGCCCCAAGACCATTGCTATTCACTTTCTATTTATTTATTTTTCAGCTATATTGGAGACTGCCAGTTAGTTAACGCCTGTTTAGACTTCGTAAAGTGCCATGGGAAAATTATCGTGGAAAAGAATCTGTACAAAAACTTTATACTACACATGGTGAACTTATTTGACTTTAGTCTGATTCGACCAGAGGATGTCCAGAAAACACTACAGACTCTGGAGGAGATTAAAACTTTGTGATATCAAACCTGGACGTTACAAGTTACAAGATTTTTAAATTGTCATCCATCAATTCTTAAGCTTAACATGTCTTGCTAACATGGCTGACGTTATATTAAGGTGATGTCCTCAAATACAATAACATCCCATTAAAAAGGCCTAAGATATCATATTTTACAATATGATGTAAATGTATTACAAAAAATATTATTATCAGCAATGTTGTCTATATGATGTGGAAATTCATTGTGCCTATACCATTAATTTGTGATCTATGTATGTCTGAAATCATTGCAAGTTCTACATATTTTTAATCTGTCTGTACATCCATTCATTTGAAAGTCTGTTACATCAAGTTGATTTATCATACCTTAAAATTTATGAAAATTTTTAACTTACATACAATTGCTTTCGTGAAGTTCTTTCAAATTGTCAGAATTATAGCAGTTTGTACTTTAATGTTATAATTTTAACAGTATAATTTGATTTTTGATAAAACTATGTCATCAACCTTCTTGTGGTGCATGTTTAATGTTGCTTTTTATATTGTTTACAATGTGTAGTGTAATGATATATTTATTTATTATCTGAAAACAAGTTTATTTTCTTGAACTTTGCCTTTCTGTACAATTTGCCTTGGTATTTGTAGTCAAATGAATTGTTGAGTCCTCTTAGTTTGCAACATAACCTGAAGAATTTTTCTTTTTAAGGTTTAGTATACATTTATCTCAAAATGGCTCAATTTAAGATCGATTTTTCAGTATATGTACATAACATTAAAAAAATAACAGTAGCAGGACCTAGATAAATTAATTTCTTATTAATTTTTATTAATATTTTCATGATTAATTCTATAATTTTTAAGTTCTGCTTTTTCCATTTTTGTACACAGTCAATTTTAGGTTACAGCGAATTAAATGTTTCATTCCCCAAAGCTGAACAGAAAGGTTATCTATCATAGAATTAGACAGTGGGTTGTTCGTTCATGAGAAAATAATGATGTATACATGTATGTTTGCTGTAAAAAATCATAATGTATTGTCATTTAAATCATAAATGACCAATCCTCAGGTGAACTTTGCTCATATTTTATCATACAAAATCAACTCAGAGGAAAAGATATTATTTGAAATATTATCAAGTTTTATTTTTGCCATCTTTCATTTAAAAAAAACCTTGTTGTTTAACCTAATTTACTTTAAAAAATTCGCTTTTCTAAAACTTGTAGCTATTATAGTTTCTATATAGCTATTTACATGAGGTTTTTTTTTAACCTACCATTCTCAATAGATGATTGTGAAATTTAAACATTTTTATATCAGAAATAGCTTGAACAAGTTTGAGTTTGGGTACCATGCAACTATTTTTGTTGAAGTTGTCCCCCATTGATCATGAAAATGAGGTCCATGCATCCATTTCGCTTTTGTAAGCGCTCTCACGCCTAAAATTCTCAACAGATGTTTGTGAAATTTATACATAATGTTTATATCAGGAATTGCTTGAACAAGTTCGAATTTGGGTACTGCGCAACTAAATTTGTGAAAGTTGTCCCCCTTTGACCATGAAAATGAGGTCCATGTATCCATTACACTTTTGTAAGCACTCTCATGCCTACACTTCTTAAAATTATGCTAAAAGCTTTTGGACTATATCTGTTTCGATTTTTAAGTTTCCATACAAATATCTTTTCATCAATGTATACTAAGTCATAAGTTAAAATTGTCAAATGTATTCTATACATGTATTTTACATGTGAAATTTGTAATGTTAAAATAAATATGTTTTGCTTATCAGTATTTTTATTGGTAGACATTTTAATACATGAACTATCAGTATGAGTCCATCTACTTTATAAATTACCTATCTTTTAAATATATCCCACATACAAAATTGGGTACGGTAAAATATTTTTGACTGGTCTGTGCATCTGTCTGTCTTCATTTGCTTGTCAGCCTATGTCTCTGAAACTACTCAACCTATTTTAATAACAGTTGGTATCATATGAAGTTGTGCATATCATCAGAAAATTGTAATCAACTATTTTTGTGGGAGTTTCAACCCTTTGAGCTAAGAAATTTCTTGGTTTTGGTCTTGCCTATGAGACAGAGCAGGACTTAGGTGTTACTTAAGGGACAACAAATTTAAAAGTTGACTTGGGTGTTGCCTGTCTTTGACCTCCTGTAGCAATGTAGCAGTGCAATATTTATCAAAACCATTGACATTGGTGAGAGAATTTAATGAGAAATTCAATTAAAAAAGAATTTTTGTTTTATGCATACCTCCCTCAAGAACTATAAGTCCTAAGTTGATGAAATTTGGTATGCATATGCCCCAGTACGGGAAAGGCACAATTGCATCCCCATCTTTTGACCATGACCTTGATTTTCCAGTTGAGTGACTTTGACAACTTTTAATAAGTTTTATAAGCAGCTTCATATCTCAGGTTCTTTAAGCCCTAGGTTGATAAAACTTGAAATGTTTTTCCCCTTTGCTAGATTGGTACTGCTGCATCCTCATCTTATTACCATGATCTTGGGTTTTCAATGAAGTTTAGCAACATTGATAGTTTCTTTGATAAGTTTATTCCCCATCTATGAAAGTAGGGGGACATATAGTGTTTGGGTCCATTTGTCCATCTGTATCAAATATTGGGCATTATGTCTTTTGGACTTATTCTTGTCTTTAAAAATGTTAGTATTTAAATTTGATGTTGTATAATAATTTATGAACATATGTAGGAATTAACAAGTTATTATTATTTGATGAATCCTGCAGACAGGACATACTTAAGTGTTTATAACATAAGAGAGCCGATTGTGTATTAGTAATGTGTCGGGCTACTAACACCAAGGTAGGTGGTTCGATCCTTGTTTAGGGGATAAAATTTTCATGAACCAATTTTCCAACTCGTGTGAACTTTTGCAAGGATGGTCTCAAGGAATGTTGTTAGTCCTTCGGAAGGGATGAAAAAAGGTATTGTGTATATGGAGAGCAATACCCCATTCAGGATAAAGAACCCTTTGTAGATTTCAGTAAGAGTAAGCTCAATGGGGGCCGCTTCAAAAACCACACACTCAAACTGCTAGCAGGAGGGGGATTCCATGAGCATAAAGCTTGTTTCCCAATCCAGGAAAAATAAATAAGTTTAAACTAAACTAGCATGTCAGCACAGTTATTATAATACTCAACCTTTTTTACATGCAACTTGGGATTATAGTAAGTACATCATATTAGTTGTGCATTATTTCAGGAAATTTGGATTTGAACATTTTTGTGGAAGTCAAACTATATACATGTATTTATATATGAGAGCAAAATTTTTGCCATCATATAATGTTAAGGCCATGTTGTCGTCATCTCTGGGGACATACTAAATGTTTTTATCACTATTTCATTGGACAAGTCTCATTATGAGTACCATATGACTACTGAAGGAAGCTTCCTATTGCATTTGAAGCTTGTGGCTTATAAAAAAGATTGCAAGTGTGACTCATGTGAAACCAATTCTTTCATTCTTGATACGATGTACTCTTAAAAAAAATGAAGATGTGCATATACATGTATTACCACTAATTCATCTCAAATAGGTGGACGTGTTGGGTATGTGAAACTGCTCAATATGATTCTTTCATTCTAATACATACCCCTGGGAAACCACTAGAATGTGAGGAGTAACTTGATGATCTTTGCTATGAAAACAAAACAAGGGGTTGCCCAGTCGTGCTAAGGATACCCCACTCAACCATTTGGAAAATAGGAAGTAGATGCCTGGCTGACCTGAAAAGGGGTGGCACATTACAACTCATCATGCTAAAGCTGTATATCAAAGTTGAAATAAATCCTTTCAGTAGAAGCTGAAAATCTGTTGCGAAAAATTGACTTTTTATGACCCTTAAAAATGTCTAAGTCGGCTCAGAAAACAGGAAGTAGAATCAAAAGAATCAAACTGGTCCTTGCTTGGTTCAGATATTTCAGTAGACTTGGTACAAGTCCCTTTCTTTTTAAAAGTAACTTTTTTCATTATTTCTCAATCAAAGATAATTGTTCTTATAGATTCAAATTTACTGATTATTGCTCTGTCTGCGGCAGTTAGAATAAATCTGATTCAGTAAATATGCTTGGTTTAACCAGGTTTAATGTGCAAAACTTCTTATTTTTAAATGAAACAATCTTGCAATATTTAAAATAGACATTGTGAGATGACAATAAAATGACCATGTAATGTACAAAAGAAGCTAGTGTAGAGTAAAAAGGTCAGTATAGCCTGCTGTCACTACCAAAGAACTCATTTACACATTGAACTATTAATTTTAAATTTGAATCAGGGCCTGGGTGGCCGAGTGGTCTAAAGTGCTGGTTTAAATACCACACTATTGATCACTAGCCGATCACCTCTCAGCTGGTGTTTGAGTCTCATTTGTATTTTACACAAGAGGCTCCCAGGAGCCTGAATCGCTCACCTGGTCTTGATGTCAACCCTATGAAGAACTTTGTAGAGCTAAATAAGCTGAACATTTAAGCAAGCAACAGCTTTTCTCTTTCAGCAAAAGTTTTCATTCTGTAGGCCAAAAACGTAAAAAATGTTATTTGAAGGGCTGTCTGAACACTTTGACTCTATAGAGACTTTTGTTAAGAGCTTAATGAACTGAACATTTAAGCAAGTAACCGCTTCTCTTTATCTGCTATAGTTTTCATTATATAAGCCAAAAACATGAAAACATGTTAATTTAGGGGCTGTAACCCCTATAAAGGGTCATCTGACAACTTCAACTGTATGACTGCTTTTGTAGAGTTAAATGAGCTGAACATTTAAGCAAGCAACAGCTTTTCACTATCTGCAATAGTTTTATTCTATAGGCCAAAAACACAATTTTTCGTATTTAAGGGGCTGTAACCCCTATAAAGGGTCATCTGACAACTTCAACCCTATGAAGACTTTTGTAAAGCTTAATGAGCTGAACATTTAAGCAAGCAAAAGCTTTTCCCTATCTGCAATAGTTTTCATTCTATAGGCCAAAAACACTATTTTTGGCCTTAAAGGGGCTGTAACCCCTATAAGGGGTTATCTGACAACTTCAACCCTATGGAGACTTTTGTAGAGCTTAATGACCTGAACATTTAAGCAAACAACAGCTCTTCTCTACCTGCAATAGTTTTCATTCTATAGGCAAAAAACACTATTTTTCGTTTTTAAGGGGCTGTAACCCCTATTAAGGGTCATCTGACAACTTTGATCCTATGGAGACTTTTGTAGAGCTTAATGACCTGAACATTGAAGCAAGCAACAGCTTTTCTCTATCTGCAATAGTTTTCATTCTATAGGCCAAAAACACTATTTTTTCGTTTTTAAGGGGCTGTAAACCCTATAAGGGGTCATCTGACAACTTCGACCCTATGAATGCTTTTGTAGAGCTTAATGAGCTGAACATTTTAGCAAGCAACAGCTTTTCTCTATCTGCAATAGTTTTCATTCTATAGGCCAAAAACACTATTTTTTCGTTTTTAAGGGGCTGTAAACCCTATAAGGGGTCATCTGACAACTTCGACCCTAAGAAGACTTTTGTAGAGCTTAATGAGCTAAACATTTCAGCAAGCAACAGCTTTTCTCTATCTGCAATAGTTTTCATTCTAAAGGCCAAAAACACTATTTTTCGCCTTTAATGGGCTGTAACCCCTATAAGGAGTCATCTGACAACTTCGACCCTATGAAGATTTTTGTAGAGCTTAATGAGCTGAACATTTAAGCAAGCAACAGTTTTTCTCTAACTGCAATTGTTTACATTCTATAAGCCAAAAACATTAAAAAACGCTATTTTTCACCTTAAAGGGGCTGTAACCCCTATAAGGGATCATCTGACAACTTTGACCAAATGGAGACCTTTGTAGAACTTTTGATGCTGAAGCAGTAGGGTGGCATCAGATTTCATCTATCTCTTATACTTTTTGATTTACAAGCCAAAAACAGTAGTCTGACCCCCCTGGTCTATTTATAGTAACAGTGGCCATGTTTTTGGACGAATCAAAAATCGAAACACAAGTTTGGTGCAGGACACCCTAAGGATCATTCATACAAAGTTTCAGTAAATTCTGTTCAGTAGTTTCAGAGGAGAAAATTTTTGAAAAATTGTTAACGGACGACAGACGACGACGACGACGACAGACGACGACGACGGACGCCAAGTGATGGTAATAGCTCACATGGTCCAGGTGAGCTAAAAAAAGGGACTTCCACAACTGTATGTAATTAGGTTTGTCAGTTACCTGCTCATGGTCAGTGGTTTCCTCAGGGTACCTTGGTTTCCACCATGGAACAAACTGACAGCCCTACATGACCCAGGTGCGTTGATAAAGGGCGTATAACACCAACACACACACACACTCAAATTATATTCATACCGTTGAACTTATCAGGCAGTTCTTAAAACTCATGAAAAACCCTTTATATTGGTATACACAAATTTGACCCAATGGAAACTAAGCAGAACATTTAAGCAAGCAACAAAAACATAATTCTTTGAATGTTTTATGAGAAAGATGATTTTCTTCTAGCAATCAAATTCCTTTGGCATTTACAAAAGGTCCAAGATACTTTACATCTCTTTTTGCAAGGGAAGCTACAGATGCCAAATGAAACAAGTATAATATACTACCTTGCTACTTCACTTGACCGGATATTAAAAGCAAAACAAATACTAAAGCAAAATTACATAGTTAATGATAAATTAGAATGGAAACAGATGGTGTAAGTACATTTTTAGGTTTAACAGATTTTGTACTTTTTTATTATAATTTATTTTGACAACAAATCACTTTGTTAGTTTCTTTTGCCACTGTGTCAGGCTTGATTGTATTTGTCCACTCAATCTAGGTTAACTTGGCACTTTCTACATTAATCATTTGGAATGATCACTTTCTGACTTCCTATAATAATTCTACCAACAACAATATTTTCCTCTGACTTAATTGTTCTTATCACATGACTTCAAGAAGCAAATGTTTCCATTGGCTGCTAGCCTACATTAATTATTCTTATCACATGACTTCAAGAAGGAAACGTTTCCATTGGCTTCTACATCAATTGTTCTTATCACATGACTTCAAGAAAGAAATGTTTCCATTGGCTTCTACATCAATTGTTCTTATCACATGACTTCAAGAAGAAAATGTTTCCATTGGCTGCTACCTTAATTGTTCTTATCTCATGACTTCAAGAAGGAAACGTTTCCATTGGCTGCTACCTTAATTGTTCTTATCACATGACTTCAAGAAGAAAATGTTTCCATTGGCTGCTACCTTAATTGTTCTTATCTCATGACTTCAAGAAGAAAACGTTTCCATTGGCTGCTACCTTAATTGTTCTTATCTCATGACTTCAAGAAGGAAACGTTTCCATTGGCTGCTACCTTAATTGTTCTTATCACATGACTTCAAGAAGAAAATGTTTTCATTGGCTGCTCAGTTCTTGTTACCTTCCACAATTCCTGAAAAATACAAATCTACATGCAAATAATATGCCTTTACACTGTTAAGAAACATGGACAATATATCTTATTTATTATGAAACAAGAGTTAACACTTATGTATGTCTTGCCTGCCAGCACCATCAGAAACAATTATTCTTTCTTACTTCCACTATATCTTGAATTTACATGGATTTTCAGTTTCTGAGATCAAAAGATGCTTATAGAACTTAAACATTGCTAATAAATGCAATAAAAATAATCAAAGTCACTCATCCAGAAAATCAAGGTCAAAGTCAAAAGATGTGGTTGCAACTGTGCTAAGATATTACTGGGGCATATGCATACCCGGTTTCATCAACCTAGGACCAATAATACTTGAGATATGGAGGTGTTTGCAAAACCATAACATTGCTATTACATGTATGTACTGAAAATTGTCAAAGTCAATCAACTGGAAAATCAAGGTCAAGGTCTAAAGATGGGGATGTATCTGTGCTAAGCTACTACTGGGGCATATGCATACCAAGTTTCATCAACCACAGACTTATAGTTCTTGAGATATGGAGGTGCTCGCAAAACTTTTTAATTGCTATTATATGTTTTACAAATTGTCAAAATCACTCAACCAAAATATCAAGGTCGAGGTCAAAAGATGTGGATGCAACTGTGCTAAGCTTCTACTGGGGCATATGCATACCAAGTTTCATCAACCTAGGACCTATAGTTCTTGAGATATGGAGGTGCTTGCAAAACTTTTCCATAGCTATTATATGTATTGAAAACATTTAAAGTCACTCAACCGGATAATCAAGGTCAAAAGATTGGGATGCAACTGTGCTAAGCTACTACTGGGGCATATGCATACCAAGTTTCATTAACCTATACTTCTTGAGATATGGAGGTGCTCGCAAAACTTTTCCATTGCTAATATATGTATTGAAAACTGTCAAAGTCACTAAACTGGAAAATCAAGGTCAAGGTCAAAAGACGGCAATGCAACTGTGCTAAGCTACTACTGGGGCATATGCATACCAAGTTTCATCAACCCAGGACCCATAGTTCTTGTGATATGGAGAATTATCAGAAAATTGTTTTCAAGAGCAATTCATCAATTTTCAGATAAGTTGTGGATAGATAGAGGGATTTGAGCCTATATACTTCCAAAAACTTTGCATATAAATAGCCATATTTGAACATTTTTAAGATTTCTTTTTGTCAGGATCATTTACACCCAAACAGTGAATAAAATGAAATTTATAAAAACACTTTGAAAATCACATACCAATTCTTTTGTCCTGTTGTAATCAAAATACTGAGGGAAAGAGTCTATACTGGAAACATAAAAGCCCTCCTCCATGTCCTGTAACTGGGTCAGACATTCTCTGAAGTGTTGATAGGCAGGACAACATATGTCAAGGTCACTACATGTAAACAAATATCTAAAAAAACAACAACTAAAAGCAATACTGTAAGAGTATTATTGTTATTGGGTTACCATTTTTTGGTGTTTTTGTGTGTCATAAATTTTGACTATCCCCAATGAAACTTAAGTTCGCTAATTTGTATGGTGAAGTTTACTTAACCATGGATTTATTACTTCACAAACATGTACATGCGACCAACCCACAAAAACAAATGCTTAAGAATATGATTTCTTTCATAATGACTGATTAATTAGGTATTTGATTTATCCCAAGCTAAAAAATAAGAATGCAAATATTATCCCGAGTTGCTGTTCAAACCATTACTGAAATGGCTTGTTTATCTGAGACATATATCAATATGCCATTTAAATGAGTGGATGAACTACTCAAGCAATTTTTCATTTGTTGACTTCATAGTCTGCATACAGAGAGAATTTGTTAAAAATAAATCTGATCACTATATACATTTACCTTTTTTCTGTAGATATGTACCATGTGTTGATGTTTGTATTGGTCATCAGTCCATAAACAGTTCTAAACAGAGCATCTGTAACATCATCATCATAGATAACTGTAAAAAAACAGGATCACTTGTTGTTTATGTAGGAAACATATTTCACATTCAATATTTCGTATTCAAGAAGTTATCATGTTTAGAACCAATTTCTCAATTTTTAGCTGTCTAAACAAAAACATATACATGTATTTAAGTTAACATTTTTTTCATTCACCCTGCATTGTTTCATTATTATAATTAGGATACCAATTTGGTAGTTTGTGTAGGTGGAAGTCAATCAGGAAAATAAAAATCTAACAAAGTGTTTATTTATCATAGAGTTGTTCAATCAGCATTTACCAATCACAAAATGAAAAACTCAATGAACTAACTTCAGAAGGGGATGGGGAACCATTAAATTGATCCACAGGAAACAAGTGAATCCACACATTTTGTTCTAAACCTAAGATGTTTCATAAGATATATTTTTCTAGTATCAATCTAATTGAGTTACAGTTAGGTTATTACCATCAGCTGATAAAGCAATTTCACATGACTCAATTGTATCCCTATCTGAATGGCTAGGCTTCGAAGTACTTGACTTATCTCTTAAAAAATCTATGTCACATAACTGATCTGTATGCAGGTCTGAATTGCTAGGCTTTGATGTACTTGACTTATCTCTTAAAAAATCTATGTCACATAAATGATCTGTATGCAGGTCTGAATAACTAGGCTTTGATGTACTCGACTGATCTCTCAAAAAATCTATGTCACATAGATGATCTGTATGCAGGTCTGAATAACTAGGCTTTGATGTACTCGACTGATCTCTCAAAAAATCTATGTCACATAGATGATCTGTATGCAGGTCTGAATTACTAGGCTTAGTTGTACTGGACTCATCTCTTAAAAAATCTACGTCACATAGCTGATCTGTATCCCAGTTTGAATGACTAGGCTTAGTTGTACTGGACTGTTCAACTAAAAGATGTTAAGATTCTTGTGATATAACATCTGAGGGGAGAAAAAGGTTTATAAAAGACATTTATATATAAAATGTACATTTATCGTTGATAAATAAGTTTTGCTTATCATCTTTATTTTACATTCCACCATTTTCTTCTTCCCAAATGCCACATTACCTATCTTCAAGTCAAGATTTTGTTAACATTCACAGGACCAATCATATAGGACCTTTTTCCCTATTTTTTAAAAAAGATAGTTCAACATGCAAAATTTAATACATCTAGTATATATATCTTTAAAATCTTCTTAATCAGGATTTGCCCAGTTTTTGGTATGTTCAAATTTTCAGATCTGACACTTTAAAACTTTAAGACAGATTTGACAAACTTTCAAGACAGAATGAATCCAGTAGTTTCTGTGACACATGTAAAAACCATCCATTGGAATATAACGATACAGTTATTCTTTGGCAAAAGATTAACAAGTGTCTAAATTTATTATATTAATGTATTGTAGGTGTGAATCATAAAATGTAGCCCGTAGTTAAGTATAGTTTTACATGTACATACTACCATCATCACATTCTATAGAGTATTTGTTGTCAAACCAATCCAATTCCATCACCTGGAAGTTTGGCCTGTCTTTTGTGTTGTTATTGTTCAAATTATACTCAGCTAAATCCAGAACATCCTTTCCAATATCTGTAAAAACAAAACTTTCTTACATATTTACCAGTATTCTAAAATATATATAGGAAGTCAAAACTCATATGACCAAACAATTCAATATCACTTAAATAAATTTCCTACGCAGATTTTAAAGATTATAGTAACTATGAACCCTAATGCATAAGGATGGAATTTTAATAGGTGGAAAGATTTTATTTATGAATATAATAGAAGTAATTTTTTCTTCTTAAATTTGTCTGAAGAGCTTACATGTATATACATTTGTAGATCATCTTTAAAACAAAATTAAGTAAAAGGATGAAAAATCTTACCTGAATAATTACAATGAGAAGTAAATATTGAGAAATTGCATTTCATATAAACTTGTCTGATTTTAAAAGTCTCATTGAATCAATGTCAATTAATCTACCTGTACAGACCACATGGTCAGCATACATGGCACCCACAACACTAGTCAATCCTACACCAGATCCTAAGTCTATAACTCTTTTTCCTTTGAACTCATCTTTCTTGTATGTGATAAAATCTGCCATAAGTAGACTGGCTAGCCATATCTGCAAAGATTACTTGTACTTTAAATTATACGTGGACAAATTATCTCCCCTAAATGACATCCAAGAGCAACATAATTTCACTTCAATCATGTAAAGTATCATCATATCCATCAAGAGGTTTTGGAGAAGTTGCAATTTACAAGATATGTTTCCAGATAAACATCCAGACAGACCTCAGTGGCGTAGCTAGGGTATTATTTAAGTGTACTCCCAAGTCGGCAGGGGGTTAAGGGGGCCGCTCAAGGCCCCCTTATGGGTCCAGGGCAAAGCCCTGGTGGGGGGCCAGGGGGCGAAGCCCCCGGAAGCTAACGAATTTTAGACAATTTAGGTATAGATTTTGACCATTCTGAAACTACAGATGACTTCAATTTTTTCAATTTTTGTTATATTTGTTTTTACTTAGGTAGGCGTGTTTGTACCCTAAATCACCATTGGTCACTATTGACATATATATTTCATTTGGATTTCGTTTTTCTATATTTAAGTAGTTTTTATATGAGATATATATGAAAGATCCTGGATAATCAGATTAAATTTTAAAGAAAAGAAGTACACACCTACATTATGTCACAAAGATTGTGTGAAAGGTTCATGAAATTCCATTGAGAGTTTGAAGAGTTGCAAAAAAAACGAGACTGAGATACGAGAAGGGTAATCTAAGGCGTAACGGTGGTGCATCTATGGACGGACATCCCAGACACTATCTATATACCTTTAAATACATTTCATGCAGGGGTAAAATTAACTGTTTTGATTGACTTTTTAAGGTTGAGGGTGTCGATATTTTTCCCCTCTTTATTGAATTCAATTGGGAATGCTAAGTATAAAATGCTCAATAATAAACCCTTAATATATCTCTCTTCTGTCTTGGGATCTGTCGTGCTTACACGGTCGGACTTCTTCCAACCACGAACTAAGCGACCCTGTTTGATTTTTCAAATAAAACATTAAAATCGTAAAAATTCCTACCTCACGAGAAATTCATATCTATGTGCGTCTTCCCACGATCCAGAAAGTCCGGAAAGGCAGAGACAAAACCAGTAAACACCCACCACCAAGAACGGGACAAAAACAGACAACATGTAAAACATGGAAACACAAAATAATTGAATATCAATCAACAACGCGAACTCCAGTCGAAACAAGAGTGAACTTAGGTGCTCCGAAACAGTAAGCAGTTTCTGTTTGCTATAGCACACCCGTCGCGTTGCCAATAGTCCATTCAGGGTGTCAAATCCGGTAAAGGAAGACAAAACAAAACCCTATGACAAACCAACATCTGCACTCATCTGAGAAATCGAAATCCCATATTTGTCTATAAGTGCATGATGTCTTCCATAAAATTTCTTGAGTGAAGACAGCAACCGAGGAGCAACATAACCCTGTGTGAGCAATTTTTGCGTCAGACGTGTCGCTTTGCTAAGGAAATCGATGTAAGTCCCGCACGCTCTGGAGTAACGAACAATTGAGATACGTAAACTCCATAGGCTGGAGCGGACGGAATGTCACCAAATCGAAAATTGTTTAGTGAAAGGAAATCATCAATATAACGGAACATGAGCTGTTGAAAGAGAGGGCTAGTCTACGGGGTTTTTTTTTGGTCTAGAAGAGATTGTAAGAAGTCTGCTTCATATGAATGAAGAAACAAATCAGCAAGCAAAGGTGCACAATTAGTGCCCATTGGAATCCCTATTGTTTGCTGAAAAAAACTTCCACCAAACTGAACAAATATGTTGTCAATAAGAAAGTTGAAAACAAGTCCGGGTATGGTACCTGACAAGAGCGTTTAACGTTAGAATGTTTACTACTGGAACATGATGGTTGACTTGAAGTTTCAGAGGTCGTTAAAGTTTGTTCTGGTGTTTCAATGTTCGGTTGTTGTTCACTTGGATTGATATTATTGAAAACATCTGCAATTTTCTTTTGCATTTTGGGATGATTACCTTATTCTAGGTACCAAGTCCATGCTACGTTGTTTTGAAAAGTACGCCATTAAACGGCATGTAAAAAAGAGACACGAAAATTTCCGTAATATTATTACGTTCAGGATACAGATATAGCTGACCAAGATTTAATATACAACACATGCCTAAAAAAATCCCACCGCTAAGTATGTATATGCATACATCAAGACTTAAAATGTATATATACCTACCGAAAGCCCCATATATCAGACTAATATTAAAACTGGTGTTCTTTCTAAAATCATTTTTATTTTATTATTATTTTTTGGTGGAAATGATGTGGACGTTTTGGAGTACAAGAGTACGCTTAGCTACGCCCCTGGACCTATATAGCCCCCCCCCCCAAAAAAAGAAATTACCAAAAAAACCTTAACATGTATATTATAGAACAAAGGCCAAGAATGATAAGGAAGTAAAAATCACTATAGTTTTAAAGTTTTCTCTCAGAATTTTTGTAAAAGAAAAGTTCTGGTAAAAATTTATCATATGATTGTTATGTATGTCATCATCAATTCAAAAATTAGATAGGGAGGTGGATAAGTCACAGTCTTAAAATATATACAATGTTTAGGTCATTTTTTATCAAAAAAACTTCTATTTCTCATTTATTTTCAGAAAAATTGAATATCTAATTTCTAGAAGGATCAAAAAAGATAATTTCTTTATGGAAAAAGTATCTTTTTTATGAAAGTGACAAATGCAGTTTCAAAAATAAAAGAAAAATAAAGTAATAAATGGATACAACATAGAAAAATCATATTTTCTGTTTATGTTTATTATCCAACATTCACTTCTTTTCAAATTATCTCCCCTTGAAACAAATTCATAATTTTTCCAACAACTGTTATGTTATGCATAAAATATTTGCTAGTTTTAGCCTTAAATAAATGAGCAAAAATACATAGTACATTTACTTACTTGCTGACCAACATCTTTGAGTGTAGTCTCCTTTTTGTGTGCTAAAAATATTAAAACTATATATATTTCTTACGTAGAAATCTACATAACCTGAAATACATGCAGTTCTTAATTTTAATTGTATAGATTTATAAAACACATTCTGTTCTAAAGGAGCTGGACAATAATAAAATTGAAGATATCATACTTGTCTGGTTATTACAGACACAAAATTGATCATTGACATGCACGTTTTAACAGAATAGAAAATATGGAATAAGTGTACGCGACACAGCCCACAATTACTGCTTACTGCTCCTGAGTTCACACTCATTTCTTGCTTCTAATTGTAGTTCCATTGTTTAGTGTGCATTTTGTGTGTGATTTTAATCCCCCTTCTTTATCTGTCTTTTTGAACTGTTAATTAAAAGTTATGTAGATTTATGCAGAAATTTTAAACTGAAGAGTATTAAAGAAAAGTATCAAAATCATTTTTAAGGCATCAGAGCAGTAATTCTAAAGATAAAAAAGAATCTCTTTAAACCTTATCTAAGCTGGGAAATCTGAGACAGAAATGAACGATACACAATGTGAAACAATTTGTCAGACTTAATATTTTTTCTTTACACAGAAAACACTGCATATTTCTTACACTAGTAGAGCAACTATGACAAGTTAATTTATAGTTATACCTATGGTTATTACAGACTGTTCATCATTCTTTCTCCTTTTCCTGCAGACTTCAATATCTCCATCTTCATCATACACTACATCTGTTGACTTCTCTCTTTTGCCCTCAGATTTATTTTGTTCTTTTTCCTGTTCTAGATCTGTTCTTTTGGTAAAACAGCTGTCAGATCTATTTGGTTCTTCTTTCCATTCTAAATCTGCACTTTTGGTAATACATGTACTAGTTGTACTGTTATCAGATTTACTAGCAGAGCTATCCTGACATTGCCTCAAAGGATCTTTAGTTTCATTTTTACAATGTATTTGTTTTTCAGTACCTTGTTTATTCTGTTCTTTTGATAATTCTCCATCATCATGTAGAGATCTTTTCTTTTTGAAACTTGTTTTCTCATGACTGAAGAAAATTCTTGATACTGTAAAAACAATGAATGTGTTTATCATAGGATTGTTAATTATCACGGGTAAAAAAGATGTATCACTATTCTAATGTAACACTATTAAAATAATATGATAGCAAAAAATTTGCTGTTGTATAAAATCAGAATGTTATTGTTGTTATGAATCTGGTCCATATAAATCACTCTCTTTTTAAAATATTGAATCCAAGTGGATGATTTTAGATATAATGTTTACATCTTTAAAGGGAACTTTCCAAAAAAAATTACTCTGATTTTCTACCAAGTTTTAGTTTGACATTTTAATTTTTTTATCAAAAGATGTCAAAATCAATAAGAAATCTAGTTTGTAAAGAACTTAAAAAATTCAAAATAAAATAGGCACAGGATATAATTACAGTACGGTAACAATAAGAATTTTCTCTTTGTTATAGCAGTATCATTGCAGGAAATCTAAATATTGTGCATTGGCAAAATATATTCTTTCATATGATTAAAGCCCTGCCTTCTTTGTGAGCATCACAAATTTCAAAGAAAATACTTATGTGCAGACTAAGAGGGAACATAGCTTCTACAATGTGATCAAGTTGTTTTGGAATTTCTAACATCAAGGGAAATATATTTGATTATTTTAATGACAAGGCTTGCCAAGCGATTAAAATATCAAATTTATATCTCAGATGTTAGAAATTCCATAATCATTGAGAATTAAGTTGTAGAAATTTCAAAAGGTTGATCATCAATTGCAAGTGCAATTGCGCATAGAAAAAAATTGCTGTCTAGAGGTGAGAATTATTTTTCCACAAGTGGTTAAGAGGTTGATAAATCAGATGAAAATTAGACAAAAATAACTTCTTTATTAATACAAGCATGTAAAAATATTAATGATAGATGTCATAAATTCAAATATTATTTGGTTTAAATACAGCCATATAGCTAGTTGTCTTATGTTTTTGCTTTCAACCTAGTTTGTATTAGCTTCTTTTATGTACAACTACATAATCTTTGAATCCTGGTCTATCTGTTATTTGTGTTAGAGTTTGTTGTAACTTTTAAATTATGTTCCATACAACAAGGATATGTAAACTTTTGTAGATGGGGCATAGAAAGTTTTGATCTGCTTCAGTGCCATATTTCACAATCAATTACAAAGTGTACTAAGCCCTAAGAAAATAGGCCATTGTATTACCAAAGTGGTGAGTCCATTTTAAGGTGCTCCCAATGGCAATTTTTTTTTTCAGGAGAAAAAAAGAACTATTGACTATCTTTTGTTTGGTCAATCTATCACATATCACTGTCACATGATTTTATATAATCTTTTGAGCTGCATCAATAAGTAAATTCTAATTGAAACGGTCACAATTAAGTCAGTCCCCATAACTATCCTTCATTCATAATTTTCATCAAGAATTACTTATTGTCACGGTTGTGTCATAATCCCATCATGTGTCAACAAAATAACAAAATTTTAGATGTACCATGATATCTGTCTATAAAACTACTGGGTATCTGCAGATGGACATCTGATAAAACCAACTCATTACTCTGCATTATACTTCATCCTTCCTCCTCTCTATAATTAAATCTAAAAAAAAAATATTAGGAAATGTGAAGAATTTGATCAGACAGGGCCTCAGGAGTAATATACTTCAACAAGGTTATTAATTTCGTAGTACACAAAATTGCAAGTGCAATGCAGAGATAATGGTGTACAGATTCTGCAATGTGTAAATAACAAAAAAATAATTGTACAAAAATCTCTGTTTCCATAATAAAACAAGTAAAAACAATATATACCCATATAAAGTCCATTACTGGCCCCACATTCTGAAGTCCAATAAATAAATCAATCAATCAATCAATAGGAAGTTTATAGTAGTGACTAGAAGCCTCTGCAACACCCGATAGCTTGAGACTTACTACCTATATACAGGTTGGGTTTAATACATGTAGCTGTTTTGATAGATTTAGAACAAACAGACTATATTTTTCATGAAGTAAAAAAATTAATTTTAGATTTTAATTTTCTTGCTTAATTGACGCATAAATGAATTGTTAAATACTGATCATTTTTTGTAAAGAAACATGATAATTATTTCAAAATAGTTCTTCTTGGGGACAGTCACATGAAAATTTGCATCATAGTATCAAGCGGGAAAGCAATAAATATTTATAGTGATACAATGTACATGTGCGAAATTCGAATCTAAAAAAAAATGTTTTACTTCATGGAAAATATATAGTTCACTTGATAGTAAATACCATCAAATTAGCTACTAGTATATAGTGCAAGAAGCAGATGTACCAATGGGGTATCCGAATGTCAAAAGTCCGAAAGGGCAGAGACAAAACCAGTAAACACCAACAAGAACAGGACAAAAACAGACAACATGTAAAACATGGAAACACAAATGAACTATTACACCCAACATTTACTATTTGAAACTCAATAGTTGTCCAGCTCAGGACACACCACCACCATTGGCTGTTTAAGTAAAAGATGAACTGGAGACAGCATCAAAGTTCTGGTTGGAATTCAGAAGACCTCCAATAAGTCATATTTTTAATCTAGTGAAAACCAGTGGAGCAAAACATTTTTGTTCATTGAAGAGCCTGATGATTTAATTTACTCTTTTACAAATTTGCACCGACATACATGTACACCTGTTTTGTAACACATCAATGCTAAACAAATTTTTCAAACCAGTTGAATATCTAAATGCACAAGGTAAAAGTGTGAAAAACTCAAATTTCAGTCAATTTTTAAAGTTTAAACCTCTTGGTGCAGGAGGGACAAATATGTCCTCGTCTGCGCAAGTGCGGGAGGGACATTTATGTCATTATCGGTTTACTGTGGAAAGGACATAAGTGTCCTCTTTACAAAATATATAAGTTGTGATTTTGTCAAGGTATGTTACTAAAATCACTTATTTTTTTAAGAAAAATGATTCATTATTAAACATCTATGGTTTTGTAAAAATCAAAAATATTTGTTTTGCACTTACGAAAAAAAATGTACCGTCATTATCAAAATGCGTCAAAAATCAACAATGACGTCACATATATTTTCAACACTTTTTTATAACGTTTCTCGGATCGGTTCCCGCACCAAGATTGTTAAAGGGACAAAACTCCTTAAAAGAGTATTTCTCATATTATTATCTTGGGACACTCACATGGGATGCTCAAAATCAACATAAGGGTATGAGGGCTTTATCATTTTTTTGGTGTTGCTTTTATCTCTCTACTATATTCTTTTATTTTAATGTAAAGTATAAAGATTTTATAAGGTCTGGTCTGATACAAGTAAATTAAGTCATGCAATTTAGTGAATGTGAAAGATAGCTACTGATGCAGTATGATCCTTTCCCTAAATGATAACTTATGTTTAGAAAGACAATGTTCTGTATATAATTGATAGATGTGAAAATTGCATTGAACATGTTGAAGTTACCTGTAAACAGAAATTTTACCGCCTACGATTTAAAATTAGAATTTGGTCGTCTGTTTCTCGTAGGTGTTTTGCATTAAGGCAAATGACAATAATACAAGCGTATGTTTGATACGGATTTTACACGTTTGCCAAGCGGTTCGACGTTAATTACAACTAACAAATCCTTATTTCCAATGACATGCGCATTACCACTAATGAATATTCATCGTCCCAGACCAGGAAGTAAAATGTTTGTTTATACGACCGAATCAACAGTTTGCTGTAATTATTGGCTAATAACGATAATGTATTATATCTATTATTAAAAATAAAATTGCTGAAAGTTAGAAATCATTAAATCTATTTAAATATCGACTTTTGATATTAGCATAGACCTGTATATTAATATATAGAATATTTTATTGGTTCAAACGCAATTACAATAATTGGTTAAGACCTGTAGTACAAAAAATTATGGTGCATACAAATTTAGTTCACAAAATTACAAGTAAAGAATACATGATCATACATAGAGGAAAATAGTAAAAATACTAGTTTATTTTGTATTATGAAAAAAAATACATGGTAGAACTATTGTGTTTATAGATAGTAAAAAGTCAAATAGTCTATATAAACAAATAAAATGCTTTTATAAGCAAGTGTATATATATATATAAAAATAATAATAAAATCATACTCCAGACGCATTGGAGTTTCTTATTTCAAATATTTTTTTAAGAAATGAAGACAGTAAGTTTATCACATTTTGGTTTTTTGAGTTCATTAATAGCTTAAAGAAATTCTCTTCACGAAGTTGATCACAGTTAATATATATATTTATATACAGGTCTATGATATTAGAAACTGGTCGAAAATTCAAAAACTTTGTTAAACCACTATGCACCGTACGGTAAAACTCCGAATTCGACAACTTTAGGCACACTAATTTAATGTCAGTAAATTATATTACAGGACCATATACATCCGTACTAAAGAGTGAAATTTACATTTCTCAAAACGTGTCTTTCACGTATGTTTAATTGTCTGAGAGTTTACAGTTGTCGAATTCGGAGTTTCTCCGCACGGATGCATATATATGGTTATGAAACCTTTTGAGGGAACAGCCGTTGGTTTTTGAGGGAGGAGTGGGGGGCTTGGAAGATTTTGTCCGGCAAGATTGTTTTCAAAATTTACCCTGCGAAATAAATTATTCGTTTTCGTTTGTCCATTCTGCAGAATCTGGGCTTGCTGGGTACTGAAATAATTATTCTAGGGGGTCGGCGTCAGATTAATTTGCCGGCTTGATTATTAATTTCCAAAATCTTCTTAGGCCCCCCACCCCCTTAAAATTGAACGTTCGTCCCGTCCTTTTCTTGATGTTTGCTGGTTGTGGTACTGAAAAGATTCCTAACCACAGACATATACTATGACTTTACTAGTTGCCATGTCTTCAAATACAACTAACGAAGCAAGATTTCTTATCCAGACATATATAACATGACTTAACTAGTTGTCATGTCTTCAAATACAACTAACGAAGCAAGATTTCTTATCCAGACATATATAACATGACTTAACTAGTTGTCATGTCTTACAATACAACCAATGAAGGAAGATTTCTTATTCAAAGACATATGCTATGACTATATTAGTTGTCATGTCTTAAAATACAACTAAGGAAGACATATTCCTACCAACAGACATATAATATGATTTCACTAGTTGTCATGTCTTAAAATACAACTAATAAAGGAAGACTCTTACCCACAGACATATACTTATGGCTTTACAAGTTGTCATGTCTTAAAATACAACTAACGAAGACAGATTCTTACCAACAGACATATACTATGACTTCACTAGTTGTCATATCTTAAAATACAACTAATGAAGGACGAATTCATACCCACAGACATATAATATGACTTTATTAGTTGTCATGTCTTAAAATACAACTAATGAAGGAAGATTCTTACCCACAGACATAATATAATATGACTTCACTAGTTGTCATGTCTTAAAATACAACTAACGAAGACATATTCCTACCAACAGACATATAATATGATTTCACTAGTTGTCATGTCTTAAAATACAACTAATAAAGGAAGACTCTTACCCACAGACATATACTTATGGCTTTACAAGTTGTCATGTCTTAAAATACAACTAACGAAGACAGATTCTTACCAACAGACATATACTATGACTTCACTAGTTGTCATGTCTTAAAATACAACTAATGAAGGAAGATTCTTACCCACAGACATATAATATGACTTCACTAGTTGTGATATCTTAAAATACAACTAATGAAGGACGAATTCTTACCCACAGACATATAATATGACTTTATTAGTTGTCATGTCTTAAAATACAACTAATGAAGGAAGATTCTTACCCACAGACATATAATATGACTTTATTAGTTGTCATGTCTTAAAATACAACTAATGAAGGAAGATTCTTACCCACAGACATATAATATGACTTCACTACAGTTGTCATGTCTTAAAATACAACTAATGAAGGAAGACTCTTACCCACAGACATATACTTATGGCTTTACAAGTTGTCATGTCTTAAAATACAACTAACGAAGACAGATTCTTACCCACAGACATATAATATGACTTTATTAGTTGTCATGTCTTAAAATACAACTAATGAAGGACGAATTCTTACCCACAGACATATAATATGACTTTATTAGTTGTCATGTCTTAAAATACAACTAATGAAGGACGATTTCTTACCCACAGACATATTGCATAACTTTACTAGTTGTTATGACTTCAAATACAACTAAAGAAGCAAGATTGTGTCCAATTGTTCACAGTTACATTTCAACTGTTCTGATCAACTAATTATCACATATTAGTTTAAGGCTTTGGACACCTGACGATCAAATTAGCATTGGTTCATTAATTACATATTAAGAACAGACATATTAATATCAAAGCCATCATTATATAAATCAACACAACAACACGGATATGTAAAGTAAACCTCAATTCGAAACACCTTTTTTGGGGAAAAAATCATCTCTTTTTTTTATGAAAACACTTCAGTAATTACACAACTAGATAAGTAAACGTTATACTTATAAAAATAAAAAGAATAATATTTTGCAAGGATATGGTAATGGCACGTTATATTTAAATTTCAATCTACTTTTAGTTTAACCATGTTTTTACGATTGCTATATTAAGAATCTATATATGGCACATGTCTCTGGGACGATGAATATTCATTAGTGGTAATGCGCATGCCATTGGAAATAAGGCTTTGTTAGTTGTAGTTAACGTGAAACCTTGCCAAGCAGACAGCTTCTCCCTTTCATTTTGACAAAGTATTTGTTTTTATGTTTATTGATATAATTTAAAACAAAGAATCAACCACCATTACCTGGTGTCACACTGTTTTTATTTGTCCCTTTGCAATTTGTATTAAAAATTTCATGTAAAAAATAATGAAATTAAGAATATTCTGAATCTGAATATCCTCGACCTCAGTCATGCTTAGACACTGATCCTGTTACAGGATTTGAAGCAAGTTTACAGTTGTATGGAGATGCCATCGTTGTTCACTTTATGACAAATATTTAATATGGAGCAGGTTTAACCTGTGATATACCCGAAGTTAAAACGTATCAATAAATATTTAACAAGCTAAAATCAATTTTGAAGATGTTTAAATGCGATGAATTTGTAACAATTCATGTTCGAGAATAAAACCAAGCTAGCTTTTCTTGTGGGTCACTTGTGCGCTTAATGATGTATGCAATTTTCAAAGGAACAAGCGTCAAAAAGACGCTGAAAGTTCAGAAAAAAATGCGTGCAAAACCGGACGTTGAGGGAAAATTCAGATTATAGTACAACTAAAATATTGACATTTCTACTATTATCATCCCCTTCAGGAGTGTATAAACGTGACTGTGTTTAATTGATATTGGCTTTAAATTTGTGCCCTGTTGAAGAGGGTACATGATCTTGCATGTTTACATCTTGTATGCATATTAATACATCATGCATGAATTAATGTAAATTATATGAGGCAGGTTTAACCTGTGACGCTCCCTAAGTTATAACATACATGTCACATATCTTTAAATATTTTTGATGATATATAAATTTCAAAGTGTTTATAATGCTATGAATTGAAACCATTTGTATCCGAAAATAAAAACTAACTAGCTGTTCTTCCGCCAGTTCCAGTCCTGTGTGGGCTCAATGACTTTCGAAATTTTCATATGAAAAAGCGTTAAAAGACACTGAAAGTTCGGGAAAACAAGTGTGAAAAAACAGACTTTGGAGGAAAATTCAACTCTTAGTGTACAACTAAATTGTTGACACTTCTACCATTTTGCTCCCTTCAGCAGCGTATAAATCAATGTAATCATATTAATGTAAAAGTTAAACTTAAATATGAATTAGGGTTAAACCTATCCCAGATAACAAATCAACAGCAAACAATAAATGGTTGTTGATAGGAAAAAAATAGAAGATGTCAAGCTCAGAGGATAGCCTCTGTTTTCTCCTAGATATCAGCAGAGTAATGATGGCGAGAATCTAGGAGAACTTTGTAAAAAAAATGAGAAAGAGTATTTTGTTTTAAAAACATATGCTTTAAACAATATTTTTTTAATGATTAAACAGCATTAAATGAATTTAATCTAGTACTAACAGTGCTAAATTAGGCACAGGATATTGAAAGTTAAATTAACAATAAAGTGGTTGAAAAAAAAATGGATGTTCTTGTAAATATTGGGGCTTGTGTCAAACTCATTACGAACAAAAGGAATGAAGTAGGAACAAATTTAACTTTAATAAATACATTTTGTGTACAAAAAATTATAATTATATGTATACTCTTCTTAATACTATTGGAAAGAAGATTCTTCAGTATACAATAAGAATGTTTCTCATTTATAAGCACCTTGGCTATGTCATTATTTATGGGTTTTTTTATCATATTTTCAGATAGAATAACCATTATGTCAGAAGACAGTCATCTTCCTCACATTTTAAACCTTAGTAACAGTATCATAGGGGTGACAGTTTTAGCAATGCCATTTTGTTATAAAGAGGTGAGTAAAATCTTGTTGTGGTGATGAAATTGATACCAGGTAGTTCAAGTAGGTGATCATGTTTCAGTTTTAGGGTTATTACTTATTAATATGCAAGACTCAATCACAAAATGTAACGCTATTTTAAAAATCTAAGGTCTGTACACATTCATGAATAAGCTTGGGCTACATGCTATAATGTTCCTTTTTTTACCTCTAACAAATAAAATTAAGAACACAAAACATCTTTACTTCAATGAATTAATGCATATTTTTTATTTTGTGTGTAAATACAATGCTTACTTGACAATTTTTGCTAATGGGAAGGCTGTCTCACTCACAGCTTTTATGAAATTTATACAATATAAACAATATTTGTATACCATGTATATTTGACACAAGTATGAAAAAAAAACATTTTCTGTTCAGTTTACATGTATGCCCCTTTGACCAAGTCCTTTATGACTAAAAAAAATCAGTGTTGGACCTGGATGCTCTGGTCAAATGTGTCGTTCCTATCAATTTAGTTCAATAAAAGTTTCTGCTTCAATATCTCTGTAATACTAATTTTTCAGTGTAGTTTATAACCATTATTGCTAGGAACCTTATTGTTATTTTGATGAACAGGCATACAAAATTGATACTTTTTGTCTGATTTCAGTGTGGTATTTTACTGGGAACCATATTGTTATTTTTCTGTACATGGCTAACACTGTCTTCCTGTCAGATGTTGATGAAGGCTGGACTGGCCTCTAAAAAGCGATCTTATGTATTCCTTGGTAAGTAAACATTCTAGGTTATATCGAACATATGCAATTCAAACCAATAAAGCAAAAATTGATACAATTCATAAGTTACTTTTTCAATAAAAAGGTTGGCTAGTTGCCTTGCAAAAAATGAAGCAAAGTAATGTAGCTTGTAGACCAATATAAAATCCATAACATATTATTAAAGTGTGAAGATCTAAAAAAAATATTTTAAATTTTTCTATAATTCTATGAGTTTTTTTTTTGTTTGTTTTTTTTTTTGGGGGGGGGGGGGAGGGTATGAAATAGCATTTGAAAGAACTACATTAAAAAAACTAATTTTTAGACATACACTGTAAGTTGACATATTTGATTTATTGTAGCCTATCATACTCATGGATTCCCTGGTAAATTCTCTGTTGAGGTTGGGTAAGTTTTCCAGTAACCTTCCTTATTCAGCTGTTAATGTACAATCAGCATAGTCTTATAGTCAGTGCAAAAACTTGATTTCTACTTATTTTTTCAGAGAAAAGTTGAAACATTTCTTTTAAGATTTTATTAGGTCCATGAAAAGAAACATCAAATGCACAATGTTTAGAAGCAAATTTCAGTTTGAATAGCTTTGATTCAAATGATCTTTTAACATTAAAAAAAGAAATAGTCAGTTTAAAAATAGCAAGAAATTAGACAAAAGCAGTCCGTTACATATTTAGAGCATAATGGTTCTGACTGGGTAAAGGTACTTGAAAAAAAGAACAAATGGTAGATTGAACTATATTTTTATGCCTTCTCCATTGAGTTCTTCAGCTCAATTGTGATTATATAAATGCATCATCAATAAAGATCTCTGAAGACTGAATTGGAGTTGTTTTGTTTCAAAGATTTTTATCAATGTTACTCGTACATCTGATATTACAGAATGATTGGTCTACAGTTGGGAACACTTGTAGCTCAAGTGGTTATTATTGGTGATTTAGGACCAGCTATTGTATCAAAGTTCACTGGAATAGAGGTTGGTACAAAAGCAAAGAATTCAAATCTCAAATAATGATTTAACATACAGTCATAAATCATACAAAACACAATTAACCAACAGCAAAAAATGAAACAAACAAACAAAAAACAAAACAATGGCAAATGTAGGTTAACCTAGTTATTCTAAAACTAATGCTAAAACCGAAAGTTTGTTTATGCTTCACATACAGGCCCTCTGAAATTGGCTTCTACTTAAAATATTCTTTTGCTAAAGTCATATAGAATTTTTCTATTTTATTTTATCTTAGCTTTTACCAGTGAATACTGTAAACATACTTATTTTCATGAGGTATTTATTTTCAATTTTAATTACTTATATTACTATATCATCATATATTTTTAGAATAGCAGTCATTTGAGAACTGGTCTGATTATAGTATTATGCTGTGGTGTTGGTCTACCTCTAGGATTGTTAAAGAACCTGAGTTCTATTAGCAAAGCCAGCACTCTTTGTATTTGTTTCTATGCCCTCTTTGTTTTATATGTAAGTATAGTTAGCTTTTAGGACACAGTAAACATATAATGTGATACTCAAGCCTTAGCATATATATAGTGTCAGCTTCATCCAATATCTTAAATTAGGATACATGGTAAAAATTAAAATAATGTCCTGTGACACTTCTAAGCCTTTTTGGTTTCCTTTTTTCACAAAATTACATAATTTATATACTACAACAGATTAACCTTTTTTATCTTTTAACTTGCCTAGTCATAAATGACAAGTAATAATAATTTTTTTCAGATTTTATCTCTTTCTGTGCCAAATCTTTTATCTGCCAACTGGTTTTCACGAGTAAATTTATGGAAGACAGACGGCCTCTTCAAATGTTTACCCATCTTTTCCTTTGCCTTTGGTTGTCAAACGTAAGTACACTGTCTTCTGTTTTCAAATCTTTTAAAAGAATTTGTAAATACTCATCATTTCTACTGTATCCTAAATATGTTTTCTTTTGATATTCAGTGTAGGTTTTTTAGATATGGAAATAAACCATAGAAAATGAATGAAGTTTAAGAGACATTTTCAGTATAAATAATGTAAATAATTTATTTTTATAAAAAGAAATTGAATTTAAAGTAGTATAATAGTAAAAAGTTGTTTTTATCATGTGTTTTAGGCAGCTGTTTATATTGTATGATTCTTTGACTGACCCTTCATTAAAGGGAATTAACTCTATTGTTGGCAGTGCAGTCAATATGTGTACAGTTGCATATTTACTGGTAAGTAAATTTCTTCTCCCATAGAAATTGGTTTGGTTATGTCAGGAAGACAGTGCGAACTTCTAATTCATTGTTTAGCACTTTTGTATTGTCAACGTCGCTATTGTCAGTGACGTTGTTGTGGGCGGAAGTCAGAAAATAAATCATAACGTTACTGTAGAGACCAGGTTTTGTCAAGATTGTAATAATTGCCCTTAGGGCTCTGCCACAAAGTGGTGGTCACCCTATAGTTATCAGTCTGTCTGTCAGTCCATAACAAAACAGTTTTCTGCACTTTTTTCCGACACTTGCAGATATTAGGCTGATATTTTGTATGTGAGATTGTGAGTCAAGTGTGATGAGTAACAGACCAAGTTTATCTTCATTCAGGTACACAAATTTTTACAGGAGTTATGGCTTTCCAAACTTTAAACAATCACTGAAATTTCTTTTTCACATTTTTTTTTTCTAAAGGCCTGTAGACAATGTACTGAATTTTTGTATGTGAGTCTAACATGATTAGTTGCAAATCAAGTTTGTGTTTTGTTCCGGTTCGCAAATTTTTATGAGAATAATGGTCATTTGAACATTGAAATACTTGGCCAGTAGTGGACTATGGTGTTTTCTTTTGCAATACTCAAAGAATGCTTGATCAACCATGGATCACACGTATCAAAGGTTTATAGTCCATCCACCATTAACCACATGTGTGAAAGAGAAATACTGGGTCCATATTGGTCCCTGAAGTACAGGGTTCAATTAGCAGGGCCCATAGAGATGAATGCCATCTCCCTGATTTTTAGTTAAAAGGTTTGTTTAGTGTATCTTGAAGGTCTAGGTTGTATGCTTTGTAAAATATTTAAAGGGTGAATGTTCTACCAGTTATGCTTACAGGCATAATATTCATATATTGCATTGACTTGCAGATTGGTTAAGTGTTAACATCCATTTTCCAGCATGTTGATGAGTCATGATTGTATATTTTAATCTTTTAAGGTAGTTTTTTTTGGCTACATGTATGTTACATTCTTTAATGCATATAGTGTGCATGTTTTTTATCTTTAAAGGTAAGATTTATTTGGCCATGATATATTTTGTCATAAATATATAGTTTGTATGTTTTATCGTTTTAGGTAGGATTTTTTGGCTATGTTACCTTCTGTGATACGGATATTACTGGTGATATCATAAACCACCTTCCCTCTACATTTGTGGCTGACCTATTGAAGCTAGGATTCGTCATCTCCATAGCCATCACGTTCCCACTCATTATATTTCCCTGTAGATCCAGTCTATATACACTGATATTCCAACAGGTTGGTACTGTAGAAGAACATATGAAGCTAAAAGAATAAATAATGTTGGAATATGTCCATTGGACAGAGATGTCCCATCAACCCAAAACATAAAGTTAGAGTCCAAAAATTATCAAAATTGCTATGGACATACAGCTTGTAATGCTAAATTACACTGCTAAATTTCAAATTATTCTCTTGTATAGATTCATTGAAAAGCTTGGCAGAAATTTTGCTTATGGCCTAGTCCAAAACAGGAATTAAGGGTCTGACATGTTAAAATTTACTTCTGCACAAACATAAGCTGTTAAAAAACATGATCTTAAAACAAATCAGCCATCAAAACATGTATAATGAATACACCAATTTAATTTTTTTTAAATTCCTCTTATCAATATAAGATCATATTTCCTGGGTATGGCCATATCAAGATTTCATCAGATGAAGCATTTACAAACTAACTTTGTTCCTCATTTGGAAATAATGCATTTTGTTGATTTTGTTAAATGAAGTAGGTATCACCTGCATAAAACAGTCAAACTTTTACTTCATCCAATCCTATTTAGAAATCACGTTTAAAGATGTGTTCTGTTTCTATGGTTCCTTACAAAACTTAGATTATTGTTTTAGAAATCTAGATCCAATGAAGATATAGAACAGAGACCTGTTTTACCAGAGATCCATTTTAAAGTTCTGACAATATTGATTGTTCTTATTGCCGTAACAACTGGAATTCTAGTCCCAAATGGTATGTTTATGTGTTAACTTGTTAACATCCCTATTGGTTATATTATATTATTCATAGACTATTACAGGGGCCTTAGTAAAGTAAACTGTCTAACAAATCTAAAATAATAAATTGGAGAGGTCAAGTAGCACAATTGTAGGGATACTTGGCTACTATTGCTTTTATAAATACTTATTATGGTTAAAGATTTATGCTTGAAAAAATGTCTGGATTACTGGGTTGATTTTCAAAATTTCTTGTAATTTTATGTATTTTATAATATAAAAAATATATGTTGATTTTATTACTAGTCGGGGGAAATGGAGCATAGCTCAATGTAAATTTTCATTAGAATTATCTTTCTTGTTAGTGTATACCTACATTCAACAAATGCATTTATATGCCATTTTAGTTGAATTTGTTCTTGCCATCAGTGGTGCTACAATGGGGACATTGATTTGTTATATATTCCCTGCCATGTTTTTCCTGAGAGTGATGACTGGATCCTCAGAAGGCAAGAATATAGCTCAGGTATTATACAATAATAGTATTTTGTTCTTTCCTGTTTTGAAAAATGAAAGCTATGATCTATTGTAGCCAAAATGTTTCTAGCTAAATTTTCATATTTTATGCATCAAAATTCCATTTAAAAAAAGTGAACAAGTTCCAAAACTTGGGATATAATTTCAAAATTCATGTTTGATTTTTGTCTCGCCTGCGAAGCAGAGCTGGACATAGGTGTTACTTTACCGGCGGCGGCGTTTACTTTTTGGAAAAGTTATATGAGCACCTCCATATCTCAAGAACTATAAGTCCTAGGTTGATGAAACTTGGTATGCATATGCCCCAGTAGTAGCTTAGCACAGTTGCATCCCCATCTTTTGACCTTTACCTTGATTTTCCGGTTGAGTGACTTTGACAATTTTCAATACATATAATAGCAATGGAAAAGTTTTGCGAGCACCTCCATATCTCAAGAACTATAGGTCCTAGGTTGATGAAACTTGGTATGCATATGCCCCAGTAGTAGCTTAGCACAGCTGCATCCCCATCTTTTGACCTTGACCTTGATTTTCTGGTTGAGTGACTTTGATTATTTTTATTGCATATATTTGCAATGTTTAAGTTCTATAAACATCTTTTGATCTCAGAAACTGAAAATCCATGTAAATTCAAAATATAGTGGAAGTAAGAAAGAATTATTGTTTCTGATGGTGCCGGCAGGCGAGACATACTTTAGTGTTAACTCTTGTTATACTTGTTCATTATATCTAATTATACATTTTGCATGCATTGATAAAATCTGGTTCATTTGAATTATATTACAATTCATTTTTTCACTCAAACATATAAAAACAAAACTTTTCTATATGTTTCAGTTTGTTTTTGTTTGTGGTTTTACCATCATGTTCCTGTGTACTTACACGACCTTGAACTCCCAGGACAAAGGTCATATTGAACAGAAGCCTGCAGAAATCATTAACCCATCCCCTTCTCTGCCTGTTAACCTAATCAAAAGACAAGAAGAAGTTCCTGGTGTTTCAGGTTTGCCGTTTAAATACAAATATCCTTAGCTGTGCATTAACATTTTGACTCTCAGTAACATACTAAACGATTCCAACAAAGAATTAAAATTATCCAAATAGTAGTGCAGTATATGTAATGTGAACTCAGAGGAAATCAATTTTGCTATATGAATTGAGGAAGGCTTCTATAACTGTTATGAGCATGTTCCATAAAAGTTGTTTTTGTTGTTGTTTTACCAATGGTATTGACATCACAGATTTTACCAAAAAACTTAAGATCACAGGCAAAATACATTCTCTGTCAAGAGCACTTCTTGGTTCACTTTGTGTCTTATTACGTACTATCTTAGAATTTTATCATTTTTATACCCCTCCACACGAAGTGGCAGGGTATTATGTTATACCCTCAGTTTTTTTTCGGTCGGTCGGTCCGTCCGTCCGTCCGTCCGTCCCCCGAAGGTTTCCGACCAATAACTTGAAAACGCTTCAAAGGATTTGAATGATATTTTGCACAGCTGTTTAGTACAATAAAATACAGGTCAAGTTCGATTTCCAGCATGATCCAAAAAATAGTTTTTGAGATGGGCCACTTTTGAAAAATCAAATTTCATGAAATTTTTTAGTTTCAGACCAATAACTTGAAAACGCGTCATTGGATTCAAATGATATTTTGTACAGCTATTGAGTACAATAAAATACAGGTCAAGTTCAATTTATTTCCAGCATGATCCGAAAAACAGTTTTCGAGATAGGCCACTTTGAAATCAAATTTTATGAACTTTTGATATTATAACGTGGCGGGGTATCATTTAATGTCCCATTACATGCCCTATTTTTATTATAGAGAAAGACAGTAGAATAGAGCCCCCAAATCCTAGAGCTCCAGTAGAGGTATGTGTTATACCTTTTATTTAAGGGAATTTTTAAAAATATCCCTGCAAGCCACACTTTATACTTTGCTAAATGAATTGTTAACATATACATTGTATTACACAGAAAGAATTGAGGTTTTCTGTTTTATAGTAGATATATGTTTATTTTTGATTTTTATTCATCAGTGAATTCTTATTTGCAACTCCTAATGAGTTTGTATTATGATCACCACAATTTAAAAAAAGAGTGAGTGAGTGTGAGGGTTAAAATCTCTTCTTGACATACATATGCCTTACACAGCATTTGATGTTAATGATGGATGAATCAGGAGTACCTGAAGAAAGCAGCCACCTTGTCTAGGTAGCTGACAAACCTATTAACATTCAGATGTGCAAGACCCATTTTTGTCAAAAGAGGGACTGAAACATTAATTGAGAAGCAATCAACTAATGGGCAACAGTATGGTATTTTAACCAGCATCTTAGACCATCTGATCATCCAGGCCTAAGTGTAGTGTATTGAACAATTAGTTTGGGAAGCCCATACCAGTATTCAAAGTGTAAAAACAAACTATATTTAACTTGAAGACTTTTTCTGCTTTATATTTTAGAATAAGAGCGACAATGAAAAGATAGATGATAAACAGAAACTGAATACAAGTATAAAGGACAAAGGTGGACAAGTCCTGGGTGACAATACAGGTGTGAAGGAACAGGTAGACAATAAGGTGGGGGAGGACAAATTACCTGGTGGAGAAAACATAGAGTTGGAAATTCTGAAAGAAGAAGAAAAGGTCGAGAAAGAGGTGAATCTAGAGAAACAGAATGAAATATTGAATGAATTAAAGAAGCAGCATGAGGAACAACAGAAGCTGATAGATGAACAGAAGAAAATTCTTAAAGAACTGAAAGAGCACAAAGATGAACACAAGGTATTCTAACTATAACAACTTTTTTGTAAATTTTTAATTAAACATTATAGCTACAATTGATAGAAACTGCAGACAAGAATGAAAAACAGTAAAGGTCAATCTTTCTTAATAATTTCTTTGTTTTTTAGAAATTCTATTTCAACTCAAATCCTGTTGTTGTCTATTGTGTTAAATATGATTTCATAATAACATGTTAATTCAGGATTTATATTTTATGTATTTTTTAAGGATGATAAAAGTAAGCTTTCAGAGGATCAAGTAAAGAATGCACAGAACATACAACAAAGTAATCAAGCTCAAGAAAATCCTCAAGATAACAAACAAATAGTGGTAAACAACAACCCAGATAAACCAGTAGTTGCAGTACAGCAACAGGTTGTGGCTGATGTGATTGGAAAAGCTGGTCAAGCATTACAGGGAGGTAACCCTGGAGAATTGCCACATAATATTGGAAACAAAACTGTTCAGAAACCAGATAACTTTGTTAGAGAGGATGATATCTATAAGAAAAGTAAGAATTCAGGTGACGATTTCAGAGTGAAAAGAGATGTTGAAAACATTCTCAATTCTAACATTAAACTTGATATGGGAAACCAAGGAAATTCACAGACAGTAGAAAAAAACAATAACTCACAACTCAATCAAATAGACACAGTTATTGACAAACCAGTGTTAAAGGAAGAGAAAAGGGACTTAAAAACAGACAAAGGTGATAAAAATGTCTTGAAAACAATTAAAGATGGACAAAATGACTCAAACAAAGTCCTTGAAAGCAGGGGGAATAACTTAAAAGATGATAAGGATAAACAGTTAAAAAATACTGGAGACGACTTGAGGAGAAGACTTTTAAGTAAAAATTATGAAAAATTTATCCCATCTTGATATCAACTTTTTAAATGTGTTTCACATTTCTACTGATCTCTTAATTTGTTGCTTTATCTTTTTCTAAACTATCAGCCACTTTTATATTGCCTGCATATCAGTCCATTGTTCAATTCATTTTAGCTGAATTTGAAAATGTCATGTTAAACTTCAGTTATCTGTACACATATTTCCAGTCATTCAGAAGTGGTTTTTTTTACACTTTTTTGTTGAAGAGCCTTTAAACAAGAAAAGATGACTTTGTACATCAATAAGGCATTTATACAAGTTCTCTTACAAATTTTTCAAATGTTTGATCAGAGTCATACAGCATTTCAAACAGGACCGAAACTGAATTTTTTTTTTCTAATGAAATCAAATGATATTGAGTTTGTTGTGCAAAGAAATGGTGCAGACTTTGCCATGACATCTCAAATGCCCTCAGCAGTTCAAAATTAGAATCAAATCAGTCATTGATGGCAATGTTTGGCAATAAAAAAAATTATTTATAGACTGGAGAATGTCAGACAGGGCGTAGAGGAAAAAGGCTCCATTATTTATCAGCCACTATTACTAAAAGTCTCTTGATATTTCCTTTTTGTATGTAGCATCATCATGGGGTCCCATATTACTGGATCTGTTGCTCTCCTACATGAATTTCCAAATAAACAAATCATGACCATTGATGACATGCAGATTTTTAAAACTTATTGAATGATTTTTAGCTCACCTGACCCAAAGGGTCATGTGAGCTATTGTCATCGTTAAGCGTCCGTCGTCCGTCGTCCGTCCGTCGTCCGTCCGTCGTCCGTCTGTCCGTCCGTTAACTTTTCTTCAAAGATCTTCTTCTCTGAAACCACTGAAGGGATTGCATTGAAACTTGGTATACTTGATATTTAGGATGTCCTCTACCAAGTTTGTGAATTATATACATGTCGACAAACCAACATGGCCGCCGTTGCTAAAAATAGAACAGGGGGGTCAGACCATTGTTTTTGGCTTATAACTCGAAAAGTATAAGAGATAGAGAAAATCAGAAGCAACCTTCCTTGTTCAGCATCAAAAGCTCTACAAATCTCTCCATTGAGTTGAAGTTGTGAAATGACTCCTTATAGGAGTTATTGCCCTTTAATCGTCAAAATTGACCATTTTTGCAGTTTTTGGACTATATCTTGAAAATCCTTAGAGCTAGAGGAAAAGTTAGCATTGCAGAATTGTTAAGCTCATTGAGATCTACAAAAATGATTTCAGGGTCAAAATTGTCAGATCAACCGTTTAAGAGTTATTCCCCTTTAACTGTTTTTTTCCATTAATTTACACTGATTTTCAAAAATCTTCTTCTCTGAAACCACTGAAGGGATTGCATTGATACTTGGTATACTTGATCTTTAGGATGTCCTCTACCAAGTTTGTGAATTATATACACGTCGACCAACCAACATGGCCGCTGTTGCTAAAAATAGAACAGGGGGGTCAGACCATTGTTTTTGGCTAATAACTCGAAAAGTATAAGAGATAGAGAAAATCCGGAGCAACCACTCATGTTTAGCATTTAAAGATCTACAAATCTTTCCATTGAGTCAAAATTGTGAAATGACTCCTTATAGGAGTTATTGCCCTTTAATCGTCAAAATTGACCATTTTTGCAGTTTTTGGACAATATCTTGAAAACCGTTAGAGCTAGAGGAAAAGTTAGCATTGCAGAATTGTTAAGCTCATACAGATCTACAAAAAAGATTCCAGGGTCAAAATTGTCAGATCAGCCATTTAAGAGTTATTCCCCTTTAACTGTTTTTTTTTCCATTAATTTTAACTGATTTTCAAAAATCTTCTTCTCTGAAACCACTGAAGGGATTGCTTTGAAACTTAGTACACTTGATCTTTAGGATGTCCTCTACCAAGTTTGTGAATTATATACATGTCGACCAACCAACATGGCCGCCATTGCTATGGTCCTTATAGGAGTTATTGCCCTTAAACTGTTTTTTTCTATTATTTAAAACTGATTTCCAAAATTCTTCTCTGAAACCACTGAAAGGATTGTTTTGCAACTTTGTATTCTTGAAAGTTTGTGAAATTAATTCAAACTTTGGCATAAGAGATCAGGTGAGCGATTCAGGCTCCTGGGAGCCTCTAGTTTTTTAATTTACCCATTAAAATCCAGGGTATAAAATAGTGGATGATATTATGTATAACAAATATATGATAAAGATTTTTATCAGATCTGATCATTAAGAGACAATTACATATAAATGATACTATTGATTGGAGTTTGTTTATTTCATATTTAAAATTCATGTGCAATTATTGTTATATTGTTCATTGTTTCTATTATATCTTTTAAGTATTTACAAATATAAAAAAAAACATAAATATAACAATCAGCCTTGGTATTTTGATGGTTAAATGACATTGTTATGAATTTTAATTCCAAATTATGGACCAATTGTTTTGTATTGTTTGTAACTTTCTCATTGTCATGATTGTAATGCATTTTAATACAGACTGGAGCTGTTTAACATTTGTCTTTTTAAATAAGAAAATGAGATATTCCATTATTCAATTTTAATACCCAACCATATAAAAATACTTATTGGATCACAAGAGTGACTCAAATTTTTGATCCCCGCCGCAACACAGAGACTCTGTTTTTTTGCAAAACAGACCTTGTAAGCGCACTCATCCCTACAGATGTTGATGGATTTTCGTGAAATTTATACCATATGTTTATATCACTAATTCCTTGGTCAAGTTCAAAAATGAGCATTTTTTGATAAGTTTTGTAGGAGTTATTGGACTTTGACCATAAAAACAACTCTGGTTTTTTTTTGCAAAACAGACCTTGTAAGCACTCTCATCCCTGCAGATGTTGGCGGATTTTCATGAAATTTATACCAAATGTTTATATCACTAATACCTTGGTCAACTTCACCAATCAGCATTTTTGATAATTTTTGTAGGAGTTATGAGACTTTGACCTTGGAACCAACTCTGTTTTTTTGCAAAACAGACCTTGTAAGCGCTCTCCTCCCTACAGATGTTGACAGATATTATGAAATTTATACCAAATGTTTATATCACTAATACCTTGGTCAACTTCGACAATCAGCATTTTTTGATAATTTTTGTAGGAGTAAGGGGACTTTGACCTTGAAACCAACTCTGTTTTTTGCAAATTAGACCTTGTAAGTGCTCTCATCCCTACAGATGTTGATGGATTTTCGTGAAATTTATACCAAATGATTAAACCACTAACACCTTGGTAAAAAATTCGATAATCTTTGCTTCACCGGCAGGGGACCCTGGAATTCCATTTTTGTACAAATTTGTCGATTACAGGTCAAATTCAAATAATTGTTTAGTGTACAAAGAGGCAGGTGGGCATGAAATTTTTTTCTTAGCAACTTCAAATATTTGGTATACAGTGTCAGCATGAGGTCCCATAACATGAGATTCAATTTCAGGTCTTTCATTCACCTTCTTCCTGTTAAACAAAATCAGATTTTTAGAAATTTATTTATGTATAAAGGTTCATGTAATTAACATTTCAATGTGATATGTAAATACCTTATACATGTATATACTAAAATGCAAAATATGTATATTGAAATAAAGTCTTACAACTTTCTAGAAAAATGGATTTTATATGTTGCCGTCTGGTATTGCATGTAATTCTAATTGTTAACAAACATAAGCTCATTTTGGACTTCTAGGTCTACATGCATTTGACCAGAATTTGTCAAGATTGTAATTGGAGGCCCTAGGGCCCTGCCACAAAGTAGCAATCGCCCTATAGTAATCAGTCTGTCTGTGCGTCTGTTACAAAATTAGTTTTTTTGCACTTTTTTCCATAGGCTTGCAGATATTGGGCTGATATTTTGTATGCGAGTCAAAAATGATGAGTTACCGAGAAGTTTATTTTTTGTTCTGGTCTGTAAATTTTTATGGTAGTTATGGCCCTTATCAAAAGGTTATAGTCTATCCACCATTGACCACATGTGTTAAAGAGAAACACAGGGTCCATATTGGTCCCTGAAGTACAGGGTTCAATGATCAGGCCCTTGGAGAGGGCTGCCATCTAGTTTTGTCTAGGATTGGTGTGATGATTCTTGATTCTGGAATCCAAAGACATTATTCTAAAAGAAAATAAACAGGTTCAACACTATAGTTTTTGGCTCATTGATAAAAATATAAAGTCAAGCTGATGTAAATTTCATTCTTAAGCATGCTGCTTATAGTCTCCTTATAACATATTTCTGATGTATTTTGTTAATGAATCCAAAGACATTATTCTAAAAGAAAATAAACAGGTTCAACACTATAGTTTTTGGCTCATTGATATTACTATATTCTATTCGCAAGGTTGGGCCGAGCTTAATTTCCTCGGACTCTTAGGTAGGATTTAAATGAAGAAGTCCGAAATAATTGACCCGTGACCAGTCCGGTCAATAAAATAGAGTAATAAAAATATAAAGTCAAGCTGATGTAAATTTTATTCTTAAGCATGCTGTTTATAGTCTCCTTATAACATATTTCTGATGTATTTTGTTAATGAATCCAAAGACTTATTCTAAAAGAAAATAAACAGGTTCAGCACTATAGTTTTTGGCTCATTGATAAAAATCTAAAGTCAAGCTGATGTAAATTTCATTCTTAAGCATGCTGTTTATAGTCTCCTTATAACATATTTCTGATGTATTTTGTTAATGACAAAAGTTTTGGCATCCATCATAAGTAAAAGCTTTTGCTGAACACTGCTATTGTATATGTATTAATAATTGTTAAAGTCACTCAACCAGAAAAACAAGGTCAAAGTCAAACAGTGCTAACCTTCTGGTACTACTGGGGCATATTAATACCCAGTTTCATCAACCTAGAATTTATAGTTCTTGAGATATGGAGGTGCTCACAAAACCTTGCTATTATATGTTTTGAAAATTGTCAAAGTCACTCAACCGGACAATCAAGGTCAAGGTCAAAAGATAGGGATCCAAATGTGCTAAGCTACAACTGAAGCATATCTAACCAAGTTTCATCAACCTAGGACTTATAGTTCTTGAGATATGGAGGTGCTTGCAAGACCTTAGCATTGCTATTATATGTATTGAAAATTGTCAGTCACTCAAGTGGACAATCAAGGTCAAGGTCAAAAGAAGGGGATGCAATTGTGTTAACCTACTACTTGGGAATATGCATACCAAGTTTCATAAACTTAGGATTTATAGTTCTTGGGATTTGGAGGTGCTCGCCAAAACTTAACATTGCTATTATATGTATTGAAAATTGTCAGTCACTCAACCGAATAATCAAGGTCAAGGTCAAAATATGGGGGTGCAACTGTGCTGAGCTACTACTGGGGCATAAGCATACCAAGTTTCATCAACCTATGACCTATAGTTCTGGAGATATGGAGGTGCTCGCAAAACCTTAACATTGCTATTATATGTATTGAAAATTGTCAGTCACTCAACCGGACAATCAAGGTCGAGGTCAAAAGAAGGGGACGCAATTGTGTTAACCTACTACTGGGGCATATGCATACCAAGTTTCATCAACCTAGGAATATAAATTACAACAAAGTTCCAGACAGATAATTTTTGCTACGCCTGACACGCGTTTCGTCTATTCAAGACTCACCAGAGGCGCTCTACCAAAAATTTTAAAAACCCAAACACTATATGAATATAAAGAGCATAGAACAATTATACCCAAAAATGCCGAAAACTAGAAACCAAATTATGACTAAGACCAACCTATGTCTGGGGTATGAAGAAACTTAGGGTTTTGACAATTTTAAAAATTAAACGGATAACTTATAGCTTTAATGTGTTCGTCAACACAAAAGTGTTGATGCCGGAGCGGTCTAACCTCGGGGAATTAAAACTCCACCAGCAGCGCTATAAACCATCACAAATGTAAGAAATATAAATTACAACAAAGTTCCAGACAGATCATTTTTGCTACGCCTGACGCGCGTTTCGTCTATTCAATACTCATCAGAGGCGTTCTACCAGATTTTTTTTAAATCCCAAGCACTATATGAATAGACGATATTGAGATGTGGAATAAGTGTACGCGACCGTGACAACAAACATAAACAAACAGCAATTCAAAAAATCACAACGGAAAACAGCAAGCAGTCTTCAACATGACCATAGGTCACTGCTTACCGTCTTGCATTGGCCCAAGACTTATAATACAATACAAAAGTATCAAAACCAATCCCTAAATCATCAACGAAAGACCCAATTCTTGACATAAAACAATTAACACAGAATGACAAGGACAAACAAAGGCTTTGGCAAAGTTTCCTGGCTTAGGACAGGCACATATAAAATGTGGCGGGGTTAAACTAGTTTTTTGGATCCAACCTTCCCCTATTGATAAGCTTGCACAAAGCATACATATAAAACACACTGTAAAACTCAATCGACAAAAGTTCAATTCAACAAGACAAGGAGGAACTCTCTTGAGAACACTCGAACTTACTGACAACTAGCTAAGAACCATTTATCGATTGATGTAAAAGAATAAAATACATCAGTTCTAAATCCGACAATAAAGAGCATAGAACAATTATACCCAAAAAAGCCGAAAACTAGAAACCAAATTATGACTAAGACCAAACTATGTCTTGGGTAGGAAGAAATTTAAGGTTTTGACAATTTGAAAGCTTTGATGTGTCCGTCAACACTGGAGCGGGCTAACCTCGGGGAATCAAAACTCCACCAGTAGCGCTAACCATCACGGATGTTAGAAATATAAATTACAACAAAGTTCCAGACAGATAATTTTTGCTACGCCTGACGCGCGTTTCGTCTATTCAAGACTCATCAGAGGCGCTCTACCAAAGACCTATAGTTCTTGAGATAAAAACCTTAACATTGCTTTTATATGTATCAACAAGGGGTTGCACTAAGTCGTGCTAAGCATACCCCCACTCGAGCATTCAGAAAACAGGAAGTAGATGACCGACTGACCTGGAGAGGGGCGGCACAGTACAACTCATCATGCTAAAGCTGTATACTAAATTTGAATTCAATCCCTTCTGTAGAAGCCGAGAAATCTGTTGCGAAAAAATGTCTATTTTTGACCAATAAAAGTCTAAGTCGGCTTGGAAAACAGTTAGTAGATGATGGACTGACCTGGAAAGGGGAGGCACGGTATAACTAATCATGCTGAAGCTGTGTACCAAATTTGAAACCAATCCATCCAGTAGAAGCCGAGAAATTTGTTACGAAAAATTTCACATTTCAAATTTTTACTCTAAAAATGTCTAAGTGGGCTCGGAAAACAGGAAGTAGATGATGGACTGACCTGGAAAGGGGAGGTATGGTATAACTCATCATGCTGAAGCTGTGTACCAAATTTGAAACCAATCCATTAAGTAGAAGCAGAGAAATTGAACCGGACGGACAGACAGACGGACGGACAAGGTGATTGCAATATAGCCCCTCGAGTGGGGGTATAAGAATTATCAAAGTCACTCCACCGGACAATCAATGTCAAGGTCAAAAGATTAGGATGCAACTGTGCTAAGCTACTACCTGGGTATATGCATACCAAGTTTCATCAACCTAGGACCTATAGTTCTTGAGATATTGAGGTATACATAAAACATTGCTATTAGATATATTGAAAATTGTCATTATCAAGGTCAAGGTCAAAATATGGGAATCGACTGTGCTAAGCTACTACTGGGGCATATGCATACCCACGTTTCATCAACCTAGGATTTATAGTTCTGGGATATAGTGTGTGTGTGTGCAAAACCTTTACATTGCAATTATATGTATTGAAAATTGTCAATGTCACTTAACCGGACAATCAAGGTCAAGGTCAAAATATGGGGATGCAACTGTGCTAAGCTACTACTGGGGCATATGAAGGTGCTCATACCTTACATAAAAAATTTAAGTGCTCATCCATGCAGAAAAAGGAGATCACAGCCAGCATCTTGCTAAGTATCTCAGGCACATCTTCTAATATGGTTGATGTGGCACTTGTAAGTAAGTGGTCATCCATGCTAAAAATATGGGTCACAGCCAGCATCTGACGCATGCTTTGTGCTTAGCATCACTAGATTCATCTAGCATACCAATATAGGTGATGTAACACTTGTCAGTTAGCAGGAATGGACTTTAATCATTCTTCTGTAAGTGGCCATTCATGCAGAAAATGTAGGTCACAGCCAGCATCCAAAACATGCATTGTGCTAAGCATCCCTAGGTGCACCTACCATACCAATATGAGTATTGTTGCACTTATCAGTTAGTGGGAATGGACTTTAATAATTCTTCGTAAGTTCCTAATCAAGGGGAAATTGTAGGCGACAGCCAGCATCCGAAGCATGCATTGTGCAAAGCATCACTAGGTGCATCTACTTTCAAATATAGTTGATGTGGCATTTGTCAGTACTTGGATATGGACCTTAACCATTCCTTTGCAAGTGGGTTTGGATGACAAATCTCAGCGTATTACATGTGAGCTAAAAATAAGTAAGAATTTATTTTATCTAGGTCCTGCTGCTGCTACAATTGACACATACTAAGACACTAAGCATCATATAGCGGCATTAGCCTGATAGTTCTGGGGATAATTACAATTGAATATTAACAACTCCACATGTAAAGTAATACCTGTTTCTGCTTTTTATTGGTCTTAATAACTTTTACAGGGGGTCATCTGACAGCTTCAGCTTAATGGATATTTTTGAAGAGCAAATTTAATTGGAGAGTTAAGCAAGCAAATTTTTTACTCTCTATTTGTAACAGCTTTAATTCTAAGGGTCAAATACACGAAAATACATGTTTTGGAACCTGAAATAATTTTTGTAAATCTTAATGAGTTTTATAATTCTCTAATGCTAACTTTTCCTCTAGCACTTACAGTTTTCAAGATAAGGTCCAAAACTGTAAAAAAAATTGTCAATTTTAATGATTAAGGGGAAATAACTCCTACAAGGAATCGTACCACAACTTTGACTCAATGGAGAGTTTTGTAGAGCTTTTGATGCTGAAGAGAGAAGGTTGCTTCGGAATTTTCTCTATCTCTTATACCTCTTGAGCTATAAGCTAAAAACTATGGTCTGACCCCCCTGTACTATTTTTAGCAACAGTGGCCAATGTTGGTTGGTCAGCATGCACAAATTTCACATACTTGGTAGAAGACATCCTTAAGATCAAGTGTACAAAGTTTCAAAACAATCCTTTCAGTAGTTGCAGTGAAGAAGATTTCTTAAATAAAGTTAACAGAGGATGGGCGGACAACAGATGCAAAACGATGACAATAGTTCACATGATCCTTCGGGTCAGGTGAGCTAATAAAAGGAAATAGGAAACTGCAAAAAAGTGACCATATTAATGATAAAATTTAAAGGATTCTGACATCTGACAAAAATTGACCAGCAATCATCCATAAATAAAATGGCTGACATTTTATGTCTTTATCAGTCTGAACTGATTTAATTGCAAAATAATGCATAGTTGCATCTGGATAAATAATTTGTGCATATTTTTTTTACAATTTTTGTTGTATTTTTAGAACACTGAAGTTCACATCATAAACCGGTAGCCAAATATCAACAATGGCCAGCCTTTTAGCCTCCATATGCAAGGTAATTTCATTCTTGTTATTAAATTTTCTGTCACACATTTATATGGAAGGTTATTAAGGAGTACCGGGTAATCCATGCTTCAGTTAAGGTACAAACTCAACAGAAAGAAAATAAATAAAGAAAACAACATCAAGATACTGTAAACCAATTTATTTTCACGACTACAATATTTCGCGGTCATTGTCAGAGGTAAAATTCGCGGCTATTTATTTTAGCGATTTTTCGTAGATAGCAATAATATTTCTATGAAAAAGTGTTATTTCGCAACGATATAATTTCGTGAATTTCTGCTCCTCGCGAAATCCGCGAATATACATCTCTCGCGAAAATAAGTTGGTTTACAGTAAATGATGTTCTTATTTCATATCTATATTATGAAGTTTAACCATGAAAAATAACAAGAATATGTCCAAAAGACATGAAGTCCCACCTTGCTACCTGTATACCGTTGAAGTTGATGGTAGGGGTATAATTTCAGAATTAAAGAATGTCCCAGTAAGCAAATTTCAGCAAAACATTTTTGTAAAAAACAAGAGGCTCCCGGAAGCCTGAATCGTTCACCTGACATATGTGCCTGAAGTAAAGGTTATTAGGCAAAATCTATTTGACATTGAAAGAGTCAAAAGTTTAATAAGGGGGTCATCTGACAATATGGTGGATCTTAAGGTGCTGATCACTTTTTTTATCAATCAAAATTCAAAAATCTGTCACCCTTTTTGAGTTATTAGCAAAAAAATGCAGTTTAACCCAATGTTCTATTTTTAGCCACAGCGACCATTCTTTACAACCAATCAAAAATCCCCACATCAGTTCTATACACCTAATGCTAATAAACTACAATACCAAGTTTGGTTCCAATTGGACAGAGGAGTTAACGTTTTCAATGTAATGAGGAAATGCTTTTTATAAGCTCAAATTTGACGTCCTAAGGGCAATAAAACCTCAAAGGAAAGGTCCTACAATGTTGACCCTTAACATATTTTGTAGACCTTAATGTGCTAAACAATATGCAATTTAAATTTCTCAAATATTTTGTATAGTTTTCAAGATATTGAGCTAAACGCGTGCAAAATTTGCAAAAAATCAACAAAAAGGGCAATAACTCCTACATGGGTTGTTGGATTTTCTTCAAAATTTCAGGGCTGGTATATCTTGAGGTGCTGATCACTTTTGTTCCCAATTTAAATTTTAAAATCTGTCACCATTTTTGAGTTATTGGCAAAACAAGAGTTGACACTAAAGTATGTCTCGCCTGTCGGCACCATCACAGAACACATTGAGGTCTAGCTGGGCCTTCAGAAAAGTTAAGGTCAAGATCATGTGACAGATGACAAAATTCCATTTAACCATCACAAAAATGTCTGAAGTGAGTTCTAGATACCGAAGTTATTGAGAAACAATTAAAAAAGACCAACATTCACTAAGTCATTCAACCATAAAAATGGGGTCAAGGTCACATTACATGGTGACATCAGTTGTATATACCATAATACCCAAATATCAGATGCCTAGCTATAATATTATACTTTTCACTTAACTCATTTTCCACCCAAAAATCATCTACATTCACAAAGTCACTGAACCGTGAAAATGGGGTCAGGTCACACATGGTGTTAGTTGTGTAGACCAAAACCCCAAATGTCTGTATATCAAATATCAGATGCCTAGTTATTATACTTTTAACTTCATTTATTTTCCAACAAAGTTTTTATTGCCCTAAAAATCATCTAAGTCCACAGAGTCACTGAACCATGAAAATTGTGTCAAGGTCGCAGGACATGATGCCAGTTGCATAGATCATAAGGTCGCAGGACATGGTGCCAGTTGCATAGACCATAACTCCAGGTGTCTGTATACCAGATATCAGATACCTAGCTATTATACTTTTCACTTAATTCATTTTCCACAAAAGTCTTACAAAGGGGTTTTTTGGCCCAAAAAAACATCTAAGTTCACAGAGTCACTGAACCATGAATTTGGGGTCAGGGTCAAATGGCATGGTGCCAGTTGCGTAGACCATAACCCCAACTGTCTGTATACCAAATATCAGATGCCTAGCTATTATATTTTTCTTGGAATTCATTTTCCACAATAGTCTTACAAAGGGATTTTTTGGCCCGAAAAAACCTTTAAGTTAACAGAGTCACTGAACCATGAAATTGGGGTCAGGGTCAAACGGCATGGTGCCAATTGCGTAGACCATAACCCCAACTGTCTGTATACCAAATATCAGATGCCTAGCTGTTATACTTTTCTTGTAATTCATTTCCCACAAAACTCTTACAAAAAAGTTTACGCCGCCACCACCGCCGCCGGAAAGTAATACCTATGTCTCGCCTTCAGCGACTATAGTCGCAGGCGAGACAAAAACTGCCTTTTACCCCTTTATTCTATTTTTAGCCACAGCGGCCATTTTTTACCACCAATCAAAAATCCCCACATCAGTTTTAAGCACCGAATGCTAATGAACAACCATACCAAGTTTGGTTTCAATTGGACTCATGGTGTCAGAGGAGTTAAGGTTTTAAAAAGTTTACAGACGCCAAGTGATGACAATAGCTCATCTGACCCGTCTGTCATGAGACCTTGACCTTTTGACTTGAAAACCTTAAGTCTTCATACATTTAAAATTCATTTTGCATAAATAAATGACAATCAATCAAGGTCTTGAACATTTTCAGTCTTTTGTTTTTTACATGCTAGATAACAATCAACTGTGAGAGGACAGATGTATTCCCTCAATGTGTGTTATGTTTGAGGTGTTGTTTAGCACACTGCACATATTTGTAAGAATTGCATATTTTTGGCTGCAACATGTCCTTGTAATAATTAATTAGTGTAAAAAAATTATGAAGATCCAACTATCAGCGTCAAATAAATTTGCTTTAAAAACCCAAAGGTAAACCTAAGGTGTGAAAGCTCAACAAGCATACCATAAATCTGTGTGTGTTTGTGTGGACGCATTGTCTTATGTGTACGATGTACATTTATTATCGATTCAGAGGAGTAATGGAGAACTACCCATATATTTAGTTATTTAGGCTGACACTACTCCTACTTAATTTTGCAGACAGAATATTCTTCTCTCTTTTAACTAGAAAATATGGTAATTCTGACAACAAACCAAGTAAGCTGTCTGACAAGATATATTGTTGATAACTTGAATATATTTTTAAAGATTTTTCATACATCAGGACAGAAATAACTTACAATTTATGGCAACAAGTAGTCTAGTTCAGTGGAATTCTATAAATCAATGATAAAATCTATATCTGTTCATGTTAATAATACATGTTTTTAATTCACCAGTTTGTTTTCATACAAATAAATGGAACATTTAATATTTGTACAATAAGATTTCTTCTCCCATAAATAAAGGTAATAACAAAATTACCGAATCAATCTCAAATGTCCATAAGACGAGACAAAACAATGAATACATACCGGAAAAATTGAAGATTGCAATGGTCCTGACTTGGTACAGGCATTTCAAAAGAAATAGTGGGTTAAACCAGGTTTTAAAATAGCAGAAGTATTACTTTTTATATAATTTAATACAGTAAAACTGGATGAAAAGGACTGGTGCAAAACATGATTTTTGTTGTTGATTTATTGAATTCCAAAAAACTGTACCTTAAAATTCATGTGACAAATTGTTTTGGCATTCAATGAAAGTTCTCTTTACAAAAGTTTAATAGATTTGTATTATAATTCAATCAAACAATGTGGTCTTCTAAACCAGTCTTGAAAAGTCTATAATAAAACAGTCCAAGGCTCATCAGTGGTACTTTGCATGGGTGTAATTTGCTGTAAAAAAGTGAGAAAAACATACATGTATAAAAAGAGATATTTTAAGAAGTAGACATGTTTGTTATGTCACATATGGTCTTTTTTTTTCTTCCTTTAAAGTGATTGAATCATTTCATTCTCCCAAGCTGAACAAGAACTCATCAAGGTATTTGGGAGTACCCATGCTTGATCCTCCTATTGAATTTAGTAATATTTCATGCTAAATCTCTTTAGATCAGTTAAACTCACAACATCATTGAAAACGAAAACTACTCATAGGTAGACGATTTTTACCTGAAAGAAAAAACTCTGATCTCTGAGAGATATTTCTTAAATCTATGATTTTTGCAACTTAAAGGGAAAATTCACAAAATTTGACTTATGGTCTTAAATGATAGAATATGTCATCAAAAATTTATATCCAATTTTTTTCTCTCAAAACTTCTCATTTATAACAGAGATATTTGGCATTTTCTGATTTCAAAAGTAGCTCAGTGACGTCAGTGAGATGGTCTCGAGTGCATTCTGGGATATGATCGGATATCTATTTATCACATCTTTATCTGATTAACGCTATATAATCGATATCGATATCATATCTAATAAAACACAGTGGTGACGCGTGGTCTAATTAGTAAACAAAAGAAATAATTTAATTACGATAAACCAATATGCAACAACATAATTATTATCAGGATTTCTTTCAAATATAAAGCATTTTTATTATTATTTGTGAAACAAAATTTTTAATTAACGATTTTTTAAACATCAATATTAAATTATTAAATCATGATAATAATTGAAATACTAATACATAATTCTAATCTTATCCATAAATTACTCTATTTTCATTTACATAGTTACAATGATTTGAAAATTTTCCCTTTCATATGATAATCACGCTATTTAAAACAACAAGGTGTCACCTGGCCGGACATCCCAGGTGTTAATTGCAAAGTGGCGATTACATAATTTGCCCCAGGTAAGAATTTTGTATATTTGACCTGAGAAAATCATATCGAAATTTAATTATTGTCTCAGATTCGACTTGAACCTTCATCCCGGCCTTTTAATCTTATTAGACAGCAATAAAATAATTTACAGACCCTTATAAGGTAATCAATTTAACAGATTAATTCAAATTAATTAAGCATATATAAATGACACCAACAAAAGAGACCGTTCTTTTTGGTGATCCTTAGCTAGGTATTACTTTTTCTTAGACTCTTTCATCTCCCGATTGTGTAACGGGGTTGAATAAGGTGTATGGCTTTGTAAAAAGGGTTGAATCGGGTCAAGAGGGGTATCAACTTGAACCAGAACATACAGAGGAAGAAATATTTGGAGATAAATCGCCAGACTGAAATTCAAAGCAACCCTCGCCAATTTGACACTCAATCGTGCAAATGATCTGATCGCTGTGTGTCACTGTCCATCCCCTTAGCCTGCCTATGCTGCCACGAGTTTACATTATTCACCGATACCTTGGACCCAGGTGCTTGTATTACAGATAACCAAGACTTTGAGACAGTTTTTTTAAACCCGATTGTGCTGGAAACTAGTTATATTAGTTTCTTGCGGTACAAACACCACTGCGGTAGAGCACCAGATGTCCTGGGATAATAGACGTTTCCTTTTTTGATAGTGATATAAGGTATCGCCCAACGGCATTTTTTCCCAACTATAGCTTAATTAAATTTTGTTTTCCATTCAGAACCTGTTACAAGCGTCACATTCTTTTATTTGTGTTTTTGTTGTTGCTGATAAGGGGTGATTTTTATGTGTACAAAAAGGGGAGGTCTCAGACCAATATCTACACGAAAATAAATTTTTTGAAAGAATAGGGAAGCCCAATCCTAGAACACCCACTGGGTCCGCCACTGTTATGTTAAAAACAAAGTAGATATAAAGCCTGAGCTGCAAATTGCCTGCTTCTGTCGATTACTATATACATACCAAGAATTCAGTTTCTGCCTAGTCGGATGCTCACACGAAGGTGTCGTTTTCTGATATACAGCGTGTGCACAGACACCATATACAAACAATGAATATTTGCGAGAAGTCGTAAGTCTTAGTTTAAAAATATGCTTATTGGCGATCTCATAGATTTTGCGGGAGAGACTGTGCATTTCATTTAATGGTCAGCCTGAGAAAATCATATTTAATTATTGTCTCAGGGTCAGCCTAGGAATTCGATTTCACTGAATTCTTTGGGTTATCTAAGTGCAACATGTCAAGTGTAAATATCTAAGTGCAACATGCCAAGTGTAAAAAATCCCATAAAATTGCAATTGCATATTTTGTTCCTTCATCCAGTTAACACGTCTGTTATCTGATTTTAAAAAGTCACGTCTCAGCTAGCAGGAGTTCTGTATATTTGTTTGCAAAAAGGTTTTTACCTGACGTGGTGCGGTATGTGTGTTAAAATATCACGCTGACTTATTTCCTATGTTTTTAAATGGTCTCTAACTGCATGACACCTAGATACCATTTGGTACCTGTGATGAAATATCATGCTGAGATACTTCCTGGCTTTGTGTATTAAATAAGATGGGCCCGTGTTGATGGTATTACCCCGGATTACATGTTGATTTGCATAATGGTCAGTGCTGCATTTTCAATCATTGATTGCATAAGTCCCGCCTCCTACTGTCATTTATAATTCAGTTTCTGTGAGGTACATCCCTAATTAATATGGCATAATCAATGAAAACAGATTGATATATTTGATTTATTGCACCTTTTCAGGTAAATTTATGACTTTGTTTAACGGTCATCGGACCACGTGTCCAGCCAAGGCCCAGAATTAAAAAATATATTGTAATTACCAAGGTATTACAAATCCTTGCAAATACATATTAAAACCAATTTAATTAAATAAAATATTCAGGGATGATTTAAAAATTCTGCATTGAGGTAATAAATTAACCCTTCTCATTATTTCTAATGTAAAACGAGAAAATATACTTTTTAAAATTTTTATCAGTACTACGAGAAAAACAACAATGATCAATCATAATATAGAGTGACCGTTGCACGTCATTATCGGATTGATACTTTGTGGTATTCGGGTATATTGTTTTAAGTCAGTCTTCCGGTCGATCTCAATGGCGGCACCCATCGTTTAAATATATCGGTAATAAATGCCGTCGTATGCGCTTAATAGGAAAGATTGGAAAGTTTTACCTATATATTCATGTTTAGTATGATATGATGAATCAAATATGTAAAAATCATTTTTTCGCGAATTTTCCCTTTAATAATTATTTTTTATGAATTTTATGTTTTAAACAAATTTTTGACAGTTATTTTGCCAATGTGAAATTTTCAACAGGTGAATCTTTTGTACTAGGAAAAATTTCCCTCATACGACAAGATAATTTCCTCTCTATCGATGAGAGTTTTAATTGATCAGAGAGATCAACTGCAATTGTAACACATTAATAGGATTAAGCACAGGTACTCCAAAGTACCTAAATGAGTTCCTGTTCAGCTTAGAGGAATGGAACGATTTATTCGCTATAATTGACGAAAAAACTATTCATTAGAATAGAAAAATTATTTCATTTAGTTCAGAATATAAACATTCCATGGGAAAAACATGAAAAAAATTGTTATGTTAAAATGTCTATATTTTGATAACTTTACATTGTGTAAGTAAATGATTTAAATTGGAAAGTTCTTTTTTACTTATTAAGTTTATTTACAAAAATCACCTTTGTAAATGTTGTTCTCATCATGATCATACATGTAATTATGTACAAGCAGTGTTGATTCATTAATTTTCTTAGTTTGTTTATCCACTTATGGTAGCAGTACATGGTTACTTTTATCTTGAATCACCCTCTTGTGAAAATATCTACACTGACTTACACAGAGATAGTGGTATTTTTGTTCTACAAGTTAATTAACAAAGAATAGAAGAGAATGAGACGTGGAACACATTTTTGTCATAAGTGTACAAGGTTAATTCATGTCCTATCTTCCCCTTATACTTACAAAATCGTCCATCCTGCCAGATGTATCTCATAGCAAACACAGCTCCCCAAGCAGCATATAGAACATATAAACCTGGCCTTGCAGTAAAGTGGGCATTCATGAACCTCCAATAGGCTACAAATATAGAATTTGATTACTATTACCGCATATATACATTGTACATGTACATTTGGGCTTCTCATGCCATTTTTGTCAAAAACATACAAGGCAGGTAGGCTCCTAGTTCATTTTTTTATTGGTCCATAAAGTGGATGAGGCAGCTTTTCACATTGTGAAAGCACAAAAAAGCGATGAGGCAGGTGATTTTTTTCTTTTCATTTAATGAAAAAGCAATAAAAAGGGACAATGAGGCTGCCTCAGAACAGATGAGGCAGGGGCCTGTGAAGCTAAATATTTTTTTATTTTGCCTAACACACACAAAACGAATCATTATTTACGTCCCGTTAATTTCTTGTTGTCCTTTTGTCTCAGGTACTCTCTTGTTGAATTGAACTTATATCGATTTGATTTTTACTGTGTGTTAGTTTGTGCTTTGTTATTAGGGGGAGGTTGGCCCCCAAAAACTAGTTTAACCCCGCCACATTTTAAATGTGCCTGTCCTAAGCCAGGAATCTTTATAAAAGCTTATGTTTGTATTTTGTTGAATTTATAATAATTGTTTTTCTTTGTCAGGAAGAAGGTCATTCATAATTTTCAACAGCGAGTAGCAACCACTGGTCACATTGAAGGCTGCTGGCTGTTTTCCATTGTAGATTTTTATAATTGTTTATATTGCACATGTAGGTTGTCGCTTACACTTATTCTACATCTCATTATCTTCTATTTAACACTTTTTAACATCTTCAATACTGTGGGAATAAAAAACCAGGAAAATTAATATTAAAGCCTTACAAATAATAAGGAGACCACATCTACAATATCATGAATATGATCATTGCTGTTTATATTAAATATGTATAATTATAAGTTCACTTTGCATACATTAGAAATAACAATCGTTTCATAAATTGCATAATGATCATAAATTACATGTAAGCCTTTTCTTTATGTATGTCATCGATGTTGTAATGAATACTCTATTTCAATCATATGCAATTGTTATTTCTAAGAGGATGAACACGACATGTATATTGGGTGCATGAACATATATTCTCTTAAATTAATATTATACATTGTATTACTAAGTAATATAAATTAACATTCTAAAGATACATGTATAGTGAATAATCATTTGATTTATTACCTCTGCTCATTAACATGTTAAATGGTCTTAATCCTTTTTCTCTGCGACTAAGCCAAGCTCCAAGTTCTCCAATTTTTACTTCAGAAAAAGCTGTGTCAGCTATAACAAAATGATCATTCATCATTAAAAAAATCAATTCATATATGATGTACATACATGTATTCAAAATAATACTGGCTCTGCCTATCACCAGAGATGCAGATAATCTTTTTTTCTTGTCAGACATTGGGTCCTACAAAATATGCATCACTGGGTCACCAGATGACCCTTTTTGAAAACTCCATATTATTAGATGTATGTTAGAATTCACATACATGTCAAAGGTCAGGTGGAGTAATGACAAAGTTGTCCATTGAAACTAGAGGCTCCCAGGAGCCTGAATCGCTCACCTGATATCTTATGCTATAGCCTCTTACCAAGTGTGCAACATGGTCTACATGACGTACTTAGTAAGTAACATTAAAGAAACTAGTTAAGATAGAAAACACTTTGTAGATCAAGAATACAAAGTTACAAAGCTTTCGATTTGAAAAAAAAACCTGCCCAAGTTAAAATTGATTGAAAACAGTTAAAGGACGATAACTCTTAAAAGGATGATCTGACAATTTTGACACTGAAATCATTTTTGTAGCTCTCAATAAGCTGAACAATTTTGCACTGCTAACTTTTCCTCTAGCACTTACAGTTTTCAAGATAAAGTCCAAAAACTGTGAAAATGGTCAATTTTGACAATTAAGGGGAAATAACTCCTATAAGGAGTCGTCCCACAACTTTGAATCAATGGAGAGTTTTGTAGAGCTTTTGATGCTGAAAGACAAAAGCTTCAGATTTTCTCCATCTCTTATACTTTTTGAGCTATAAGCTAAAAACTATGGTCTGACCCCCCTGTTCTTTTTTTAGTAACGGCGGACATGTTGGTTGGTCGACATTCACAAATTACACAAACTTCGGGTCAGGTGAGCTAAAAAATTGTATAAAGTCATGTTTAACAATTCATTGGGAATAAGGTGGTTCCTTATACCATTTTGACCTAGATATTGACCAAATAAAAAGTGTTAATTTTAATAAAAGAACGCATATCTTTTCCAAATATAATGTATACTATGAAATATCTGTACATCATTTTTAAACAAATCTACAATGTAATTCCTAAAATGTTTATTTGTGGTCAAAAGTTTGCAATCTTTTGGTACATCTAGCAAATTCTACTTCCAATTTCAAACTAAACTAATTGAATCCTTATATTATATTATTGAATCATATCATCTAAAATAAATCCTTTCGAAATTTTTAAACAAGAGGCTCCCAGGAGCCTGAATCGCTCACCTGAACTACACAGACACATATATTTTGTAGATATTTTTGTGCATAACCATATGTGATTTAAATTTCTGAAATATCTTGGTTAGTTTTCAAGATATTGGGCTTGATAAGTGCAAAATTTGGCAAAAATTAGGAAAATGGGCAATAACTCCCACATCAGCAGTCAGATCTTTTTCAAAATTTCAGCACAGGTAGATCTTAATATGCTGATCTTTTTTGATTCTTGCACAAATTTTGATATCTGAAACCATTTTTGAGTTATTAGGAAAAAAATGCAATTTACCCCTATGTTCTATTTTTAGCCATGGCGGCCATGGTTTTTCACGAATCAAAAATCTGAACAATAGAGTTGTAGCATATAAGCTATTAAACAAGTGTGCCAAGTTAAAATGCAGTTGGTCTTACGGTGTCAGACAAGTTAATCTTTGAAATTCAGGGAAAAAGTAATGAAAAATGGTAAATTTTGTTGTTTTAAGGACAATAACTCCTAAAAGAAATGATCCTACAGCTTTGATCTAAATACATGAAATGTAGATCTTGATGTGCTTAATCATATGCAATTCAAATTCTTGAGATATCTTGTATAGTTTTCAAGATATATGGCTAAAACAAGTGAAAAATTTTGAAAAAATCCAGAAAAAGGGCAATAACTCCCACATCAGTTGTTGGATCTTCTTGAAACTTTCATAGCAGGAAGATCTTGAGATACTGATCACTTTTGTCTCCCATCAGAATTTTGATATCTGTATTCATTTTGGAGTTATTAGCAAAAAACTGCAATTTACACCTATGTTCTATTTTTAGCCATGGCGGCCATATTTTTTGACGAATCAAAAATCTGAACGATAGAATTGTAGCATATATGCTATTAAACAACTGTGCCAAGTTTGGTTGAAGTTAGATATATGGTGTCAGACAAGTTAATCTTTGAAATTCAGGGGAATTGTAATGAAAAACGGTAAATTTTGACACTTTAAGGGCCATAATTCCTAAAAGAAATGGTTCTACAGCTTTGACCTAATAACATGAAATGTAGATCTTGATGTGCTCAATCATCTGCATTTTGAATTTTTAAAATATTTCGTATAGTTTTCAAGATATAGGGCTAAATAAGTGCAAAATTTTGAAAAAATCCAGAAAAAGGGCAATAACTCCTACATCGGTTGTTGGATCTTCTTGAAAATTTCTAGACAGGTAGATATTGAGGTGCTGATCACTTTTACCCACGCCAGAATTTTGATATCTGTTACCGTTTTTGAGTTATTTGCAAAAAACTGTAATTTGACCCCCCTGTTCTATTTTTAGCCATCGCGGCCATGTTTTTTTACGAATCAAAAATCCAAACGATAATTTTGTACAGATAATGCCACTAAACAACTATACCAAGTTTGGTTGCAATTGGACTTATGGTGTCGGACAAGTTAATGTTTGAAAAATTGTTTATAGACGACGACGACGACGACGGACGCCAAGTGATGGTAAAAGCTCACATGGACCTTCGGTTCAGGTGAGCTAAAAAGGCTTCAACAAAAAATGGCTGAATTGTGGTACAGTAATATGGAATGGAAATGATCATATTAAAATATGTTGTTCATTTTTAGAATTATTCATATTACATGTACATGATGTATGGTGATTAATCAAATAAGATAGCAAATGGTGCAATAATTGAAGGACACATATCGATAAGCATGGAATTGCAAGTTGAACTTGCTAGATGTACAAAAAGATTAAAAACTGTCAACCAGAAATAAAATTCTTATAATTCATGCATGTTTGTAAAAAAATAATGGATAAAATGCATTTTTCAAAGTATGATATTTTATATCACACAGTTTATTTAAAAAAGGGGGGCCGATGGGTTTATTTTGTTCTCCGTTATTGGCAATTTTTATTTTCCGTGAATTGTGATTTGTTGAAATATTTTTCCAGGCATCGTGATTGGCTATTGCATGTGAACCGTTCTCAGCAAAGTATTTTGTCTGTGATTCGTTTTAGGCATGCTTTACAGTAATACACAGTCAAACCTTTATCCGTGAACAAAAATTTAGCCATATTTCCGTGTTTCGTTATTTGCATTTTTTATTCTTCGTTATTCGTGATCAGGACCCCCTAAAAAGAATGTGTGATCTTTTATTTAAATACTTTTCATTTGGTCAATATTTAGGTCAAAATGGTATTTGGAACCGCCATACATGTACAAATTGATAAGAAAAATTCTGAAAAAATGTTTAATGATTGAACAAATATCCTTATTTACATATACATGTAAAAACTAGAGGCTCCCAGGAGCCTGAATCGCTCACCTTGTATTCGATGATACTTATATGCTGGATATTTCATTAAAGGACTGCTACTCTGTGGAATTATCAATTTTAATGTTCTAAGGGAAACAACTCCTATCAAGAAAGGTCTTACAACTTTGACCCCATTACATAATTTTTAGATCTTTATGTGCTTAACCATATGCAATTTAAATTTTTCAAATATCTTGTATTGTTTTCAAGATATAAGCCTTAAAAGAGCAAAATTTGAAAAAAAAACAAGAAAAAGGGCAATAACTCCTACAACCATTGTAAGATCTTCTTCAAAACTTCAGGGCAGGTAGATCTTTATGTGCTGATCATTATTATCCAAATAGAATTTTAATATCTATTACCATTTTTGAGTTATTTGCAAAAAACTGCAATTTACCTTATGTTCTATTTTTAGCCATGGCGGCCATGTTTTTTGTCGAATCGAAATTTCGAACGATAGTTTTGTAGACCACATACTATTGAACAACCCTACCAAGTTTCATTTCATTTGACAAAGCAGTTTCAGAGAAGAAGATTTTTGAAAAGTTGAACAAAAAACTGTGAAAATGGTCAATTTTTACAATCCAAGGGGTATAACTCCTAAAGGAATGATCCTACAACTTTGACTCTGTTACAACTTTTGTAGATCTTGATGTGCTTAGTCATATGCAATATAAATTTTTGAAATATCTTGTATAGTTTTCAAGATATAGGGCTGAATAAGTAAATTTTTTGAAAAAAATCCAGAAAAAGGGCAATAACTCCTACATCGGTTGTTGGATCTACTTGAAAATTTCTGGGCAGGTAGATCTTGAGGTGCTGATCACTTTAACCCTATGCCAGAATTTTGATATCTGTTACCCTTTTTGAGTAATTTGCAAAAAACTGCAATTTACCCCTATGTTCTATTTTTAGCCATGGCGGCCATGTTTTTTGTCGAATCAAAATTTCGAACGATAATTTTGTAAAGGACATACTACAGAACAACCCTACCAAGTTTCATTACATTTGGCCAAGCGGTTTCAGAGAAGAAGATTTTTGAAAAGTTGAACGACGGACGACAGACGACGGACGACGGACGCCAAGTGATTGCAAAAGCTCACATTGCCTTCGGCAAGGTGAGCTAAAAACCTGAAGGTTCACCCCCGACTCGGATAAAATGTTTCCTTTATCCAGGGATGTCCAAACAAGGGATGAGCAACATCCAATACAAACTAACAACAAGAGGCTCCCAGGAGCCTTAATCGCTCACCTTGTCTTGATGTCAACCCTATGAAGAACTTTGTAGAGCTGAATAAGCTGAACATTTAAGCAAGCAACAGCTTTTCTTTTTCAGCAATAGTTTTCATTCTGTAAGCCAAAAACATGCAGAATGTTATTTTAAGGGCCGTCTGAACACTTTGACTCTTTAGAGACTTTTATTAAGAGCTTACACTGGATGAAATCGTCGATTTGATAAAATATGACTAGGTATGCAAAGATTTGACAAATCTAAGGCGTTTGCTCCACAATTCATTTGCACATTGATGAAACTAATAACAAATGTGCTTACGATTTGATTTAATTTCTAAGGTGCTCAAAGTCAAGGTGAATATTGCCGTTAGATTTCAATAACTTCAATCGTGTTTGAAATCTATGTAAATATATGACATAGATTTCCTTAAATTTCTTATGTAAGAAAAGCAATTCAAAATATTAAATTTGACCATCTGTTTTACGATGGTATGCAAATGTTTTAGAGACCGCGATTTATAAATCATTTCCGACATAGGCAAATATCTTAAAATTTATTCATAATATTTGCAAATATTTGTATAGGTGTTGTCGTTATGCAATTAACTGCCTCTGATTTCCGATATATTTCTTATCCACGAGTTATAAAGCAAATTTATTTTTGTGTATATTTCATTTATTGGGGTATGGGTAGGTTTGAAAGACCGCTGTTTCAAATATGTTCAAAAGCCCATTAAAAGAGTTCAAATATCTTTATATATCCCAATATATTTCTTGTGCAAGAAAAGCTTATTAAAGTTGGAAATTTGAGAATCTGTTTAACAATGATGTGCAAAGGTTTTATAGATCATAATTTATACATCATTTCCGACTCTGTCAATTTTTTATCAAATGTATGCATAATATTTGCAAAGATTTGTATAGGTCCTGTCAATATATAAATACATTTCATGGTATTTTATTGTAGTATGGGCACACTTGAGATACAGAGGTTACAAATACATTCATAAGCATGTTAAATGTGTTCAAATACATTTAATATACCTCAAACATTTGTATACATATTGCTTCAAATGTATTATGGTATTGAAAATAATAAAAACTAGAGGCTCCCAGGAGCCTGAATCGCTCACCTTGTATTCGATGATACTTATATGCTGGATATTTTAATAAAGGACTGCTACTCTGTGGAATTATCAATTTTAATGTTCTAAGGGAAACAACTCCTATCAAGAAAGGTCTTACAACTTTGACCCCATTACATAATTTTTAGATCTTTATGTGCTTAACCATATGCAATTTAAATTTTTCAAATATCTTGTATTGTTTTCAAGATATAAGCCTTAAAAGAGCAAAATTTGAAAAAAAAACAAGAAAAAGGGCAATAACTCCTACATGGGTCGTTGGATTTTCTTCAAAACTTCAGGGCAGGTAGATCTTTATGTGCTGATCATTATTATCCCAATAGAATTTTAATATCTATTACCATTTTTGAGTTATTTGCAAAAAACTGCAATTTACCTTATGTTCTATTTTTAGCCATGGCGGCCATGTTTTTTGTCGAATCGAAATTTCGAACAATAATTTTGTAGACCACATGCTATTGAACAACCCTACCAAGTTTCATTTCATTTGACTAAGCAGTTTCAGAGAAGAAGATTTTTGAAAAGTTGAACAAAAAACTGTGAAAATGGTCAATTTTTACAATCCAAGGGGTATAACTCCTAAAGGAATGATCCTACAACTTTGACTCTGTTACAACTTTTGTAGATCTTGATGTGCTTAGTCATATGCAATTTAAATTTTTGAAATATCTTGTATAGTTTTCAAGATATTGGGCTAAATAAGTAAAATTTTTGAAAAAAATCCAGAAAAAGGGCAATAACTCCTACATCGGTTGTTGGATCTACATGAAAATTTCTGGGCAGGTAGATCTTGAGGTGCTGATCACTTTAACCCTATGCCAGAATTTTGATATCTGTTACCGTTTTTGAGTAATTTGCAAAAAACTGCAATTTACCCCTATGTTCTATTTTTAGCCATGGCGGCCATGTTTTTTGTCGAATCAAAATTTCGAACGATAATTTTGTAGAGGACATACTACAGAACAACCCTACCAAGTTTCATTACATTTGGCCAAGCGGTTTCAGAGAAGAAGATTTTTGAAAAGTTGGACGACGGACGACGGACGACGGACGACGGACGACGGACGCCAAGTGATTGCAAAAGCTCACATTGCCTTCGGCAAGGTGAGCTAAAAATGATATCATAACTTGCAGTTTAAAATGTTGCTGGTTGTTTTCTAGTGAGTTGGTGTTTTACGCCCGTGCAACGCTATTTGGGTTATTTACAGGCGATGAACATGAAAAGGGTGATAAAATGAACATGAAATGATGATGATGAATGAAATATGGAGGTGGCTGGAACAAAGAAGACCGGTAAATTTTGAAGAACCACAGGAAAAGGGGAGTGGTGGGTAGGGGCGGAAAATTTAGCCTATGTGGTCCATAAAGGGGTGCATTAAGCGTGGCACTCTCCACACACGTTGGCCCACTATGGTCAGCGGTCAGGGTTTCCGTATTATAGACCTGACAACCAAGCGGACGAGGGCCACCCTATTCAGCCACTAAGGGTACACACTTGGTCGCTCTGTGGGCTGAGCACTGACCTGGCGTCAGAATCCCAAGACCCTTAGTGGCCTCTTACGACAAGCTAGGCTCTGCTGCGGGCCTATTCGCCATCCGGGCCCCGCACGGGACGTTTTCTACTTGAAGATTGTTAAAGTGCCGGTGATACGTCTGGGCCGTGTCGCATACAATTCCACATAGTATTGCGCAAATATAATACTTAGTAAATAGTCTGTCATATTTTAGATCCGTCCATGGCCGTATCATTGCAATGCGATTTTTTTTGTAATTAATTAATTTATATTTGGGGTATCTACAGTTTATGAACATCAAATTTCAAATCATTGCAAATAATATTGTACAGAGATAAACTTTTTCAAACATATCGTGTTGATGTGCATATCTATTTTTTTTATTGTGACACACTTTCATGACCAATTATTGTGCGTGTGCATGTACATAGGATTTTTATTTACTCATTTTTATCACAAATGTTACTTGTATGTTGTTGCCATATTATGAATTATAACTTATTGATCATTGTTGTTTTGACAGACCTATTATAATTATATTCAATTACTTCCCAGGGAAAGTTAATGTATAGAGAATCATTGGGGTGATATGAAAATAACAATACAAATGATAAAAAGAACAGAATTTCAAATTGTTGATGTGATTCAATAATGTATTTTTTTTTTCCTTGACTAACTTCAAACCATTTTAAGGTCTTTTCATTTCTCAGTACAATAAATTGTCCGTTCTTTACGACCCACTATTTAACTTGAAGTGGAGGAGCTTGTTTTTTTTCCTAAAAATATTTTAAAGATATTTTGACGAAAAACATTATTCGACAACAGAACATAAAATATATTCTTAAGAAAGATTTCTGCTATACAAAATAAATTTACTGCTAATATTAAGAAAAATCTGTCATAAAATAAATATATTTTTCCGCTCTCTGTGAAGATAAAAATCCCAACTAAAATGGTCTGTCCTTGGAAGCGTCTTTTTTGTAATACTAGTAAACCATTTTATAACAAGTTAACGGGTTCCCGTATTGTTTTATTTTTTAAATATATAACTGTAAACTCTACTCATTTATACATGTCAAATTTATTTAAAAAATATTTTTATAAAGAAAATTTGAAAATGAAATCAAAAAGCCGAAATTAATTTTATAATTAAACCATGGAAGTAAGATTTAAGATTGGCGTGATGGGTGCTGGTTTCCGTAATTGTTGATTAATTGTCGCATTTGTGTTAATGTTGCCGCAGAGTAACGCAACATGATCAAAAGAAAAGAACAATAAACTCTAATTATGCTAATTAATATCCATCTTGCGATAATATTAGAGGAGGAGTTTTAAAGATTTTATAGAGAATTTCTCTGCACCTCTGTAATATTGGTTGATGAGAATAAAGTTATTATGAGGGCCGAAAGAAATGATGGCGCTTTTAAAATAAAAGAATTAAAACATGAATCTTATAAAAAAGTAAAAATTATCGGTATTAAGGTTTCAGGTGATGAACTAGAAGTTCCATGTAGAAGAAGTCTATTTAAAATAAAATTTAAGGCTCATAACAAGCAGGGAACAAGAATAAAAGTAGGTTACATTTTGAATTAGTAATGAGCTCCGTCCCTAGTATTTTCAACTACAAACTTGCATTTTACATTCACCATTGATATTGTTTATGTTTAAACTAGGATCACTTTAATTATATTGAAGTGCGCGTGCTGGCAGACATCTCTTAGATGGGCACAGATATTGGTTTGAGATAGGATCCTCTATCGAATTTGACCATTACTTAATAAATTGTTGTCAAGTGTCTTCCGGATCATCTGAGTTCACTCTCGTTTCGACTTTTATGTTGCGGATTGCGATATAGTTGTTGTGTGTGTATTTGTTTATGTTATTTTTTTTATGAGTTTATGTTAAATGATTTCTGCTTATATTGTTTCTGATTTTCGACAATTGATTGCTTTCCTGCTTCAGATTCTTTCACCTGCCAGTTTAGTGATAGATGATTATCTCAAAATTTCAACCTTGTGGGGATTTCGTTAAGCTCAAATTGCTGACACGATGATTTAAGCAAGCAGAAATTTTAACAGAAATGGAGCTCATCATGGGGAATATCCGGGAATAAAGAAATAATTACGTTTTTGCTTTGCTATCAAAATCACGTTATTTAATTAGTTAGTTATTGCTTTACTCCCAAGCAGCACGATTTCGGCTATATCGGGAGATGAACATGAAAGTGATGATACAATGAACATGAAATGATGATGAAGTGGAGGAAATGGGAACACAAGGCCAATCGGGTAGGAGAGTTTTGACTGCCACTGGAAAAAGGAGTGATGGGTAGGGACGGGAAATTTAGCCTCCTGCATGGGGATCCTACGGGTCCTACTCTTACCGAGACCTGCAGCAGGGTTCTTTAACGTGCGAGGAACGTGACATTTTTCCCAACACGGTGCACCACTATGGTTTGCCGTCAGGTTTTCCGCATTATCGCCTGACGACCCCGCATCTCTCGATGTCAGGGCTGCCAGAAAATTTACGACCGATTGTAGGTCGTAAGTTCCTTAGTAAAACAGGACCCTGTTTCACAAAAAAGTATCACTTTAAAACTGTAAAACTGGCCCCAGGTTAATGAAGCTGTCCTAAGCTGTGTCCTAAACCATGTCTTAGGACTTAAAATGGGATGTAGAAAGGATCATCCTTAGACGCGTCCTAGGATGTAAAACGAAGCCATCTTAGGATAACCACAAATAGGACCATCCTTATGCGAATTTAGGATAATTCTTAGTAGCTTTATGTAATGCATTTACGCCGATGTAAAGGCGTTTGAAAAAAGGAGTTTTTTACGCCGATGTAAAGGCGTTTGAAAAAAGGAGTTTTTTACGCCGATGTAAAGGCGTTTGAAAAAAGGAGTTTTTTGTTTTACATTTTCAAATGTAAAATAGATTAAAACGTTTTTTTATTGCGAGGCCTTTGTGTTTTTTAGATAATAAAAATAATTAATTGTAATATCATTGCATTTCCTCATTCGTTTTTCACTAATAACAAAAGCAAATCCTTATGTTTGGGAAGCAAATGTCCACGTGAACAGTTAAATGTGAATTTCAAAAGTCTAGTACTACATATATTAGAATATCGTCAAAATGTAACTGGTAAATCACAGATCAACAATATCCAATATATGAGTAACTATTGGGAAAATTTCATCAATGGCAAAAATATCTTTTTACATGTATTTGCTAAATTTAGAAAATAAAATACCAAAAAGTGAGTTGGGCCACATACAACACTAATTCAAGAAGATAAAACCTGTTTCGGACACTTATTTTTAAGTTTAAAGGCACAAGGATGGTCCTAGGACAACAATTTTCACATCCTAAATTTAGGACCAAATTTAGGACATGCCTTTTTTTAGGATGCCTTCAATAACACGACTTAGGATTGAGACATGTCCAAAGACCATCCTTAGACACGTCCTAATCCTAGGACACCTTCGTTAACACGGCCCCAGGTTTACCGTATATATACACTTGGGCAAAAGATTTTTAAAATTTTCATTAGTTTTGTTTTCTTATTTTCGTAAAGAAGCAAATCAATTTGAGCAAAACTCTGCATGGTAATAAAAGACTAATATGTCCGCTAATGTTTAAACGTTTTTCTGCCATGAAACCATTACGTATGTGACCAACAGGTGGCTATTTTTTAACATGGGGAAAATTACAAAGAAAAAATTCAGTAAAAGTTTGCAGCTTAAATTGTCTGTAAGTAAGAAATTGCTCTTGATTGCGTCAAAAATTACAACCCTAATTCAAGGAGATAAAACCTATTTCAGACACTTTTTTAAAGTTGAAAGTCACAAGGATGGTCCTGAAATGGTCTTAGGACAACAATTTTCACATCCTAAATTTAGGACCAAATTTAGGACATGCCCTTTTTAGGATGCATTCAATAACACGACTTAGGACAGAGACATGTCCAAAGACCATCCTTACACATGTCCTAATCCTAGGACACCTTCGTTAACACGGCCCCATTTTCACAAAAAGTATCACTTTTCAACTGCGGTAACTCTATACCGTGACATTGTTATGCTTCTTGCTTTGAACATTTAAGCAAAAACCAAGTAATCGATCTGCGAATTTTTTCATTCTGTAAGACCATAATACACAAATATTGCCGTGTCATTTGAAACTTCGACCTAATGAAGACCGCATTTGATCCCTTTTTGTAATAATGTTGTATTCTGTTAGGGAAAAACGGAAAATGAGCGCCAATTTGTCTTTATTTAGACACATTTATTTATCCTGGACCGGAAAACAAAATAATGCTAATGTGAACCCATCTCCAATTTGCAGCTGCGAATGAGACCATTACGTCATTGAGTCTTCTCTTGTCGAACTCTACAAACAGATCTTTAACGTGCATGTGGCATTGCACATTCCATACACAGGACAACTTTTTTGCGTCCCTTCCGAATGACAACTACAATTGACTCTATAGGGACATTTTTAGCGCTTGGGGCCTGACGAATCGATTGTTTTGTATACTACTGCTGTATAATTAATAAATTGTTAAGTTTAAAGAAATAAAGAATTGAATTGAAGCTCCACGATCTAGAATACTTTTTTATGTTTTAAGTAACATGTATACATTGTATTGATTATACCCGATGCTCTACTTTTAGTAATGGCGAAGTAAAAATTAACATAAAAGTTCCGTGTGCAGAAATCCTAAGAAACAATCAGTCATCATTGTGGCTTAAATTTGTGCAGTCATTTATATATATATATATTTTATTTTGAAACTACCCCTTTACAACGGGGGCAAACACCGACGGGGCATCGGCGCTTGCGTCTACAGGTCAAACAACTATATACAAGTAATTGTAAAACATTCTTTACAATATAAAATATATAAAAAGTTCGTCATAAAAGATATAGTATCTTTGGTAAACAATAAAACAAACACATTGACTAAAACCACAGTTAAAAGTCAAGTCATTCAGTATATAAGATAAAATAACAAATCATTTTACAGCCATGATCGGGTTTACATACGCTCCTTTTTTTAAAACTGAAATATGATAAAAAAGCTTAACTAGTTATTCTGGTATTAAACTCTTTCTCAAAGACATTACATCAGATAAAAACTTTTTGGACAGGTTATCAACCAGGTTGCCCAACACTGGGTCAAAATTGTGAGAGAGTTCACCGATCATGAACTGTACTTTTAAAACATCTGGCAACTCTGGAACGTTAACACCAATAGTTTGGGCGAATTTGGAGAACAGCTTTTGCATTTCTGAGTAAAAAGTATAGCGCAAGTCATCGTAAGCAGTGCATTTGATTAAGACGTGCATAATATCTTCTGTTTCATGGTAACTGCAAAATTCACATATACTATGTTCTTTTAGATTCATTCTTGCTAAGGTGGAATTTATTGGTAAACAATTGAGTCTTGCTAAAAATTTTAGTCTTGCCGACCGAAAGTCAGTCCTTGAATTAAGATAAGGCTGTCTCCCTGTCATTTAAGAAGAGATGTTTGCATAAAAATTAAAGACGGGTGCAAAATGTTGGTAATACATGTAGCTGATAATGTCTTTTTGAAAATATCGCTTTTTAAATACTTTTTTGCAATAAATTAGGCTTGACAAGTAGCGCACCAGCTGCATTTTTAAAGTGATACTTTTTGTGAAACAGAAGTCTAAACGGCATTGAAGGACTGAACTTTTAACTTAAACGGACCTTCTAAAAAGGCAACATGAATCCATAATTGAAAGACTACGAATGGTAATTTTCCATTTTCATTTATTATTTTATTTCGCAAAACCTGTATATATAATTTCCTAACTTGATATTATTTGGGTTTTTTCGTTATCAAAAAAATTGCATTGAGTGATTCAATTTATTAGCTTTATATGTAAGCGCGGTAAGATATTGATTAAAAATTGTAAGTTCGGCAAACTTTTTCTGCCCAAAATACCATCCTGCCTTTTTTTTAATTCAAAGCACTGTCCTGCCTTTTTTAATGCTACTTTGTACAATTTTGAAATTCCTGTTCCACAGCGTCTCGCGAAAAAGCCTCACCAAAAGAAAAGACCACGAGTTTGCCGTTCTCAAAAACGTTTTCCTTGACGTGAAGTCGCTAATCTATTGTGAAGTAGGAACATACTCTTTATATTAAGTACGTGTTTCTGTAATTCTTGGTTTATATTTATATGTTTTCAGATTTAAGCTTGCTTTTTCTTGCCCTAACACATCTAATGAATGAATTAAATTATGCAATTTTTTTTATCATATTTATTGGAATTGTTAAATTGTCTAGTAAAGGATTTTTGTCCTTGGTGCTGATACATCCTTTGCGGTGTTTAGACGGACCCTCGTCGGCGAGGACATTGCTATTTTTAAAAGACATTATCGTATATTAAAACAAAAACCGCCTGAGTAAAGAAACTTCTATGGGAATCAGAGATTTCTCAATATTCATAGTTGTGGTCCGTCTAAACACCGCGAAGGATGACATTGCTATTTTTAAAAGACACTATCGTATATTAAAACAAAAACCGCCTGAGTAAAGAAACCTCCATGGGAATCAAAGATTTCTCAATATTCATAGTTTGGGTCCGTCTAAACACCACAAAGGAGGTCTACAATCCATCTACTTTAAATTTCTTGAATGAACACTCATACTCATACCGGTATTTAACAAGTATTCAGTTTAATTATGAAATGCATGTCTTAAGTTTCTGGTCTGTACAAACATGCATAAGTCATTGCTTTACTCTCAAGCAGAACATTTTCAGGTTATGGACAGGATGAAAAAATGAACATAAAATGATGATGAAGATGAAACATTGGGGATATAGTAGACAATCGGATTGGAGAGTTTAAACTGGCACTGTAAAATAGAAAACGGGGGTAAAATCGTACAGTTAAGCCTGCTGCAGCATAGGAATTGTACATGTGCAAGTAAATTACTCAACGACGAGGAACGTGACATGTTTTCCCAACATGATGCATCACCATGGTTTGCATTCAGGTTTTCCGCCGTATGTTTCCTGACTACTAAAACTTTTATATTGAAACGGTCGGCCCATTCAACATCCTAGCTCTCACACCCCAGTCGCGACCGGGACCGATGATAGGTCTCAGATCTATAGCGCTTTTAAGTGTACTTTTACCGACAAGCTTTATGAAGCGATGCTGCCAGCCCATGCGACACCCGAAACCCACAATGGTTTCCATTTTTTTTTACAAAAAATCGTTCAATCCTTTAAATATCAATATAAGTACTTTACTCATTATTTATTTCAACACCGAATAAAACTACACATACTGTACTTTTATATTATATTTCTATGTCCCATCTACGAAAGTATGGGGGCTATAGTAATCGGGTCTGTCCGTCCCAAATCAATGTTGTGAGATTGGACATTGTGTCTTTTGGACATATTCTTGTTTGTAATGAAATTACACTTTTATCAATTTGATGCAACAGACTTAGATAACTATCGTCTTGTCTTTTGAAGAGCACCCGCTTACTTTTTAAAACAATGCCATATGCTTGTTATCTTTAAATGAATATGTTTAAACTAATGATGCTGGTATTATCGGAAGCTGGTGATAATTAATTATCAATTATCTAACAACAATATAACCACATTTGGTATTTTCACACTTCTTCAGACACTTCCTTATCGATAACACCCCCTTCACTACCCTGCTGTCATTGTACAATTTAGTTGATTGGAAGACAGTTTGTGACAATGAGGATTGTGTTATCCCATTGGTTGATTTTTTATTGTCAATCAGACTATACATGTATAATTTGTTATACTTTATCTGTAATTTTCAAACACGAACAAGCCGTTTCAGGAATTAACAACATGTGCGCATGATTTCGACATTATATTTTTAAATGAACATATTTTCAGGAATAAGTTGGCAGTTATCGTTGGAAGACTATTACATGTATTAAGATTGGTATTTTGATATAAATGACATGCATATTCCTTCTATCGGTATTCTCGGAGTACCCGTTACATGATTATATGGATTATGATCACGAGTATGTTCAAAGAATAATTTTATTTTGCTTGTAGCATATTAAAATATAAGTGAATACCAAATGAGAATAGTGCTTATTCGGCACTGGAATTCGGCATCGCAATAACAAGTTCCGGATTATTGATTTTCACATAATAAATAATAATAGTTTTCATAAAAATATGTGCCCTGCCCATTGCATCCATATCATTATTTTACTGACCAAGTAAAGGTTTTTACGAAGCTTTTTTATATGCAATTACAGAAATGTTCATCTGCACATAAATAAAACAACATAATCAAAGGCATAGCGGACATAATTGTTTGCTGATATATAACATGTTAATAAAATAGTTCGAATATAAAAATTTGAATAGTATTTAAAACCCGTTCAAATGTAAGCAGTATCCTAGATACAGACCTTAATAAACGTATCACAAAGCTTTCCCTATAGCAAACCTTTGCACATCTTTTATATGTAAGGGTAACTAATGTTTTGTTCACCCATTGAAAGCTTTTTAAAGCTGTAATTTCAAACCCTTTCAAATGTAAGCAAAAGTTAACCTTCACTTACCTTAACAAAGTCATTGGTTATTTGAGTCTTTATTTGCCCCTTCAAGATCAGAGTGTGCATTTGTTTGATGACCTAAGGAAATGTTTTGTAAATGTTGAAATTTACGGAACCATTGAAATGTTATAATTTGCACAAGATTTAAATGCATTTGGAATCAATGCAAAAATTCAACTTTCTAAATGTTTAAGTAGGTTTCAAATATATTTTAAACCGCGGTCTCTAATAACTCCGCCTAAGCATAGAAAGATCAGAGTGTGCACTTGTTTGATAACCTAAGCAAATGTATTGCAAATGTTAAAATTTACATACCCATTGAAATGTTATAATTTGCGCAAGATTTAAAAGCATTTGGAATCAATGCAAAAATTAAACTTTCTAAATGTTTACGTAGGTTTCAAATATATTTTAAATCGCGGTCTCTAACAACTCCACCTGAGCATAGAAAGTATAAGTTATTAATATATTTCCTCGACGTAAATGATTGACAAATGTATGGAAACGTTGTGCAAATATATACAAATGTTGGTCTTTGCATACATTTAAAGTACATTTCCACACCTATGTAAATTGAACATTTCATCCAGTGTTAATTAACTGAACACTTAAGCAAGCAACCACTTTTCTTTATCTGCTATAGTTTTCATTACATAAGCCAAAAACATGGAAACATGTTTATTTAGGGGCTGTAATCCCTGTTAGGGGTCATCTGTCAACTTCGTCCCTATGAAGACTTTTGTAAAGCTAAATGAGCTGAACATTTATGCAAGCAACAGCTTTTCTCTATCTGCAATAGTTTTCATTCTTTAGTCCCAAAACACTATTTTTTACCTTGAAGGGGCTGTAACCCCTATAAAGGGTCATCTGACAACTTCGACCCTCTGAAGACTTTTGTAGAGCTACATGTAAATGAGCTGAACATTTAAGCAAGCAACAGCTTATCTTTATCTGCAATAGTTTTCATTTTATAGGCAAAAAACACTATTATTCACCTTTTAGGGACTGTAACCCCTATAAGGGGTCATCTGACAACTTCAACCCTATGAAGACTTTTGTAGAGCTAAATGAGCTGATCATTTAAGCAAGCAATAGCTTTTCTCTATCAGCAATAGTTTTCATTCTATAGGCCAAAAACATGAAAAAAGGCTATTTTTGACCTTTAAAGGGCCATAACCCCTATAAAGATTCATCTGACATCTTCGACCCAATGGAAACTTTTGTAGAGCTTTTGATTCTGAAGAGCCTCAGATCCTTCGGATTTTTTCTATCTGTTATAGTTGCTGAGTTATAAGCCATTTTAAGTGGTTTTACCCTATGTTCTATTTTTAGTAACGACAGCCATGTTTTTTATCAAATAATTTCAAAATGAAGATCGTTTGTTGCCAACATGACTCAAAAACTCTTTGGAAATGTATAAACAGTTTCAATCCCAAAAATAAGAAAGCACCTACTGAGCTCATCAATGATCAAAATGAAAGAATAACCAACGAAATTGACATAGCAAATAATTTTAATGATTTCTTTACATCATGTGTTGAAAATTTAAGAAAAAATATGAACAGCTCAGAAAATTCACAGAGACATGAAAATCTGGAAATGTTTATTGAAACAAGGTTGAATCTTCCTAATCAGGATAAATTCAAAATCCCACCTGTTAAGATAAATGAAGTATTTGGTGAATTAACTAAATTAAATGTAAACAAGTCATCTGGGACAGATAATATTGGACCAAAAATATTAAAGTTATGTGCTTCTCATATTGCTTCCCCTCTAACATACATTTTTAATAGAATAATTGATACAGGTATTTACCCCTCTGTTTTAAAAAATGCTTAAGTAACCCCAGTATACAAGAGTGGTGATAAAAATCTCCCAACCAACTACAGGCCTATATCTGTTTTGCCAACCATATCAAAGTTATTGGAAAGGCATGTTTCAAAACATGTATATAAATATCTAAATGAAAATAAATTATTGCATCCTGCCCAATCAGGTTTTAGACCAAAACATTCTTGTCAAACAGCACTTATTAATATTGTTGACAAATGGCTGCATGAAATGAATAATGGAAATATCAATCTAGCTGTATTTCTTGACTTCAGAAAGGCATTTGATGTTGTCGATCACAAACTGTTATGTCATAAACTAAAAATTTATGGTTTTAGTCATATATGTATTAAATTTTTTGAATCCTATTTAAGTGAACGGACTCAACAAGTGAAGATTGGTAGTGCCTATTCTAGTCAAAGGGTTATTGAATATGGTGTTCCACAAGGCTGTATTATCGGACCTCTTTTATTTGTAATTTTTATAAATGACCTTCCATTATCAATAGAAAATTTTGAAACAGATTTATATGCAGATGACACCACTTTGCATAGGTCAGGAAAAAATATTCAGGACATTCAATCTAAAGTTCAAAATGATTTGCAGAATGTTGAACAATGGTGCAAAGATAACAACATGTTTATAAATATTGACAAAACAAAATGCATGACAATTGGAACTAAACAAAGACTTCAGTCAATTAACAATCAACCATCCCTGTTAATAAATTCATCCTGTCTACAAAATTCTGATTGTGAAAAACTTTTAGGTGTAAGAATAGATACAAACCTTACTTGGAAGAATCAAATTGATTATTTATGTAAATGCATATCATCGAGAATACACCTTTTAACCAAAATTAAGAAATTCTTAAACTTTGATACTAGAAATGCATATTACAATGGCTATATTCTCCCTTTAATTGATTATTGTTGTTCTGTATGGGGAGGTTGTGGAACTGACCAATTGTCTAGGATAATAATACTACAAAAGAGAACTGCTCGAGTCATCCTAGATGCTGATCCGTTAGCACCATCAGAACCTCTTTTTAAAAAACTAGGATGGATGACTGCAGACATAAGAATAAAATATCATAAATATTTGCTGATGCATAAGATCATTAACAGTGAAGCACCAATTTATCTAAAAAATATGTTTAAATTTTCTAACAATCCTTATCAATTACGAAACAATGTGATAGAAAAACTACATGTTCCTAAACCTAATATTGAAGTATACAAACACTCATTTTCCTATTCTGGTTCACTGTTGTGGAATGATTTACCTATGACTTTGCATAATGTAGCAAATGACAACCTTTTTAAAACAAAAATAAAGACCTTCTTACAGAGATAAAATTATTGCTAGACAGTGTCTATATCTGTACAATAATAAATATACAATATATGTTATAATCAAAATGTATATACATGTATTTTGAGTACATATTGTAATATTCCATATTATGTGATGTTTTGATATTTGCTTTAATGAGGGCCTCAGGGAAGATTAGTTTTGTAAACTAACTGTGTTACCTTCTATAAATAAAGAATTTATTATTATTATTATTATTATTATTATTATTATCATTATACCATTCCTGCAAAGTTTCAGTTAAATTGGTTCATTGGTTTCAGAGGAGAAGATTTTTGAAATTGTTAACGGACGACGACGGACGCATAGTGATGGCATACGCTCACATTGCCTTTGGCCAGGTGAGCTTAAAAGTCAATATTTTATATGCCTCCCCAACTTTCTTCTTTATTTACACAAATTTCAAAAATTGAAGTTACACAATATTTATATCATTGGAAAGAGAAATTATTCAGGAATTATCATATATATATATATAATATTTAGCAATCACATTGAAAATATAGAAATTATATTGAATAATGTAAAGATGGTCCAAATTTCTTAAGTAAAATTTTCAATAAATGTGCTAAATTGGTAAGGAAAAAATCAATAATTGCACATTTTTATTAGTAAGTGCCTCAGGGGAATTAAGTGAAATTGACAAATTTCTACCTGTTAATTGGCGGGCTTAATGGTATATTACAGTCATAAAACTTATATCACATGAAAGCCCTTTCGTTGGTCTGTTTATTGAATATAAATTTGTTTAGATTCATAATAAAATTGTTTATTAATTTAAGCCCATGAAATAACAAGCACTCACAAACAAACCAAATGCCTGTAGTAGAACCTGTAATTTTGGCACAGGAATAAGTGATGTTCATAATCTTATTGCTTTTCAACTCAAAGCTGAAATTCCAACTAAAGTAAGAACAAAAAAGCCTTACAGAAGCTACAAAAATGTTGATGGTGTGAAATTTTTAAATGACTTAAGTCAATCAGGTATTGAAAATTTAGATTTTTCAAATGTAGATGAAGCATATGATAATTTTAATAACAACTTTATGAAAGTGTATAACAAACATGTTCCTATGACAGTCAGAGATCCCACTTGTACAAGTAAACAGTTTTTTACTTGTATAGGTAAATTTTTAGCAGTTAAAATTGTCTCCCTTTTTGGGACTTTTACGAATTTACTTGTACAAGTAAATTGGTAGAAAATCAATCTTTTCTTAATTATCTTTATCTAGCCATGAAATTCAATTTAGTTCATGATAATTTATATGGCTAATAGTATCTCCTACCTTCATCAGACTGAGATAATCTGTTGACTCAAGTTAAATGAGAGATAATCAACATTTAATAGTCCCAAGGGGGCAATTTTCAAAGGCCATGCGCACCACAAAGACAGCCGTGCGCATCAGTAATTTTTAATGGACCATAGAGCATATGATGTAAACTTATCAAGAAAATTGTCTGTTTGATTATAAAAATATTGTGTAACAAGAAAAATGAGCTCAAAGTTTTACAAGTTTACTTGTATAGGTAAATTTTTGTTCAGAGAAAAATACTTTACTTGAACAAGTAAATATGTAATTACTTAAATAAGTAAAATTCTGTTTACTTGTACAAGTGGGATCTCTGACTGTATGAAACAGAGAAATATTGTAAGAGCACCAGCTCCTTGTATGAATCGTAAACTACGACAAGCTGTGTACAAGAAGAGAATGCTTCACAATGTCTTTAAGAACAAGCGAGACTCTAAGTCTTGGAAAAATTATAGAGTTCAGAGAAATCTTGTTAATAAGATTAAAAGACAATCTGTAAAAACTATTTTGTTGAACGATGTGTAGGTGGTCCCAAAAGCAAAGACTTTTGGCCCACTATTAAACCTTTTTTGACCATCAAAGGGTGTCATTTTGAGTCAGATATTATTATAAGAGAAAATGAGATATTGTTGACAGATCAGAAAGATATTAGCATTGTTTTTAATGAATTTTTTATTAATGTAGCCAAAGATATAGGTCATGGGGCAATATCTATCATGTCTATTGACAACAATCACCCAAGTGTAATCAAAATCAAAGACACAAACATGAATGAACGGTGACATCCCGGTAGTCCGACAATCAATAGTCCGACAGCCCATTGGTCCGACAACCCAATAGTCCGACAACCCATTGATCCGACAATCCATTGGTCCGACAACCCGATAGTCCGACAATGCTAATATACAACCAAATAAAAAAAACCCTCTAAGCATACAATCTTGACTTCAAATGGATGCTTTATAGAAATTAAATTATATGAATATTGGCAATGATTTCATTTACTTATTGCTAACTTTAATTAAGATATAAACTGAAGAAATCATGCCTTCAATCAATATTTAACGTACTTATCTTATGAATCATTCTCTATTTAAACAAGAGGCTCACAGGAGCCTTTATCGCTCACCTGGTCTTGATGTCAACCCTATGAAGACTTTTGTATAGCTAAATGAGCTGAATGTTTAAGCAAGAAAAAGCTTTTCTCTATCTGCAATAGTTTTCATTCTATAAGCAAAAAACTCTATTTTTCACCTTTAAAGGGTCATAAAGGCTTTTGTAGAGCTTAATGAACTTAATGTTTCAGCAAGCAACAGCTTTTCTCTATCTGCAAAAGTTTTCATTCTATAGACCAAAAACATTATTTTTCACCTTTAAGGGGGCGAAACCCTTATTAGGGGTCATCTGACAACTTTGACCGATTGGAAACTTTTGTAGAGCTAAATAAGCTGAACATTTAAGCAAGCAATAGCTTTTCTCTTTCAGCAATAGTTTTCATTATGTAGGCAAAAAAAAAAACATGAAAAAACGCTATTTTTCAACTTAAAGGGGCTGTAACCCGTATAAGGGATCATCTGACCACTTTGACCAAATGGAGACTTAAGTAGAATTTATGAGGCTGAAGCAGTAAGGTGGCATCAGATTTCATTTATCTCTTTTACTTTTTGATTTACAGGCCAAAGACAATAGTCTGACCCCCCTGGTATATTTTTATAAGGTAGCCATGTTTTTTACGAATCAAAAATCGAAACACAAGTTTGGTGCAGGACACCCTAAAGCTCATTCATACCAAGTTTAATATTATGCTGATCAGTAGTTTCAGAGGACAAGATTTTAGAACTTGTTAATATATATAGACAAAGACAGACGACGACGGACGCCAAGTGATGGCAATAGCTCACCTGGACCTTTGACCTTTGGTCCAGATGAGCTAAAAGAGAAATAAAAAGCGAAAAATATATGTATGTTACAGGGTAAATTGATCTCAAGGGAGATCCGGAATCCTCCTAGGGCAAATTTGAATTCCGATTTCTCCTAGGACAAATTGGAATTCTGATTCGCTCTGGATTTAAACCAGTGCTAATCAGAATTCAAATTTGTTCCCAGAGAAATTGAGATATCCCTAGGATTATTCCTGATCCCACTGACTGAACATTGAAAAGTTATATTTTGAAATTAAAAGAATTGTTTGAATTTTTTAAAGTACATTGTCTTAAATTCAAAATCAAATACTATATTTTAAAAATAAATTAATCTAAGGCCTTATCATATTTAATAAATTTTGATAAGATACATTTCTTGTCGTCCGCCCGTCACAATTGTCAGTGCAACTCCTCTGAAACTACTGAACGAAATATCAGCGAAAAGTTGTATATAAGAAGAACACCATATGTAGTTATGCATATAACCGGGAAATTTTTATCCTCAAATTTGTGGAAGTTATAGCCCTTTAAACTTAGAAATTTGCTAAAATCCTCATTTATCATCCTGTCAACTAGCGCAATTCCTCTGAAACTACTGAACTGAATAATATAAAATGAAATTTGGTATATATAGGAAGGACACCATATGAAGTCGTGCATATTATGCAAGGAATTTTTTATCCTCAAATTTGTGTGGGAGTTATTGACCTTTAAACTTAGAACTTTAGGGGGACGGGGGGGGTATCGTTTTTGCATGCAAAAACAAACTTTAATTTAATGATAATAATTAACTTGATTACCTTTTCGCGACAGTTTTTCCTGGCAAGTACATGCAAAAGCATACCTGGCATTTAGTTTCATTCTATTAAACTCCCAAGTCTGAGTAAATTACAGCCCCAACTTCATTCCTGACAATGAAATACCATATGTCAGGAGGCTGCATGACTTAAAGCAATTTTATATTGGTTACACACTGACTGTAATTGTGAATAAGCTGCTTTTTCCTATCATGTAGTTAATTTTAATTCGATTTTTATCATGATTGGGAAACAAACCCTCTTCTTTATAGCGTTCCCAATTGAGCCTAATGTGTATCAAATTTTTCGTTGCTTCCAAATGACAAGCATTTATTCTTGTTCATCTTCGCAAATGTTATGAAGAAAGAGTCGGAAAACTTGGTTTGTGAAATTTTCAATCCTGACCAGGATCGAACCACGACCCATGGTGTTAGTACGAACCACGACCCATGGTGTTCGTAGCACTGCACATTAACAACTTCACCACCGTTTGCCATCGTCATGTAGTTAAAAGGACGGGTACATATAGAATTTTATGGTGTTTTGTTTTGTTATTTCTTAAAAGTATACATATGCCTTTTTTCTGTAAGGTTTCATGAACAATGTCATTCACTAATTATGCGGGTCCCGGTGTACTCAACAGAGCCCAGCTAGTCGAATTATTGGTATTCTGTGACGATGGGTCAGTGCTCTTCCCACAGAGCGATCAGGTTTTGTAACTTGGTGGCTGAATAGGTTGGCTCATGTGTTCAGGGGTTGTCAGGTCATAACACTGAAAGGCTGTGTTAAGAGAGCTATGGTATTATACCCGTTTCGAGTGCACATTTGCACAATTTTCCACCCCATTTATTACTTCTCAATTTTCTAGTGGCTTTCAAAATTTACTGTTTCATTTCCCATCGGACTCATATTTCTCTTTATTTCATGATCATTTTTTCAACCATTTCATGTTCTTCACCCGTATGTAACATATAATGTTACCCTTAATTGAAAAGCCACTTAAACCTAAAAGTTAATCTTATGTGGGACGAACAAACGTACCTACGCACGGGCATACAGTCCCAATTACAAATGCTATATTCACATTAGAAGACGAGGCATAATTATACCCCCGATTAAAAAGTGGGGGATATAGAGGTAGGGGTGTCCGTCCGTCCTTCCTTCCGTTGCACCTAATTATATATAAGGATACCCATCTCTTATCCCAAATCCTCTTTAACCCCTTGAGGGATTTTCATAAAACTTTCACACAATCTTTATTACATAATGTAGATGTGCACTTTTTATTTAAAAAATTGATCAAAATGAGTTTTGGGTTTCCCTAGCAATATATGGCCTGAGCCATTCGACTACCAAAGATTACCCATCCCTTATCCGCAACTGCTCCTAAACTCCTCAATGAATTTTCATGAAACTTTCATACAATGATGTTTGAAGTATAATAAAGACATGATCGATGTGCATCTATTCTAAAATTTGGTCAAAATAATTTTTAGGTTTTCCCGCAGCAAAACACGAACTTCGTCATTTGACGCCAAGGGGTACCCATCTCTTAAACGCTACTTGTCCTAAACCCTTCAATGGATTTTCATAAAACTTGCACATAATTTTCGTTATATAATGTAGATCTGCACCATTTATTTAAAAATTTCTTCGGATTGATAGTGGGCGGAGTGGGGGTATTCATTTGTGAACAGCTGCTCACATTTTTAAATTTTTTTTTTTAATATTCGATATCGGTCCGATCAACTGGATTCTTGTATGTTTTCGGACTATTGGGTTGTCGGACCAATGGGTTGTCGGACTATTGGGCTGTCGGACCATTGGGTTGTCGGACTATTGGGCTGTCGGACTATTGGGTTGTCGGACTATTGGGCTGTCGGACTACAGACGTGTAACCGAATGAACAACAAACTGAATTAAATTTCCAACCTATCACAGATGACTTTACACAAAAACAACTGAACAAAATAAACATTAAAAAGGCAACTGGTTTTGATGAAATCTCACCTAAAATACTCAAAATAGCAGCACCAGTAGTAAAACAACCAATCACTAACCTCATAAACATGAGCTTCACAACATCAACATTTCCAGATAAACTTAAAATTGCACAAGTTGTACCCATACATAAGAAAAACACCACACTGGATAAATCCAACTACAGACCAGTCAGTATACTACCAAACATATCTAAAATTTTTGAAAGATCTATTGAAACACAAATAAATGATTTTTTTGAAACAAGATTTAATGTCTTTTTATCAGCTTTTAGACCTGGCTACAGTTGTCAAGATATTTTTATTAGAATTATTGAAGATTGGCGTAAATGTTTAGACACCAATCAATACACTGCTGCTATTCTGATGGACCTATCTAAAGCGTTCGATTGTCTTCCACATGACCTGCTTCTACTAAAACTAAAAAACTATGGTTTGTCAGAAACTGCCCTCTCTTTACTTAACAGCTATTTGAAAAACAGGAAGCAGTGTGTAAAAATTGGTTCAATATGTAGTCCTTTTTTGGACATTTATAAAGGTGTTCCCCAGGGATCCATTTTAGGACCTGTACTCTTTAATATCTTTGTTAATGATATATTTCACTTTGTTTCGAAAAGTGACCTATATAATTACGCCGACGATAATACTCTATCTTATAGCAGCAATGTACTACAGGATGTAATAACTACTCTTGAACAAGAAAGTAATATTTTAATCAAATGGTTTACAGATAACCACATGAAAGCCAACCCTGATAAGTTTCAGGCTTTTGCTATTGGAAATAAAACCAAGAAGGAAAATCTTACTTTTGAATTACTTTAGATGGAAATAACATTAAATGTGAAGATGAGCTAAATTACTTGGTGTTACTTTTGATTTTAAGTTGAATTTTAATAGCCATATAGCCAATGTATGTAAAAAAGCTTCACAACAATTGAATGTACTTAAGAGCATTGGAAAATACTTAAGCAAGTTTAGCAAAATAACTATTTATTATTCTTTTATACTTGCAAACTTTAATTATTGCCCTTTAGTATGGCATTTCTGTAATGAAAGTAACACTCGCAAGCTTGAAAAGACCCAAGAAAGAGCCTTGCGTTTTATATATAACGACGATAAAAGCACATATGAAGAACTTCTTTATAAATCTAGGATGCCATCTTTGAAAATTAGACGCTTGCGCTTTTTGGCAATTTTTGTGTATAAAACCATAAACAAACTTAATCCGGTATATTTACATGTTTAAAAGCTATTTTCATACATTTTTACGGACCCGGGCCGCCGACCAGTGGCCCGGGTAGAGCTAAAAGAAGTAATACAGTACCGACATAAAACAATTTGATTTATAATACTTTGGATTTATTTCATTGAATTAAAATATCTAGAAAACATTTTGAAAGTGTTTCCTTCAATAACAAATCGTTGATAACGAAAATATACTCATATTTCGATAGTTAGTACATAAAATATATCGGTTAGGCTGGTCATATCTTAGCAACACCCATGTCATACCATTTCATCAATCGGAGGCCCGGGTCGATAAAAAAAATTGAAAAATCGCTTTTAAAGCAATAATTTACTGTAATGTTAGTTAAAACATGTACTTTTCCGTCACCGATGTATATCATATCATCGTTAATAAGTTTTTGTTTGATCCAAAGGTCTTTCATGGGAGAAAATATGAATTTTCCACTTTTCGTTGGGTTACACATTTTAGTCACCTGAAAATCGAAAATTGTCTCGAAATCAAAATGTTTTAATCTTTATTTGGAAATCGAAAATAAATAATAATATATTATACTTATTTTCAAATTTCATCGAAAAATATTCAGAAATAAAGATTTTAGAGCATTTTGAAATATTTGGGTTAGCGGATATTGGCCCGGGCCCGGGTTACTCGTTTTAGTCACCACCAAATCTCAGGTAAACAGGGGAGGCATAGAACATTAGTGATTATCTAAAGATACATATCCCATCAGTTTTATTTAATCCCTGCTTTATTGCAAGACATTGCTGCTTTGTCTTGAGGACTAATATAAAATTTCTAAGGTTAAATGACAGCACTATATACCTTTTCCATAAAATCTATGTGGATAATATGGTCCGTGAACCTTGGGGTTGTATGATTTTGGATATGTTCCAGCACCAAAATATTGAAAAATCTTGGGCAAGACAGTTGTGAATCCTGTCCCTCTACCAAATTTCTTGGGGATATTTTCAAGGGAAGTCTCTCCAGGAACTTGGTACGTTTGTCTAGATATAATTTTCGGGGCAGCTAGACGCCCGTCTAGCTCTCCAAACTCCTGCTTGATTCCCATGACCGGTGACCTTGCTGTGTTTTCTGTGGTGCGCCTGGTCACTTAAAAGTGCTCGAAGAACGGATACCAGTTTTGGTATTAATCCGCAATATTTATAGTTCTACGGCATGAAATAAATCAAAAAGAACAAAATGTGTCACATATTTTGAAATTTTATAGCTAATCCTTAGCAATCAAATAATTTACTGAAGTGACAATTTAAAAGTAATCGAAAAATAAAGCAATAACCCGATGTCTATTTTTTATGTGTTGGCATATCCGCCGATGAGTTGTTCGGTCATAAAAAAACTTTACAGGACTTTATGAAATACAGATACCCGTTATCAAATATTTACCAGAAACTAAACAGTACAATCGAGTAAGAGGCATAGTGTTTATATGTAAGTATTGTAAGTGGTACAAAAAGGATGGAACCATCAGGAACCATGTTCTAAGTTCTACTTCTAAGACTAAATAAAGGTAATAACAAAACTACCGCTATACCGAACTTGAATGATCAATCTCATAGTCCAGAGAAAATGACAAAAACGAATCAGTCATACCGGAGAACTGGTGGATCGCAATGGTCCTGACTTGGTACAGGCATTTCAAACGAAATGGTTGGTTAAACCAGGTTTTATGGCGCCAAACCTCCCTCTTCCATTGCGATCTTAGGATCCGGTAATGACCATAGAACACAACATACATGTAGTTGTGAGACACAATAGGGATATTGAGGTGATCATCTCAGTACAGCACACCAGTCAAACACTAATTAAAACAATTAACTATCATATCTTTTAACTCAATTTTGAACTTTTCTACTAGTGGCTGATAACGAAGAAAGAATTTTTTTAGGGATCGTATGAGACATATTTTCTTGTAGCCCTGCTTCAAAAGTCGGTCACGAAGAAACCGGTGTCTGATCAAAAAATCTGTGAAATGTGTGAACTAAGTAAGTACTTGCCACGACTGATGTGTACACAAGTCAAACAATTAACATAAGCTCTGAAGAACTTTTGACCGACGTCAAGATTAACGACCGTTTGGCAAATAGGAGGCCCTTGCATGGTCGCCAGGCTTGTGAGTTGTGTGGGAGGAAAGCCCGATATTCCAAATCCAAGCTGGAAAATCGGTGAAACCCACGAACAACAGTGATGACTGGAAACCTTAACACATGTGGGGCTCGAACCCACAGAGGTGCCGACCTGTGATTTAAAGTCCAGTGCCTTAACCACTCGGCCACCGCGCTCCCATAATTTTGGCTTGCCATTGGCATTGTTGAGGGGGCGGACAGGAGGGACGGGGGTACCGGGGTTGATGTGGCAAGGAGCAGGGGTGGAAGGGACAGAAAGCGGAGGGGGCAGGGATTGGGGGAAGAAGACCCCCCTGTCCACCCCCAATTGTCTGTGAATGCGTGATAATTCACCATCGGCTCGAAAAAGTCATAATAAAACTTAATTCATTACTTTATCACCAACAACAACAGTCTTCGAAATTGGCCACAGGCCACAAGCCATGGCTAGTGAAAATGCTTGAGGGCCTGTAGAAATGGCAACAACACAGGGTTGGCAAAGTATTGACCGCCCGGGTTTTCCCACCCAGGAAAACACGGGATTTCCTGGGCTGGGCATTTCCCTTTAAATTGTCAAAGTGGGCAATACTGGGTAATAAGAATTTTTTCATGAAAAAAATCATATTTAATAATATTTCATGCTTCAAAATTGTTCCTCGCCTAAAAAATTCATGATTTGTATTTGACAGTAAAACATTACCATTCATGCATTATTTCAATAATTTGAATATTTGCACTACTTTTTTTCTATAATTTTTTTTACTGATTGTCAATACAGTTTTAACAATAATGAGAAAACACAGTTTAATCTATGCTAATTATTTATAAAAACCCCAGGCTATAAACAAATTTGTGAAACCATATACATGTAAAGATTGAATAGGGATTAGTTTTCAAAACATCCTAATTTTGTCTTATTGTTAATACATGTACATGTAGGTAGGGCTTGTGTATTTATAACATACATGATGTATGTTATAAATACACAAGCCCTACCGTAACATGTACATGCATTTAAAAAAACCAATGAACTTGTATAAGGCCATATCAAGTTAGTTCACAGAACCTTTGGCATTTCTATGCATGTATAATTCATCATATATACTGTATCTTTTTAATTATATTTCAATCTCTCACTATAAAGATTTGTTTTTTATGGTATTCTGATTTAGTTTTTACTTTAAAAGTGTACATGGACTTATTGATACTGATATTTATGTAGGTTTTTAATGATAGTTTAATTAGACAAAAGCTTATCACCCAGTATTGCCCAGTAAAACCCAATAAAACCCGGGTTTTCCCAGTATTTCCCACTGGGCTGTGAAATACTCTTAAAACACGGGATATTGCCAACCCTGCAACAACAAGCCAATGTTGGTTATACAATTTTTTTCAATAATAAGTTGTCGGGCCTGTGGACCAAAATTTATAGCGCAAAGACTGCAACAATGTGAATGCCTTAGGGGAGAGTTGATTCAGATTGTCTTGAACATATACATTTGTAAAGTGAGAGAAAAACAGTGAATAATCACATCTAGTTTCAAGATATGATAGGGGTGGACCGTTTTCAGGACGTCAGGATTGACCAGACCTTTTTTAAGCTCGGGAATTAGGGATTTGCAAAATTAAAGTTCTGGATTTCGGGAAGAAGTTATGATGGGACGCCAGCTGTACAGTTACATATATATGTATTTAAGGTCGGGATTTGGGGAAATTCAATGTTTCAGTTTCAACAATTGACTTAATTTTGTACATAAAAATTTCAAATTTTGTTGCAGCATTTTGGCTGCATTTCTATTATGACTCCTAACAGCTAATACACGGCTACATAAATATAGACATATTTAATTTAGCTTTCATAGCCATGAAAGCAATGTTTGTAATAAATACCACAGACCTGGTATATTTTTGTCTCGCCTGCAAAGCAGAGCACGACATAGGTGTTACTTTACTGGTGGCTGCATTAACTTTTTGGGTAAAGTTCAAGGAGCAGTGCCAGTCCTTTCCTTTGGAAATTTTGAGAACTAGCCCGAATTATTGAACACTGTACAACAAAGACCTAGCCCTAATTTTTCAGTAGTCCCGGGCTTTGGGCTACCAGTTAAAGGCAAGTACTGGAGCACCTCAATATCTCAAGAACTGTATGTCCTAGGTCAATGCAACTTAGTATGCATATGCCATAGTAGTGGCCTAGTACAGTTGCATCATGAATGACCTTGATTTTCCGGTTGAGTGACTTTGAAAATTTTCAATACATATAATAGCAATGGTAAGGTTTTGGGAGCACCTCCATATCTCAAGAACTGTAAGTCCTAGGTTGATGAAACTTGGTATGCATATGCCCCAGTAGTAGCTTAGCACAGTTTCATCCCCATCTTTTGACCTTGACCTTGATTTTCTGTTTGAGTGACTATGACAATTTTCAATGCATATAATAGCAATGTTAAGGTTTTGTTAGCACCTCCATATCTCAGGATCTATAAATCTTAGATTGATGAAACTTGGTACATGTATGCATAAGCCCCATTAGTATCTTAGCACAGTTGCATCCCCATCTTTTGACCTTGATTTTCTGGTTGAGTGACTTTGATTATATTTCTATTGCCTATATTATCAATGTTTAAAAAATAAAAGTTCTATAAACACCTTTTGATCTGAGATAATTGTAAAACATAGTGGTAGTATGAAAGAATGATTTTTTTTTGTGATAGTGCCAGCAGGCGAGATATACTTTAGTGTAAACTCTTGTTGCTATGTAGCCTAGAAAAAGGCTTTCAAGTCAGGTGAGCAATGCAAGCTCCTAGGAGCCTCTATTGCCATCACTTTGCGTCCATCATCGTTACCTTTTCTTTAAGAATCTTTTTTTCTGAAACTACTGAAGGGATTGCTTTAAAACTTGGCACACATCATCTATTTGATGTCTTCTACCAAGATTGCAAAAATTATGACTGCTGACTAAGAAACATGGACGCCATTACTAAAAATAGAACAGTAGGATCAGAGTCTGATCATCAGACCCAAGTTTTCTACTTATAAATCAAAAAGTATAATAGATAGAGAAAATCTGAAGCAACGTACCATCTTCGGCATGAAAAGCTCTACTAAAGTCTCCATTGAGTCAAAGTGGTCAGATTACTCCTTTCAGGGGTTATGGCCATTTTAAGGTCAAAAATAGCATTTTTTCATGTTTTTGGCTTGTACATTAGAATGAAAACCATAGCAGATAGGGAAAAGCTGTTGCTTGCTAAAACCCTCAGTTTATTCAGCTCTTCCAAATTTATATCCATAAGGCTGAAGCTGGCAGACGACTCCTTATAAAAGTTATGGTCCCTAATTGTCAAGTTTTGGGTTTTCAGCTTGCAGGTTAAACCTACATGTATAAAAGATTAAGAAAAGCTTTTGTTTGCTGAAATGTTTGGCTACAAAATGTATATTGATAAAAGTTATTGCCACAGATGTCCCTAAGTATTTTCTGTCCATCAGTAATCAAAGTCAGGTGAGCCATTCAGGCTCCTGGGAGCCTCTTGTTTTTGTTTTATAAATAACATGTATATAAAACATTTAGGGAAAAAACTTTTGCCGACTCAAATGTTATGCTCATTTATACATGTATAGAGGTATACACATAAGGGAGCGACCATTTGATTTTGATGGGGGGCTATGGTGAAATTAGAAATAAAAAGGCAGGACAGTGCTTTGAGTAAAAAAAAAGGCAGGCTGGTATTATTGGCAAAAAAATTTATAGTTGCGTTAAAAATAAAAAAAATGGCGCGCGCAAGTGCGCAAAAAAAATCCAGGCTCAACTTTTTCCGAAAAGGCAGGACGAAGAAAATATCCATAGCCCCCCCCCCAGAAAAATCAAATGGTTGCTTCCTAAACAGTAAAACTCCACAGATAAACCCTTGTGGGTTTAATACTAGGGTTGCACAATATATCCGTTCCGGATTTGACTCATCATTTAGACAAGGTCATCAGGGGTCACGGGGAGGAAAAACGACGTCATTCAACATGGGACAAAGGGAACAGCATTTTCTATCAACGATTCTTCTGTAATTATTCAACATATAGGGTAGAAATCATTTGCGACTGACAAATAAACCAACCATCAACATTTCCAACCAATGAAAAATCAATCTTGAACGGAAATATTTTTAGAAATTACTTACTTCGTCCATTAGCATGTTGGAACCAGTTTTTAGCTCACCTGACCCGAAGGGTCATGTGAGCTATTGTCATCACTTGGCCCGTCGTCCGTAAACTTTTTCAAACGTTAACTCCTCTGACACCATAAGTCCAATTGCAACCAAACTTGGTATGGTTGTTCATTAGCATTCGGTGCTTAGAACTGATGTGGGGATTTTTGATTCGTCGTAAAATATGGCCGCCATGGCGAAAAATAGAACATAGGGGTAAAATGCATTTTTTTGCAAATAACTCAAAAAGGGCCACAGATATCAAAATTCTGGCATAGGGTAAAAGTGATCAGCACCTCAAGATCTTCCTACCCTGAAATTTTGAAGAAAATCCAACAACCCATGTAGGAGTTATTGCCCTTTTTGTGGATTTTTTGCAAATTTTGCACCTGTTTAGCTCAATATCTTGAAAACTATACTAGATATTTGAGAAATTTAAATTGCATGTTGTTTAGCGCATCAAGATCTACAAATTATGTAATAGGGTCAATGTGTTAGGACCTTTCCTTTGAGGAGTTATTGCCCTTAGAAAAAAAAGCATTTCCTCATTACATTGAAAACGTGAACTCCTCTGACACTTAAAGTCCAATTGGAACCAAACTTGGTATTGTTGTTTATTAGCATTAGGTGTATAGAACTGATGTGGGGATTTTTGATTGGTTGTAAAACATGGCTGCTGTGGCTAAAAATAGAACATTAGGTTAAACTGCATTTTTTTGCTAATAACTCAAAAGGGTGATAAATTTTTATACGACCGCAAAATTTTTGCGATCGTATAATGTTATGGCGATGTCGTCGTCTGGGGACATTTGGTTTCTGTGCGATAACTTGAATAAATGTTGACCGATTGTTATAAAATTTTGATATGATGTTTATAACCACTAAAGGAAGGTTGGTATTGCATTTGGGGTTTCTGGCCCCTACCGTTTTAGAAAAAAGGGCCAAAAGGGGCTAAAATGGGTGTATTGACAAAACTGTTGTAAAATGTTTTTTTATTCGTTCGATTTGGAAAATTCTTTTTTTATTGAACTCCTCATTAAATTCTGTCAGCTAAATGTGTCAATGGTTTTGAAATATACTGCACCGTTACATTGCTACAGGGGGCCAAAAACAGGCCACGCCCAAAAAATCAACTTTTTTATTTTTGGTCCGATTTTCAAAATCTTTTTTTCATTGGAATCCTTGTGAAAATCCCTGCATGCGTTTTACAATCAGATTTGTAATATCTCTTACCGTTTTTGAGAAATTAGGGGTCGAAGGGGCCAAAAATGCCATTTATAAAAGTTGGTTGATGGCAAATAGTTTTACACAAGGAATTTATTGTAGTGGGGTCAGCCAATTGTCATAAAGTTTTAATATGATGTCATGATTATATCCACTTAAGGAAGCTTCCTTTTGTATTTGGGGTTGGTTGCCCCTACCGTTTTAGAAAAAAGGGCCGAAAGGGGCTAAAACGGGTGTATTGACAAAACTGTTGTAGAATGTTTATTATTCATTCGATTTTGAAAATTCTTTTTTTATTTTATTCCTCATTAAATTCTGTCAACTAAATGTGTCAATGGTTTTGATAAATATTGCACCATGACATTGCTAAAGGGGGCCAAAGACGGGCCACGCCCCAAAAATCAACTTTTAAATTTTTGGTCCGATTTTTAAAATCTTTTTTTCATTGGAATCCTTGTGAAAATCCCTGCCTGCGTTTTTCAATTAGATTTGCAATATCTTTTACTGTTTTTGAGAAGTTAGGGGTCGAAGGGGCAAAAAACACCTTTTTTAAAAGTTGGTCAAGGCAAATGGTTTTACACAAGAAATTAAGTTGTATTGGGCCAGCTGATTGTTATGAAGTTTTAATATCTCAACATGCTCAAGGAAGCTTGCATTTGGGGTTTGTGACCCATATCATTTTAGAAAAAAAGGCCAAAAGATGGCTAAAACGGGCCAAAAATGTCAATTAATATAGAAATAAGATTTTTTCTATTAAATATTATTATAAATACATGTATATATGTGTTAAATATGCATTATAAAGTCCACCATGGGATGTATGTGTCAAAAATCTTTGTAAGTCCAACATGGGCTGCAAGTGACAAAAGCAATAGACTATCAATATTGGGCCTCCTACGTACAGGGTTCAACTTGTTGCGGTTGTATCATGCTGCGCTCGGCATAGCTTTTTATTAGATTTTGATTGAGAACAAAAGTGATCAGCACCTTAAGATCCACCATATTGTCAGATGACCCCCTTATTAATCTTATGACCCTTTCAACGTCAAATAGATTTTGCCTAATAACCTTTACTTCAGGCACATATGTCAGGTGACCGATTCAGGCTCCTGGGAGCCTCTTGTTTTACCAGTTCCTCCTCTTTTGGCTATATTTGTTACCAATCCCGCAAATGCACAACGCGTGTATACATTGTAAGTGTGATTTTCATGGTTATTTTTTATATCCTGATGTAGTAATAATAAGAATTTTTTCTTTAGACATGATTAATAAATCACAGCAATATTAAAAACTTAGTAACAGTGTAAGTAGCTTACTGTCTTGAAATATTGATAAATTAATGTACTTTTATTTTGTAATTTGAAACAATTTTAATTTTTTCTTTCAGATTTGACAGAAGAATAAACTTAAGCATTAGCAGCACTGGACGAGACTGTACAGTATGGGTTAAAACCAATGCCATAACAACATTGAACAATGGATGATGGTATATTGTCAGGTCTTCCCAGTGTGGTAGTAGGTCAGATCCTCTCGTATCTATCATGGGAAGACAAGATATCTGTATCTCACGGCATTCCTGACTGGAAACCATTTCTTTTCTCAATGTCTGTATGGCCGTATGTTACTTATGAAAATGAACTTATGGAAAACCAATACTTTACCCCTGAACGTAGATCTAGATTTCTTCAGTGTATAAAACAATACGGTTCTTTTATAAGGAACATAACAATTGAATTTGCCTATGAAGTTGGGCATAATGGACTGAACATTTTTCAGGCAATCTCAGAGTATTGTGTAAATCTACAGGGCTTTCTTTTGATACAAGAATGGGAAGTAGGAAGTACAGGCATTGATTTAGATGAATGTGCAATAGAATCTGTCTGTCATATACTACAAAATTGTAAGAAATTACAAAATGTTGGAATAAACTACTGTGACAATGAGTACCATGTGGAACAAGATACTGGCCTGCTAGACTTTATTGTGGATAGAAACCTCTCTCATAAGATTACACAGCTGGAAATTTCATGTTCACTGTTTTTCGATCAGTTTGATCAAAGAGAATTTCCTCTTCTGACAAAGTTTCCAAATCTTCGAAGACTCCGGACAAGACGAGAAAGCATGACGTCTGATCTCCTTCTTGAACTTGTTGGCAATGCATTACAAGAAATCACCTTAGTACAAGAAGAGGAACTTCCCTTTCCTTTACAGAATGACCTGAGCGATGACCTTTGGAAAAAAGTCCTCAAAATGTGTCCAGGCTTTAAAGTTGATTTAGTCATGAGATACATAATGGTTATAAAGGAAAACTTTCCGAAATCATTACCTCTGAGAAAACTAATTTTAGATGACCTTGCCAACATTGTAACAAAAGGAGTACTAGATCATATCATTGATGTCTACTGTGATTCGCTGACAACTTTTAAATATACTAATTCTCTGTTAGAAAACAATGAAGCAGGTGATAAAAGACTTCCGATGTCCATTGTTGATATGGTAACCCGCTGTAAAAAATTCAAATGTTTGCAGTTTGGATTTCCTCTGTCAAGTACAACTGTTCTTCTAATAGCAAGGCAACGAAAATTAGAAACACTGATTTTACATGGTGTTGAAATCTCATATGAAAATGACTGGCCAAAAGATTCTAATTGGTCTCCAGAGTTTATTCATTGGTTAAAAGAATGTGGATCTAGCCAATCAAAACTGGAGGCTACAGTTTCTTTGCTACAGGATAGGGAATGGAGATTAACTTATGATCCATTTACTTTAGATGATAGATTGAATGCTTTGTTCTTAGATTCTACATATTCTGTCAAATTTTAACTTTTAATTTCATTTCAAAGTTTTCTAATATTAAAATTATACTTCATTTCAATTTAAGTATACATGTAAATTAGAACTTCCACAATAAAAAGCTGATAGAAATTTGAGAAAATATATTATTATAACATTTCTTATTCTTTGAAAAGTTTTTTAACATTTTCTGGATAATACATGCTATATAAAGATATTACCGAAATGCTTGAAGTCTGACTGTTTAAGGGTATTTAAAAAAATCAATGTGTTGTATGATCGATACAGACAGATACTACATGTATAATCATGAACCATTTTGATTTGATACATACATGTACATGTTTGACGTATATAAAGTTTATATAAGAACTTATCAGTCTTTATGCAAGTTTAGGTACAGATGCAAGAAGTATTGTGATTATGTTGTTCTGATGAAGAAAGCCTTGGTCTGTGATACAAAGAATGTTTTTATTAAAATCTAAGAATTGTGTTTTTCTTTTTTGACCTTTTCATATACATGTACATTGTATATCTCTTATAATTATCACATAAAAGCATTATTATCTCAAATATTTTAAGGGCTGTTGAACTTAGCCATGTAACTTTACATTGTATATTGTTGTATGTAGTGAAGGATTGGCAATAGCAATTAACATCAAAGGTCAGACCCCCTCTTTTGGTATATACATTTGTAGAACATGTAGAATTTACATAATTCTCATGATTTTAGATCTATTTTTATTTGGTTGTATGTACATTTTGTACATGATGTATGCATCATCTACCAAAACAGCCATTCAACTCGCAAAATTTTAGTTGAGAAGAATTTCGACAATCTCAGTTCATCTAGTACTCGCCTGTTCGGCAAGGTAAATTTTGAGGTGAGTTCTCAAAAAAAATTTACAAGTCATGCTATCAAAATAATCAATGTATTTTAAAGAGTGTATATTAAATGTTAATTTAAATTAAGTTGGTAGCTAACTTTAAAAACCTACATGTATGAAAAATGTAGTTGACAACTCTAATGTCTGGCTAGTACATTATTATACATTTTGTACCCCCCGCAAACTAAGTATGTTCACATTACTCATAAGCGCTTCTCCTCCTAAACTGCTTGAATGATTTTAATGAAACTTTACCTGAAGGAAGTACAACATATGTAGATGTGCATAAAGAATTTTCTTAGCTCTTGGATATCATTCAGGGGAGATAATTGGACTTAGACTTTTTAAATACAATATTCAATAGGAAACCTCGTAAGCGCAACTCTCCTAAACCGCTCTATGGATTTTGATGAAACTTTACCTTAAGGAAATACATCATTATCATATGTAGATGTGCATGAAGAATTTTCATACACGCGTTGCGCATTTGCAGGATTAGTCACTAATTTAGCCAAAAGAGAAGGAACTGGTAAAAAAACTGGTTCCAAAATGCTAATGGACGAAGAAAGTAATTTCTTTATTTCCAAACAAGATTGATTTTTTATGGGTTGGAAATGTTGATGTTGGTTTATTTGTCAGTTGTAAATGATTTTTAACCTATAAGTTGAATAATTACAAAAGAATCGTTGATAGAAAATACTGTTCCCTTTGTACCAAGTTGAATGACGTTGTTTTTCTTCCCTGTGACCCCTGATGACCTCGTCTAAATAACGAGTCAAATCTGGAACGGATATATTGTGCAACCCTAGTATTGCAAACAGACATCATTCAGGGGAGATAATTGGACTTAGACTTTTTAATATATAATTCAATGGGAAACCCCGTAAGAACAACTCCTCATAAACCGTTTGATGGATTTTGATGAAACTATACATGAAGGAAGTACATCATCTGTAGATGTGCATGAAGAATTTGTATTGCTTTTGGTTATCATTAAGGGGAGATAACTTGACTTGAGATTTTTTATTTACAGTACAGAGTCCAATATGAAGCGGGGGTATCCTTTTGTGAGCTTGCTCACAGTATTACTTGTTTTAAATTTGGTGAGTTTTATCATTTTGGTACTTTAGCCAGAATGGTGAGCTTAACAATAACTTTGTATCTCACACTGTATACATATACATGTACTAAAATCTAAATGAACATGCCAACTACATGTAGTTTGTTGAAACTTATATATATATTAATCATGTTTCTATTGATAAGTTTAATAAACAAAGCCAGTTGCATTGGAAGTCTACATGTAGGTAGTTCCTGCTTGTCACAACTCTGCATTCATGTAATTGTATGATGTTCAACTACCAGGTACATGTATAAAGGTGCTTTTGAATGCAAGGCAGTTCCTGCTTTATATTGCAACTAATCAGTCCTGTATTAATTTAATTTATATGGGTTTATTTATAGAATAATTATACAACACAAGCTCTAAGAAGCTTTTAACAAAAACAAAAAACAGGTTTACCATACAATAAAAAAAAAACAATAATAAAGCATCACGTGGTTCTTTCATTATGTGAAGTTGTTTTACAAGTCTTTTTTCATTCAATTAAAAGTACAAATGTAGTGTAGAGGAGCTTCAGGCTTTCTCTATATCTCATTCTTTTTAAGCTATAAGCCAAAAAACTGTAGTCTGACAGTTTGTTCTATTTTTAGCTCACCTGACCCAAAGGGTCATGTGAGCTATTGTCATCACTTGGCGTCCGTCTGTCGTCCCTCCATAAACTTTTTAAAACGTTAACTCCTCTGACACCATAAGTCCAATTGAAACCAAACTTGGTATGGTTGTTCATTAGCATTCGGTGCTTAGAACTGATGTGGGGATTTTTGATTCTTTGTAAAACATGGCCGCCGTGGCTAAAAATAGAACATAGGGGTAAAATGCAGTTTTTTGCAAATAACTCAAAAACGGCTACAGATATCAAAATTCTGGCATAGGGTAAAAGTGATCAGCATCTCAAGATCTACCTACCCTGAAATTTTGAAGAAAATCCAACAACCCATGTAGGAGTTATTGCCCTTTTTGTGGATTTTTTGCAAATTTTGCACCTGTTTAGCTCAATGTCTTGAAAACTATACAAGATATTTGAGAAATTTAAATTGCATATTGTTAAGCACATCAAGATCTACAAAATATGTGATAGGGTCAACGTTGTAGAACCTTTCCTTTTAGGAGTTATTGCCCTTAGAATGTCAAAATTGAGCATTTTAACAGCATTTCCTCATTACATTGAAAACGTTAACTCCTCTGACACTTCAAGTCCAATTGGAACCAAACTTGGTATAGTTGTTTATTAGTATTAGGTGTATAGAACTGATGTGGGGATTTTTGATTGGTCGTAAAATGTGGCCGCTGTGGCTAAAAATAGAACATAGGGGTAAATGGCAGTTTTTTTGCAAATAACTTAAAAACGGTGACAGATTTTAAAATTTTGATTGGGAATTAAAGTGATCAGCACCTGAAGATCTACCAGCTCTGAAATTTTGAAGAAAATCCAACGACCCATGTAGGAGTTATTGCCCTTTTTGTGGATTTTTGGCAAATTTTGCACCTGTTTAGCTCAATATCTTGACAACTGTACGAGATATTCGAGAAATTTAAATTGCATATTGTTAAGCACATCAAGATCTACAAAATATGTAATAGGGTCAACGTTGTAGGACCTTTCCTTTGAGGAGTTTTTGCCCTTAGAACGTCAAAATTGAGCTTTTAAAAAGCATTTCCTCATTACATTGAAAATGTTAACTCCTCTGACACTTAAAGTCAAATTGGAACCAAACTTTGTATTGTTGTTTATTAGCATTAGGTGCATGTATAGAACTGATGTGGGGATATTTGATTGGTCGTAAAACATGGCCGCTGTGGCTAATAATTTGAACATTGGGTTAAACTGCATTTTTTTGCTAACAACTCAAAAAGGGTGACAGATTTTTGAATTTTAATCGAGATAAAAGTGATCAGCACCTTAAGATTCACCATATCGTCAGATGACCCCCTAATTAAACTTATGACCCTTTCAATGTCAAATAGATTTTGCCTAATAGCCTTTACTTCAGGCACATATGTCAGGTGAGCGATTCAGGCTCCTGGGAGCCTCTTGTTTAATCAAAGGAAAACCATGTTAATCGGTCAACAGGCATAAATTTCATAGACTTGGTAGAAACAAAATAAAGACCAAGTGCACAAAGTTTTAAAGCAATCCCTTATGTAGTTTCAGAGAAGATCTTTGGAGAAAAGTTAATAGGAGAAAAGATATGAAGAAAAGAAAAATGATAACAACAGTGCAAATGACAGGTGAGGTGAGCTTAAACCAGTGCGGCTAGAAGTAGAAGTACATCTAACCTGTTGGCACTACTGCAAAACACATCCAAAGTATACCTAGGCCTTCAGTCATTGAGATCAGAGGTTAATAAAAGTCAAGGTAGTGTGGCAGGTGACTGGATGACATTAAACAACCAAGAAGAAACTGTGGGCCAACTAAAGTAATTGATTCTTATTAAGAAACAGGCTTAACATAAAAGACTGAACACACAAAAAAGACAAATATTCACAGAGTCATTTAGTGTAAAAATTAAGTCAAGGTCAGATGACATGTTGACAGCTGCAAAGACCATAATCTAATATATCTAGACATGTAGACATGTATTCTGAGTATCAGATGCCTAGGTATTAATATACTTTTTCAAGAAGTCATTATTTCACAAAAGTCTTGTACAACAGTTTATGCCCCCATAAAGACACAATTTACAAAGTCATTAAACCATAAAAAATAGGTCAAGGTCAAATGGCATTGTGACCGTTGCATAGATCATAACCCCAAGTGTCTGTTTATCTATATACAAAATATCAGATGTCAAGCTATTCATTTTCCACAAAAGTCTTACAAAAAAGTTTACAACCCCCCAAAATATCTAAATTCACCGAGTTGTTGAAGCTTGAAAATATGGTCATGGTCAAATGGCATTGGGCTAGTTGCATAGACCACAACCAAAATTGTCTGTATTCTATATCAGATACCTAGCTAGATGCTTTATAGCCATTATACTTTTCAAACAATTCATTTTCAAGTTAAATACCTATATCTTGCCTTCCTTTATTTTTAGTCCCAGGCCAGACAACAAATTATAAACACAACTTAACTGCAATCAGCAACAAACACTTTTAAAATACTTATGGATTCAGGTGCTCTAGATTGGTACTGTAAACACTTTCTGCTTGTTGCAACACAACTGTCACATTAGGTAATTACAAACCAACATATATTAGCTATATTTAGCCTTAGCTATATTTATTTGGATTTCATCTGGTTTTATGCATTTTTAACATCTTTTGAAAGGGTGGATTTCCTAAGTTTGGGTTCTAGTGCTGCTGATGAGGAATAATTTTCTTAAATGGCCATACAGCTCATAAAAATAATTGCAGTTTGAGTTGACATATGTGTTGTAGTCTCATGTTCATTTACTCTAAATCCTTTCATAAATTATGTGTGCACATCCAAGAGATCAAAATCATGTCTTTGTCTGCAAGTGCATACATGTAGTTTCTCCCCTAAAAAAAAAATCTTGAATGGAGATCTAGACAACCAAGAAGCAACATAACCTTGTGATGTTGTGTTACAGAAATGACTCAAGCCTGAGGGGAATTGATGTAGCTACCTAAGTAAGGAAAGTTGACCATTGAAATCATGTATGTCCAAAAAGACACTATGCCCTGTCTTGCAAACTATTCTTATTTCTACAATAAATTAGCCATGAAGATGATGCCAGGGATATAAGTTTACAATGATTTTTCTTTTACTCATATCTGCATAAAGTTTCCTGATGAAATCATACTTTATCGAATAGATGTCACTCAAATGTAAAAGTAAACCTAAGTAAAACACCCACTTTTTTCTGTGATCAATCAACCAACTAGTCGATTAGACCGGCACAATTTTAGGATGATTTTACTGAGGGTAAACCAAAGTATAACACACACCCCACACCCAATCTGTGATCAATGGACCTTGAAGTTGATAAGACAGTTTATGGTAATTTTTGTTTGTTAAAATCCTGATGTATATGTGTTTAAAGTTTCATGATTATACCATTCTTCCTTCATGGTAAAGTAACCCAAACCTTAAGGTAAACATTATGGGACAGACAAACAAACAAACACTATATGTCCCTCATCTTTTATAGACAGGGTATAACATTAATTTTTCTTCATCAGGTTCATGTTTTTAGTCCTCTACCGGCGAAAGCCGAAGGGGACTATAGGTTTGTGTTCTGTCCGTCCATCTGTCACGCCTCAGTTTTCCACACTTTTTTTCTTAACGCTTATAGATAATGAACTGATTTTTGGTATGTGAATAAACCGTGATGAATTACAGATCAAATTAAGAGTTTTGTGCCTGTCCACAAATTTTTACAGGAGTTATGGTCCTTTGAACGTGGAAATTCACTGAAATTTCAGGTTTTTACACTTTTTTCTAAACACTTATTTAGGTTTGTCAGTTACCTGTGGCAAAGGTTGGTGGTTTCCTATGGGTACTCTGGTTTCCTCCACCATGAACACTGATCGCCCTACATGGCCCAGGTGCGTCCAAAAAGGGTGTTAAACACCAACACATACACACACTCTAAATGCCTATAGATAATGAACTGATATTTGGTATATGAGTTAACCATGATGTGTTACAGATCAAGTTTGAGTTTCGTGTCTGATCACAAAATTTTACAGGAGTTATGGCACTTTGAAGCTTGAAAATCCACTGAAATTTTATTTTCTGCACTTTTTTATTATCCCTTGTAGATAATGAACTGATCAACTTTAGGTTTTCATTTGTTTGACAAATTTTTACCAGTGACTGAAATATGAGGCCGGTAGGGGACTATGTATTGTTTTGCAATACTCTCAATGCTTGTTATTTTTTAACATTTTTTATGTTTTGAAACGGATTTCTTTGTGTTTTAATTTTAAATTTTCTCAATATCTGTGTTAAAATGAGTTGGTGAAGGTGAAAGTTTCACAAAGTACCTGATCTTTTTATGGCAATAAATATGAATATAGATTTGTATGTGGTTTTATTTTCACAAATATACCGATGACACCAATCTTCCAAAAATACACCCTCATAAAATTTCCACTTTTATAGTAATTGAAATAGATTAATATTATGCTGATCTATGGTGCTAACGTATCATTCAGTCTTTTAGTCTGCCTCCTACACTGTAACTGTTGCCATCCTCATTTTGACTTTATGGTCAATGAGATTCTTTCATGATCAAGTATCTTGTCCTGGTACTAAGTAATTGATTGCTGAAAATGAAAACAAAATGAACAGAGTAATATCATGAATATAATTTAGGCTTTGCCTAGCTACAAGCACAGCATAATTATTCAATTTGCATCATTTGATAGGGGAAAGAAAGAGGAAGAAATGTTTGAACTTAATAATCATAATAAAAACTTCTTTCAAATACTTCAATTTTAATTTTAGCAAAAGACGACATGAATTCTGTTGTTTATTCTGAAAATGGCACCTATTTTCTTGTGACGTTTCGCTCCAAAATTTGAATAATGACTTTGACAATATTTACTACATTGATATGCAATGGACAAATATATATGAAAAGTGCAAATAAAGTATGTTGCTAGTTCGCTGAAACTTGCCATAGAGCTATCTGCTCTCACGGGCACTTTGTGCTCGCTAAAATGTACAGTACAAATATGTATTACTTAAATCTTATATGTTGCTAATTATACATTTAAATCTCATAATGCATTATAAATATTTGGGAGAAAGAAAAGAGACTAAAATAAGCAATTAAAGAGATATAGAAAGTCAAATGTTGCACACACACAAAAAACAAAACAAACAAAACTTTTCTGTGGCTAAAAAACTTATTTTTTTACTAAACAACCATACAAATAAATTAACATCAAATCTATTTTCAATTCTTTCTATGAATTTAAATTCCTAATAGAAAATGAAAAAAACTGAATCAAATAAAAAATGTTTGTTTTCCTGAAGTTGAATAATTTTGCACAATCCCCCCTCTCCCTCCAATCATCTCCCACACAACAACAATTCTCAAAATAATGGTGTCAAAAATTCACAACTGTGTTTTCTTTACCAACCTGACAATTGATGCTCTGTTTTGACTGATCTATTGGTCGGTTTTTGTCATTGGTTGTGTTTTTATTCTGTTGTTGGTTGTTTTTCTTGCCCAGCTGACCACTAAGCCAAGCCTCTGGGTTTTCTACCCAAAGTTTGTATCCCTTTGTCAGTAAAAATCTCTTCATAGTTTTACATTCAAGGCAGGTTACAACAAGATGCTTACTTTTCTTGCCTAAGAAAGAAAATCCAGAATGAAAATTTAAGGAAGATAGGTGGTAAACAAAGGACAAGATATGATAAATTCTAAATTTGGCCCCCATATTTGATTGAGGTGAGGTGAAATCATTCTAGATCAGTTCTTAGATGAACAAGGTATAGTCAAATAACAGTGTTTTAACAAAATCTCAATTCATTATGTCACAGTGACATCATCAAATTCTGCAAAAATTTCATTTTTGTGAAAAAGTGTTAAAATCATGCAAATTTTGAGTATTTTTTAGCAAATTTAGCTATGAGCCACACGGAGTACCACAAACATATTTTTGTGCTTAGTTTCTGTATTAAAAATGATTATTTTCGCAAATTAATGTAGTGGTACTCTGTGAAGCTCTTTGTTAAATCTGCCAAACAAATCACTAAAAATTTGCAGGTTTTTTACAGTTTTTTCACCAAATTATAATTTTTAAGCCACTTTGGGTAACTATTTTATCATTAAACCAGACGACTTTAAACAAAATTGTGCTGATATAGTAAATTTTAACTAATTTAAAGTGTATATTGCATATTTCAAGCTAATTTCAATAATTTCAAATTTTGGGGGCAAAACTGGGCTCCTGTCATATCTTGTCCTTTATGAAATTCTTAAAATATTGGGGACATGTGATAGCTGCGTAAATAGTAAAAACATATTATGTGAGGTAGTTTTAATAAAGAATCAATAGGGAAATTCATATTTTCAGATATATTAAGAATTAAAAAAAATAAAACGAGTCTGTAGATTTTACTTAATTTTTGAAAGAATTAAAAATTGTTTTTTTATTTATATTTAACAAATCTGGATAAATATTGTTTTCCCAATTGTTTCAATTCAAATTATCGCCCTCTTAAAGTAAGTAAAGAAAAATATTTACATTTTTAAATAAGACATATCTATTTGTTTTATTATTAATTTAGCCTTTTTATACTGCCAAGAAGATCATTTAAATATGAAACAGACATTGTGACAGAATCCAAATAATAGACTTTATTTAAAAAAATTGGGTTTATGATTTATATTTAGCAAATCTGGATTAAATATTGTTTTCCAATTTTTTTCAATTCAAATTATCTCCCCCTAAAAAAACTAGAGAAACTATTACAACCCGTCCGATTTAACTATGGACTTTCGATTGAAGCTTGCAAACAAAACAATGAAAATTTACGTCGTCATGAACAAGCCAATCGGTAACAAAAACCGCAAATCGTCACAGTAAGGAAAACCTACGTCAGCCAGACTATTCATCAATATCCAATCAGATTTAATGTTTGCATCAGATTTAATGTTTGCACGACCCATTCATTCAATCAATGTATTTTTATGCACTCAATTGTAACGAATTTTGGTTTTTGTTAACGATTGGCTTTGTTCATCACGACGTAAATTTTCATTGTTGTGTTTGCACACTTCACTTTACGCTACAATCGAAAGTCCATAGTTAAATCGGACGGGTTGTAACATTTCTAAATAAGACACATTTATTTGAATTTGAATTTTGCTGTGATTATGAATTTGACCTTTAAGAGTTATAATAACTATATATTTACACTGGATTCCATCTTGCAGAAAGAAAGACAAAATTTTTATTACTGCTTTGATGTTTTAAACTAAAAATTATGGGATATGGAGTACAAAATGTGTATGCATGACACAAATTACGTTATAAATATTGAAGTCAAACAAAGCAAAGTAACAGGGCTTTTATTGTTGTTTTTTATCCTAAAGTCACAGGGAGGCCTACAATGTGGAGCTAATGCCTGCACCTTACTGCAAGTTATGGACAACCCTTTGCAATGGATTAAGTGAATTCTTTGTTAAATGTCAATAACACTACACCTGTGCATTGAGGTTTACAAGTGTGGGATGATCAGCAAGTTACATACAGTCTGACAAAGAAATCTAACATAAACAAATACTATCATACATGTATGTTGCCCAACAATCAAACATAAATAACAAAATCTTGAAGGCACATGACGTTTACTGGAACACAACCATGGATCCATCATGGTTAGACGCTGCTGTACCTCATTGCAAGTTTAACATACATACCTTTATTTTTTGTTCTGACTGTAGATGTCACCCCTGGTACCAGTAAAACATGACAAGTTTTACATATTGTTCTTTTTATATCAACATGCCTAGAATTAAAGGGTTTTTTTTGTAAAAATTACAACAAACATGATAACACAAAACAATATCAGACGAAGTCCGACTAAGTGTAGACTATAGGTCACAGGACAAGTGTGTTAATGTTGCAAACCGGAAGTAGCGTTTTGTTAATCAATCCCAGAATCCCCCGAAGGCCAGCTTTAGCTGTGTTTTCGCATAAGAAACTTAAAGCCAAATCATAATTTGTAAACCAATTAAATTTTCAAACGATTTTTTTTTCAAGTTTTTTGTGCGAAATTAAAACTTTCTTCAAAACGTTGGTCAGTGACCTACAAAAACACCATAACAACGGATTCCAATATGGCCACGTGTTTACATGACGACAGATTGAAACATTACTAAATGACGTCACCTTTAACAACATGACACCATGTCAAGGTAATCAATATGGGAATGTTTACAGACGAATCACACAATAATGGAAAATAATGCACCATGATCATAAATAAGCCTTGCACTGATTTAGCTAATCTTAGCCTATGAGTTAACACAATTTAAACATGGAAATAAAGGTACCTGCCTCATATGCTGAGATGTATTCTTGGAAGTTTTCAGTCCTGTGGGATATCATCAAACCTTCATGCCAATATTTTCCGCCAGGTTTCTAAATCAATCTCCTGATGCCAATACAGAGAATTAATTACTGACACCGAAAATCTTCAAAACCTGGCTGAATGAATGTTGACATTTCTTTTCCCATATACACATGTACTGCCCACATTCATCTTGCTGAATATAATGACATTTTGTTTGTTGTCTACTGAAGCGCAAAATTCTCTGACAGGGAAATGACGTTATGAAGAAGTTAATTCCTCCCCACTTAGTGTTGTCCACAAATATTTGGACTGTATTTGCATAAATTAATTTTAAGTTTGAATAATTATTGATCCAAGGTATTTTTTAACAAGAATGCAATTGCCATGGTTGTCCGGGGTGATTAAAATCTTAGACTAAAATAAAAGAAGGGGCTTTTAATCATTGACATTATTCAAAATTTTTTTTTATATTATTTTTTCTTATTTTTGACTTCGTTCGATTGTAGGCTAAAGCCTACGCCATATTAATTGAGTTGTCATGGTTAGTGAACATGTCAAATAAAAACTTGACCATCAACAAATTCACAGGCTTATTCTAAGACATCACTATGTTGCTTTGTTATTTGTGATAATCATGATAATCATACAATTGCCATTCAACCTATTACCATAAAAAAAAAACTTCTTACATTCTCAAGACAGATTTCATTGCAATGGTTTTCATTGTTGACAAGTAAAATCTGCATAGATTGACATCCTTTGGATCAGAATGAAGACAATATGATGCTGCCTACAAAACAAAGAAAAAGAATAAAGATTTATGAATTAAAAACTCATATTCACGTACATGTTTTAACAATTTATTTGCAATGTTTAAAGTTTTATTTAAGGAAGGGTCACAATATTCCACTATAGAAATTTAAATCAAGTACTTGTAAACACTAGATATGTACAAATGTAAGACTTTCATGACTGTTTCAATGCTGTTTTGTATAGAGTAAAATGAACTGGTATAAATATAGCTCATAGAACATTATTTTTCTGTCTCGTTTACTTAGTAAACGAGACAGAAAAATAACAGAACAAAATCGGTAATAGACATGGACTGAATATCCTCTATCAACCAACAGTAAATCTTCAGTAAATCGTACATCCTGTATACATACAAATACAAAATCAGTCCGATGAAATATTGATCTTCTAATTTAATTACGTTAGAAACAGACAAATTTAACTCTTTATTCATAATCTGTCTTCTTATACTGCTATAGTTTGACTTAACATGTATGAAGGTGATTGGACATAAAACAGTCAAATACTAATGTTATCCAAAAATTATTAAGGTTCATCTGTACCTTTCGTTAAAAATAGCGAAATTTTCTACCTATTTTTTAGTATAGATAAGATAGATAAGATAAATTTATTTGTACTAACACATTTCAATAAATGGTTATAACACAACTAAAGAATTAAGAACATAAAATACAAAGAAACAATATGACTTAATAAATGAAAATGGATGGGTATATGATTGTTGAAACCTATGCAGAACAAAAACTACAAATGAAATATTAAAATAAAGCATAGCTGGACCTAGATATGGTAATTTCTGATTCAATTTCTATAAATTTTTCATTTTAAGTTCCTTAAAAATGAAGATCTCTTTTTTTCCTGTTCAGATTATAAATTGAAAAAAGGACAAACTATCCCTATTGTTCCTCTTACATGAAACGAGGTGAACACTTTTAGTTAAATCCCTTATTGAAATTTGCATGAAATTTGAGGCCACAAGAAAGGGTAAAAGTGATATTAGCTTTAAATCGGGTGTTTTTAAAAGCGGAGAAAAAAGAGATCTCGTAAATAAAGGATTTTTTCGGGAAGAATTCATAGAGAAAAGGTAAGAATTTTTAATATCTAGGTCCAGCTACACTTTATATTTCAAATTTATGTGCAGTTTTGGCTGTGCATATACTGAAAATAGATTAAAAATAACGCCATGTTTTAAAGAAAGGTGCAGATGAACCTTAAGGAGACTTTGAAACCTTGTACTTGTAGCGCCTACATGTATATCAGTTTTATGCTTTTTTCCTATATAAAATCATTTATGATACATTTGTGTTTGTCCTTTGTTGACTCTTTCTGTCATCAATATAAGAAATAAAGTAAAGTATTATGAAAACCTGATACAAATAATGCATTCTTTGAAACTGTTGGGAATGTTCTTTCTTTGGACCCATTCTCAGTTTTTTTAAGGTTGGCCTAAAATAGTAAGTAGTGTTTCCGAAATAAGATTTCTTCTATTCTATTTAAATGTTATTTAAATTTCACAAAAAGAATTACATTTCATTTTTTTTTTCTTTTTTAAATATTTTAGGCTTTTAGAATTATTTCATTTTGTATAAAATTATTTATTATCTATTTTAGTTTGTTATTTTATCCACTCTCGTTTTTAGTCAACCCCTGAGATTTGGCTACTTACCCAAGTTCCAGCAAAGCGAAGTTGTCAGGATGGAATTTCGAATTATTACAAAATACTGACTGTTTATAAGAAAGAAAGTGCTAATCAGAGATCAAGTTAAAAGTTTTGATCTATTTGTACTTCAATGATATGAAAAAAATAGATATATCATCCAATCAAATCTATAACAATCAACAAACAATGTTTGACATTCAAAACTTTATGTAACCTGAATAACAAGAAATATATTATGTCCAATCTGTATAAACTACAGACACTTGGAAATGATATAAGGACTCAGTAAGGATGAATCTATCCTTGTTGACAAAACCATTTCAGAATCGATGGAATAGCCTGTACCTTGGAATATGGAAAAATTCAACTGCACGACTCTCACATGGATGCTATTGCAGTTGTTTTAATGTACGTTTAATTGTACTGTTATATATCTAATACTCAAAACAACAACATCAAATTAATTTTGTTCAAACAAATAGATTTTTAAATCCTTTACCTTTTACCATGGTTGGCCATCATGATGAAACAGCCAATGGCAAACACTAAAGAACAAGTACATGTATTCGCACAAATTAGAGGAATAATGATTTTGTCGCTATTAGAAATTAAGTTTTAGTAAAAAATCAGAAAAATATGAAAGGCCCAAATTCAAATTTGGGAAGAACGTTTCAACCTTCATGTACATGTACATACAATCAAGAATTTGCATTTAGATAGAAAATGCTCTCATTAAGCATGTAGTTAAAATAAATCATCATTTATTTATGCATTTAAAGTTTGTCAAATTTACATTTTACAAAGTAATAATATCTTGAAGCCACGTACATTTTAAAATGTTACATGAACATTGAAACTACAATGTATGAATGTACATGTACATGTAAATAAAAGTAATAAAAAACTTATAGAACTTTGAGAATCAATCTAAATGTCAAAGAGAAAAGGCAAAACGTGGAAGAAATACAGAAAAAAAAATAGATCGCAATGCTCTTGACTTGGTACAGGCATTTCAAATGAAATGGTGGGTTAAACCAGGTTTTATATTGCGCTAAACCTCCCTCTTGTGATCTTAAGGTCCGAAAGTACAAAATGTAACACAAAACACAACAGGCTGAGTGCTCATATAAAATTTCATTTATAAAACTGTCTGCCTCCAATATAAATTGAAAATTAACATAGAACTCAAAAGAAATTCAGTCTCAAATGAAATGTCTTGATGTATTGATGAATTGAGATCTCTTTCTGAAAATATTTATCAAGGAAGCTGCAATTTTGTTTCATTATTGTTCTGTGGATTTAAATTGTATGTACATGTAATTAAAACTGAAGAGGTTATATGAAATCTCATCCTTTTTTCTGACACACTTCATTTGAGCCAAAAAAATGTTTCATGGGAGCAATTTGTTTTTTTCATTTTAGTCAAAAAATTTCACAGGTTAATTTGTGTTGTATTGTACATGTATGATCTGTACTTTCTAAGTTTTATCATTTTCACAGAAGTTAAGCGGAAATCAGATAAATTCATAGCAATGATTCTGTACTTACACAAAGAAATTTAAAACATGTGCAATGAACATGAAGATTGAGTGCCTGTGATTTTTATAAGCTCAAATGAAATCATATAATTTGCTCAATTGTAAACAGGGGTGATTTTCAAATTTGATCAAATGACATTGTGCCCCTTATTCAAGTTATTTTCATACTTAAATATTTGATTGATGATTTTATAGATTGTCCAATCATAAATATTAGGACACTCTTTGAACTGGTTTTTAGTAAACATGGTAAACAAAAGTTTTGTTATTTGCCTTTTAACAAATGTTGGTCGTGTTCTTGAATATATATATTTTATGTGTGAAAATGTATTTGATTGTTTAAAAGGTCCAAAAAAGAAATGCCTCATCAGAAGCACAGAGAAAAGTTAAAGATGATGATACAAAGGAAGAAATAGTTGTCATCAGTTCCATTGCAAGTCATGGGTTTTCACTATACCACAGAAAATCACGGGATGTCATTAATTTTGATAAGGACTTCCTGCAGACAACAGAAAAAGACCTCAATGACATTATCGACTATCCAAAATGGCTGACACCAGAAAAATTGCATCAGATTCAGAGTATTCTGGATAAAGACAAGCATGATGAAAGTCCTGCTCGCAACATTGAGTCTGTAGAGGATTATCAATGGAACAAGCAACAAGTAGACACATCTAAACTGCTGAAACATTATCTAATGTTGTCTAAAATCAGACTTACAGGTATTGTATTTACACGTATATAAATGATATATGTAAGCCATTTGAATATTTATAATTACAAAATTACTGAACCCAGATAATGACTTGTTTAAAATGTACATGTATAGGCCTTTTGAAAAGAAATGGTAGGTTATTTATGAAATAAATCTCCCTATGGCAAAGTTTTGTAGGTGTCTTTTATCTATACTGAGGGGAATGTGAAAAAAGTGTAAGACACAAAAAAAAATCCATTTATAGATACATATACAAATAAACTAATGTAACAAAGTTAAAAAGTTTCCTTCAAGTACATTTATATTATCTTAATAATTATAAAACTGAAAAGTTCAATACAGTATTTTTTAGAGTATTTACATCCTGGGATATAAAGTTTAAGGGTTATGAGTTTTTCTAGTTAATTATGATAAGATCGATGGATAATTGTTTGAAACATTTAAAACGGATACATGTAGAAAAACTGTTTTTCTTTTTAGGATTGGTAGTTTTAACTTCTATGGCAGGGTTTGCCATGGCTCCCGGTTTATTTAACCCTATGACCTTTCTGGTAACCTCTGCTGGTACAGCCTTGACCTCAGCATCAGCTAATGCAACTAATCAGGTAAAGCTTATTCATTGAAATTATTCAATTAAGTTGGCTCCTTTGTGTGTCATTTAGCTTACCTAGCCAAAAGCCATTATGCCTGAGCTTTACATATATGTCATCACTAATGTTTTGTTAATCCTTAAAAACAGAAAAAAATCTCTGAAACTGATGTCGAACCAGTTTAACTGAAACTTTGCGGTAATAAATGTAACATGTTGTCAACAAAGGATCACCAGTTACTCAAATAAAAATTGACTTTGTTACTAAACATAGGAGTAATTCACTTACAATGGCTTATAACTCAGTAACTATTGTAACTCAGTTACAGAGAAAAAACATTTGATGGTCTTTTGCGCTTCTAAAGTTCAGATTTGTTCTTGTTAACTTTAGGTCTATATTTTCCTAAAATAAGGAGGTCAAAATAAGCCTTTGTGTATTTATTGTCCTTCAAAAAAAGGTACAAGTAATTTAGGCCTGTCAAGTTTTTATGAGCTGCTTGCGTGAGATTTGCTAAAAAATGGAAAGATCAAAGGAAAAAATTAAAAGATCAAATAAATTTGCCGCCAAATTGCTGACTAGATGCGCGAGTCTCACGAGTGTTGTGTGACACTTGACAGGTCTGAAGTAATTGTAAGTACCACGTTGATATAAAACTTGAAAGATTTACACAGGCAAAATGTGGACTGCTTTTAAGGTGCATCTGACGTACGTTTAACGCATGTCATCTGACGCATATTAAATTGGCGTTTGTTACCCCATACAATTGATGCACGTTAAAAATTTACCTTGGCAATACATTGTTGTATTTTTATTTCATAAAAAAACTCACTAAATAAATAACTCACTAATTTCATACATTTTAGGAAATTATACGTCTGACATATGGTAAATGTATGTTTGATGCACGTTAAAAAACGTATGTTTTTGACAATTATTTGATGTACATTTACCGTACGGCAATAAGAAACATATGTTTAACTAAACGTTTCTATGCTAAGTCAGACGCACGTTTTTGCAAACCTATGTCAGACGTATGTCTAAATTTTGCCTGTGTACACATACAGAAGAAGTTTCATACTAAAGAACAGACCTTAAATTTGACATGTACATAATTTATCTGTTCTACCTTTTTGTCTTTTTATAAATTGTATCTGACTAACAGTTGAATTATATGGAGCATGATTTTAGTTTTTAGAAGTGCCATATGATTCACAGATGAACAGAACCAAGAATAGAGTTTTGGTTCGTGGATTTTTGACGTAAGTTATTACGGGGGTGTAACCCAAAGACAAAGTAATTTAGGGTACAGATGTGTGGCCCAGAAAAATTTATACCCACCCCATTCATATATACACCCTCTTAAAAAAGACACCTATATATTTTTAATGCCTTTAAAATTACACAGAATATGCGTAAACTTGACATATTTTGTAGATATTCTATTGAAATCAAAGTTTAAATGGTAACAGTTATCAAATGCATGTACAGTTAGGGTTACAAGGAGGCAAATGTGGATGCGGGGCTACTTTTGTTCAATTGATATATGACATTTGCGAAAAGTACATCTTATCATATACATGAGATAAATGCAACATCTGAAATTTCCACCCTTTTCACATATTGAGCACCCCAAAAAGTAGACCCTTTTGGGCCACACATATGTACCTACCTTTATAAAGGAAGCTATTCCCTGTGGTAGTACTATGTGCTGAATTTTCCTTCAACATCTGGTTAAGCACTCTTATTTTCCAGAATTTTCAGCATCTTTTTAAAGCTTTTTATTTGAAAATTGTGTATGTCATTAAGCACACAAGTGACCCACAAGAAAAGCTAGTCGGGTTCAATTTTCGAATATAAATTGTTTTATTTCACTGCATTATATAAACATTTTAAAATTTATTTTAGATTGTAAAATATTCAAAGATAAGTTGTATCACGGAGCGTCACAGGTTAAATCTGCTTCATATTAGAACAAAAACAATATTATTTCCTATTCCATATTAGTATTAACAGTAATTTGGTTCATTGCTTTATTTTGATATACTGGTACATTTAGTCTAATGTAATGATTATGGTAAATATTAAGATATATTTTGACTTTTTTTTAGACCAACCCATGCTTTGTATTTTGCCGCAGTGAGTGGATCTTTAGGATTTCTTATGTTGTATCTTGGAGCCAATCCTTTGACAGCCTGGCTAGGGGCCTTTAACTGGATCGTTTATACAATGTTCTACACACCCATGAAGAGATGGAGTATTCTAAACACATGGGTGGGATCTATTGTTGGTGCCATACCCCCTATGATGGGCTGGGCAGCTGTTACAGGGGGCCTTGAACCAGGTAAATAAGTAAGACCTACAAATCAGTAGTGGTAGGTAGGTGGCATCGATTTTCTGGATTGTTATGGCTTTGGATATGAAAATGTACTAAAGAACTAGCACAAGTTTTAACATGACCAATATAAACTAAAATTATATTTTAATTGGTTGTGAAACATTTGTTTTTCTCAGAAAAATGATTAAAAATGAAAATAAACACAATAAATACCATCAGAAAATAATGGAGTATTAAGCCATGTCATGCATGTGAGAACATTTTTTATTATATATCTTGAAATTCAAAATAGATATTTATCAAGGTTGAATTCTTACATCTGTTTTCCACTATTTGAATTATGTATTAGTATAATCTCACTTTTGTTGGGAGACATACATAAGTATTTCTCACTGCTTTTTCTCTAAAAGCAGATCTTGCCTTATTGCAGATTATTTTGCCATTTTTCCATTAAAATTACCATGTGATGGCTCATTTTAAAGACCATTCTTTCCTCTTTCATGTCTTTCAAGATAATATTTTTTTCTAACTTTCCAAATGATTTCACAAATTCACAATATACATTGAAAATCAGGTGGTGAGATCTATTATGTGCCCAGTGCTGTTTTTTCTTGCACATCTGTTCATCAGTCCAAGTTATTCCACTCAACTGTTCTGAAACTACTAAACAGAATTTAATTAAACTTGTTATGTTACGAGTATACCACTTGTAGCTGTAAATATATGCAGAAAATTTTGATCCTCAAAAGGACCATGCCAGCCATTTTCCCTGTAATTCTAACCGTAGTCGGCCAATTTCAAAAGTAACACAAATTACTCCCACTGTAATATAAATGTGTTGAGTGGGACCATTGCGATGAAGTAAATGAAAATCAATAATTATCAAAACCTTTAAACCGATGATATTTTGTCCTGAAAATCTAAGAAAATGCATTTTGCACATTTTTGCTTAAAATTCGCCACTTTATTATGGGAATACCCCATGAAGGACATGCATAGCCAACATTATTTGGGGGGTTTTGAGAAGAATGGTTAAATTGGAATACACTAATATGCATTTTAAAAGATTGTGGTTGTCAATGTCCTTTTTACTAAAAATTCATGAATTAAAAAAAAATTCTGGACTTTAAATGTTTACTTTTTCCCTGCTAGAATATTTAAAATAGAATTTATGAATGATGACTTTAAATACCTATAATTAGCTTTTTAAAAGTCTTTAATTATTCAACGCACCATCAAATTCTATGAACTGAATACAAGGGATTTTTGCCATACTCCTTTTGTTGGGATTATGACCCATTTAACTTTACTAACAGTATTTAGGGAAACAGGAGTAGATAGGATTTTGCAGGTAAAAACAAACCTAATATGTTGATTTACTTGTGAAGTTGATGATTGATCTATTTTGATAGATATTATATAAGATGTGTTTCTGTTGTAGGTGCTTGGTTGTTGGCTGCCATCATGTTTGCGTGGCAGTTCCCACACTTTAACGCCCTCAGCTGGAATCTTCGTCCTGACTACTCCCGTGGAGGTTATAGAATGATGTCTGTGATAGACCCTGAACTCTGTAAACGTGTAGCTATGAGGTATGCCATCGGAATGATAGGACTGTGTTATCTAGCTCCGATACTTAATATCACCACATGGACGTTTGCTGTGGATTCCACCCCTCTAAATGTTTACTTTGCTTATCTGGGATGGAAATTCTATCGTGATGGAGACAGCAATTCTTCCAGAAAACTATTCCGGTTTAGTTTGATTCATCTTCCTTTGTTATTTGTTCTGATGATTTCAGCTAAGAATTATTCCGAGCCTGTAGAACAGCAGAAGGAGGAAGCCGAAATGATGAAGGAAAGCTTTAAAAAAGCCATCAAGTCCATGGTTAATATCTGGGATTTATAGCAATGTGTCAGTAGTAGTAATACCAGGACAATCATTAAATATTGTTGAAAATTTAATTTACATTGATTATTGAAAAGTAGTGGTGGTTGTTTCAAATATATTTTTATAAGATATAATTTTTTATCTGTATTTTCCATAATACAGGTCTATTTAACTGAGGTAAATCCCAAATCATACTTGAAACAATTTGAAAGCATAACTTATTTGATCTAAATAATAAATTATTTATTAGGAATTCAATACCATTCATCTACATATGTAGTTATAAGCAGGAAAGATTATTCATGACCAAAAATCCTTTATTCAGCAGGGTAAGATTTACAATGTATGATTATTTTCATCAGATTAAAAAAGGTAATACAGTTACCAATGTTCTATAAGAATATTTTTTCACAAATTGTTGTTGTAAGAAAGAAAACGAATGAGCTTTAGTTATATAAGACAAGACCAGGAAATTGTTTCAGTTCCTTTCAACATAAAGTTGACCTTTTGTCATTATCATGATTTTATTTGAAAAACTGCCTCATGATGTAACAAATATTGTTATATAAAATAAAAATGAAGCTGATGATACTCATTTAGTTTTTTTATCTGTAGGCTTATCTTTTGCCATGGTGAGCTTTGAATTTTAATATTAAATGATAAAGTAAGAGTCCAGACCATACATGTTCCACAGTACAGTGCTCAACTTTTATATTTCTTACAAAAGTGCTGCTGAAATTCTTTGGAGAGATTACTGCCATTGTAAATAAAAGAAAATTTGAAAACAAGAAAGTATATATTTTATGTCTTGAAAATGTCAATCAAAACCAAGATCCAGTAAATGAAGTTGCTACCCGGGGAAACTGTTTTATTAAAATAAAACTATGGAAAAGATTTTTACAATACTTGTTTGAAATGTTTCTTTAGGGGTCTAGTTTCAAAATTGTGCTTTTATGCCTGCCTACGAAAGAAGAGGGGCATACAGCATGTACAGTGTTTGGGTCTGATTGTCCACCTGTTTGTCCCAAATCAGGTTTACCTACAGGTTTAAGTTACTTTACCACAGGAAAGTATGAGATCATCATAAAACTTTATACACATATGCATCAGGATACAAGCAAACAAAATCATTATAACATTGTGTTCTGGACATCACTAAAGACTAAGGATAAAGTAGCCATTACAACCAATAAATTGAGCTTAATTGCAGATAAAGTGGCATTAGATGTCACTTAACTGACCATGGTGGCACATGACGTCAATATATAAAGTGGCTTCAGACATTACTAATTTAAGAATAAAGTGGTCTGGGCTTCAGTTTCTTGCAGGATGCAAAGTACCAAAGTTGGTATCAATAAAACGATTAATTTGATTCTGCTATATATGAATATTTCAAGGATTAACCTCTCATCAGCTGCATTTAAATGTTGAAAGCCAAAAGAATTGAAACAAAAGTACTTGTTTCCAAAAGTTATGAACAGAAAAGCCAGCTTCAATGATACATGTATTGACCACGTGCATTACCATTTCAAGAAACCTGGTGTTTAAATAATTTAGAATTGAGACAATCGGAAAAAGAAAAATATATTTGTTAATTCTTCTTCAGAAAAGACTGACAACCATGTTTAGGATTAGCCCCGTGGACCTCTGGTTGACAAGCAACGTTTTCCAGCCAGTCGTTTTAAAATTACAGTACCAAAGTGGATATAAAAAAATAGTGACATGGGCATCACTTAATTGCAGATTTAGAGTTTCTTGGACATCACTTAATTGCAGAGAGAAAAAGTGGACTAAACAATGCTTAATTGCAGATAAAGTGAATGTGACGTCACTTTTTTGCAAATATAATGGAAACGTGACGTAACTTTATTGAAGATAAAATGGCCTAGACATCACTGTATAAATTACAGATAAGGTGGCACTGGACATCACTAAAATGAGAATAAACCCTATATAAATTGCATATAAAGTGGCTTTAATTGGATATCGCTATACAAATTGCATATAAAGTGGCCTAAGACATCAATAAACTGTATGTGTATATAGATAAAGTGGCATGGATATATCACTATATACAGTGCAGATAAAGTGGCCTAAGACATCAATAAACTGAATTGTATACATGTATATAGATAAAGTGGCATGGATATATCACTATATACAGTGCAGATAAAGTGGCCTTGATATCACTACACTGCAGATAAAGTGGCCTTGATATCACTACACTGCAGATAAAGTGGCCTTGATATCACTACACTGCAGATAAAGTGGCCTTGATATCACTACACTGCAGATAAAGTGGCCTGGATATCACTACACTGTAGATAAAGTGGCCTGGATATCAATACGCTGCAGATAAAGACAATGTAGACATCACTATACGCAGTGCAGATAAAGTGGACTGGATATCACTACACTGCAGATAAAGTGGACTGGATATCACTACACTGCAGCTGAAACGGCTTTAGACATCACTATATGCAGTGTAGATAAAGTGGACTGGATATCACTACACTGCAGATAAAGTGGCCTGGATATCACTACACTGCATATAAAGTGGCCTGGATATCACTACACTGCAGCTGAAACGGCTTTAGACATCACTCTATGCAGTGCAGATAAAGTGGCCTTGATATCACTACACTGCATATGAAGTGGCCTGGATACCACCTCACTGCAGATAAAGTGGCCTGGATACCACTACACTACAAACAAAGTAGCCTAGATATCACTACACTGCAGATAAAGTGGACTTGATGTCACTACACTGCAGATAAAGTGGCCTGGATATCACTACACTGCAGAACAAGTGGTTTTAGACATCACTATACGCAGTGCATATAAAGTGTCCTGGATATCACTACACTGCAGATAAAGTGGCATGGATATCACCTCACTGCAGACAAAGTGGCCTGGATATCACCTCACTGCAGACAAAGTGGCCTGGATATTACTTTACTGCAGAAAAGGCGGCCTGGATATCACTTCACCGTAGAAAAAGTGACCTGGATATCACTACATTGCAGATAAAGTGTCCTGGATATCACTTCACTGTAGATAAAGTGGCCTGGATATTACTTCGCTGGAGATCAAATGGCCAGGATATCACTACACTGCAGATAAAGTGGCTTGGATATCACCTCACTATAGATAAAGTGGCCTGTTCATCACTTCACTGCAGAAAAAGTGGCCTGAATATCACTACACTGCAGATAAAGTGGCAAAGTGACCTGGATATCACTTTACTGCAGATAAAGTGGTCTGGATATCACTACACTGCAGATAAAGTGGCAAAGTGGCCTGGATATTACTTTACTGCAGAAAAGGCGGCCTGGATATCACTACACTGCAGATAAAGTGGCATGGATATCACTTCGCTGCTGATAAAGTGTCCTGGATATTAATACGCTGCATATTAAGCGGCATGGATATCACTTCACTGCAGATAAAGTGGCATGGCTATCACTACACTGCAGATAAAGTGGCCAAGTGGTCTGGATATCACTTAACTGCACATAAAGCAGTCTGGATATCACTTCACTGCAGATAAAGTGGCCTGGATATCACTACACTGCAGATTAAGTGGCATAGATATCACTTCACTGCTGATAAAGTGCCCTGGATATTAATACGCTGCATATTAAGCGGCATGGATATCACTTCACTGCAGATAAAGTGGCCAGGATATCACTACACTGCAGATAAAGTGGCCAAGTGTCCTGGATATCACTTAACTGCAGATAAAGCAGTCTGGATATCACTTCACTGCAGATAAAGTGGCCTTGATATCACTACACTGCAGATTAAGAGGCATAGATATCACTTCACTGCTGATTAATTGGCTTGGATATCACCTGACTGCAGACAAAGTGGACTGGATATCACTACACTGGAGATAAAGTGGCTTGGATATCACCTCACTGTAGATAAAGTGGCCTGGATATCACTACACTGCAGATAAAGTGGCCTGGATATCACTACACTGCAGATTAAGTGGCATAGATATCACTTCACTGCTGATAAAGTGGCCTGGATATCATTACACTGCAGATAAAGTGGCTTCAATATCACCTTACTGCAGACCAAGTGACCTGGATATCACTTCACTGCAGATAAAGTGGCTGGATATCACATCACTGCAGATAAAGTGGCCAGGATATCACTACACTGCAGACAGAGTGGCTTGAATATCACTCCAGTGCAGATAAAATGGCCTGGATATAACTTCATTGCAGATAAAGGGGCATGGATATCACTACACTGCAGATTAATTGGCTTGGATATCACCTGACTGCAGACAAAGTGGACTGGATATCACTACACTGCAGATAAAGTGGCTTGGATATCACCTGACTGCAGACAAAGTGGACTGGATATCACTACACTGCAGATAAAGTGGCTTGGATATCACCTCACTATAGATAAAGTGGCCTGGATATCACTTCACTGCCAACAAAGTAGCCTGGATATCACTACACTGCAGATAAAGCAGCATGGATATCATTTCACACTAGATATAGTGACCTGGATATCACTTCACTGCAGAACAAGTGGCATGGCTATCACTTCACTGCTGATAAAGTGGTCAGGATATCACTACGCTGCAGATAAAGTGGCCTGGATATCAATACTCTGCAGATAAAGTGGCCTGGATATCATTTCACTGCAGACAACGTGGCCTGGATATCACTTCACTTCAGATAAAGTGGCCTTGATATAACTTCACTGCAGATAAAGTTGCCTGGATATCATTTCACTGCAGACAACATGGCCTGGGTATAACTACACTGCAGATAAAGTGGCTTGGATATCACTACACTGCAGACAGAGTGGCCTGGATATCACTACACTGCAGATAAAGTGGCCTAGATATCTCTTCACTGTAGATAAAGTTGCATTGCAGATCAAGTGGCCTGGATATCCCTTCACTGCAGATAAAGTGCCCTGGATATCACTACACTGCAGATAAAGTGACTTTAGACATCACTATACGCAGTGCAAATAAAGTGGCCTGGATATCACTACACTGCAGACAACGTGGCCTGGATATCACCTTACTGCAGATAAAGTGGCATGGATATCACCTCACTGCAGATAATGTGGCCTGGATATCACCTTACTGCAGATAAAGTGGCCTGGATATCCCTTCATTGTAGATAAAGTGGCCTGGATATCACTACACTGCAGACAGAGTGGCCTGGATATCACTACACTGCAGATAAAGTGGTCTGGATATCACTACACTGCAGATAAAGTGGCCTGGATTTCTCTTTACTCTAGATAAAGTGGCCTGGATATCACTACTCTGCACGTTGTTTCTTAAATCTCGTCGTATGCAGTAACATCACATCAGCATTTTTCTTAAGAGAGTCATGTCTGACATGTAAACTGCTAACACAAGGTTATGTTGCTCCTCGGTGGTTGTGTTCACTTAAGAAATTTTATTGAAGACATCATGCGGTCATGGACAATTACGGGATTGCTATCTCTAAGATGAGTGCAGATGTTGGATTTTCATAGGGTTTGGATTTTGTCCTTTTTATCGGATCTGGCTAAATTGGCCATTAGCAACACTACGGATTTGCTCTATCAAGCAGGAAGTGCTTACTCTTCCGGAGCACATGAGATTGTGTTGCTTTTGTGTGTTTGATATGATGCCTGTTTCTTCGTGCTCAATCTGATCAAAATCAGACCTATCAATCAATACATACTGTATCCGCATTAATTGTATTCATACCATGCAGTGACAGTAGGGAACAGTTGACAGATCTTTCTTTTAATCAAATTGCTTCGTGCTGTTCTTGTTAACTTTGTGATTACTGGTTTTGACTTTGTCCTTTCGAGCTTTTGACATTCAAATGCCCCATTAGCACCTCTTTGCTTCTTTCATGAAAATCCATTTCATGGATGAGAACGCTAAGGCGAGGAGGAAAGACGGACATACCACTTTATACCCCCAAGACAAACTTATATATTGCTGGCTTCCGGTCTTACTGAAGCACATAAGAACTGAACCAATCATGCAGTGATTGGTAGATCAACATCTTTAAATCAAGTTAGATATTTTTTGTCCTAGGTGCCTTCATTTGACAAGTCCAAGAAAGTTTCAAATTTGAAAATTTATAAGTGCCCAGATAATACTTGACTGGTAAAATAGGCATAGTCATGGAGGTCAACTTGGCTACTTGTCTTCTCACTTTTAAATGTTACAACTTCTCTTTAGTTGGTGATACACGAAGGCGTGGATGGGGTTTAAAGGGTAGACAGTGATGGTCAAAATAAATAAATAAAACAGATAGAGAATAATGGCTTCAAAAAATGGAGACCATATACTAAAGTATAAAGAATAATGAGAAATAGGACCAAAAATTAAAAAAAAATGGAAAATAATGGGCAAAAAATCAATAAAGCAATACAGAAAAGAGGACACCATCACCCACACCTTAATACATGTATCTCATTTTAATGTCAATTAATGCATGGTTTGTCTTTGTTGATTAAATGATTTAACTGTCAAAGGTGGCCAAATGTCAAATGAGATTAACCATCCCAGTTGAGTTGAGTTGAGTTGTTTTCACATTTACGTACGAAAAATGAAAAGATTCTAAATAAAACGATATAGCTTGGAAATCTAACGAGTTTAATAACTAAAGATGGCAGGATGATACTTTGATGTAATTTGTTCGTTGTTTACACGTGGTCTGTGTTGTATATACAGTCAGGTCCATGGTATGTACTGATAGGTTTGTTGATAATGGAGGAGAATCCATTGTCCTTCAGGAACTGCATGGCTTCAGCTTCATATTTAGCCTTAAACTCTACAGGATCTCGTGCCAAGACAAAGAGCGTAGCTTTCAAGTTGTCGGACACGAGAGCGTATTGGTATTTGTTTTCAGGACCCCAAGTTGCTGGCCCTAGTTTCATCACCCAATCTGAAAAATAAAGTATGCATTTATAATGTGTCTCTCCCATCCCGTTCGTAAATTGTCATTAAGTTTTATCATTAAACAAGTTAAAAAAAACGTTTTATTTTTAGCTCACCTGGACCGAAGGTCCATGTGAGCTATTGCCATCACTTGGCGTCCGTCGTCGTCCGTCGTCGTCGTCGTCGTCTGTCGTCGTCCGTCGTCGTTAACTTTTCTTTGAAAATCTTCTCCTCTGAAACGACTGAAGGGATTGCTTTGAAACTTTGCACACTTCATCTATGGGATGTCCTCTACCAAGATTGCACAAATGGTGACCGCCCTCTAAACAACATGGCCGCCGTTACTAAAAATAGACCAGGGGGGTCAGACTACTGTTTTTGGCTTGTAAATCAAAAAGTATAAGAGATAGAAGAAATCTGATGCCATGCTACTGCTTCAGCATCAAAAGCTCTACAAAAGTCACCATTGAGTCGAAGTTGTCAGATGACCCCTTATAGGAGTTACGGCCCCTTAAAGGTGAAAAATAGCATTTTTTCATGTTTTTGGCTTATAAAATGAAAACTATGACAAATAGAGAAAAGTTGTTGCTTGCATAAATGTTCAGCTCTTGTAGCCCTACAAAAGTCTTCATAGGGTCGAAGTTGTCAGATGACCCCTTAAAGGGGTTACAGCCCCTAAAATAACGTTTTTTTTATATTTTTGGCCTATGGAATGAAAACTATAGCAGATAGAGAGAAGCTGTTGCTTGCTTAAATGATCAGCTTATTTAGTTCTACAAAAGTCTCCATAGGGTCGAAGTTGTCAGATGTCCCCTTATAGGGGTTTCGGCCCCTAAAATGATGTTTTTTCATGTTTTTGGCCTATAGAATGAAAACTATAGCAGATAGAGAAAAGCTGTTGCTTGCTTAAATGTTGAGTTCATTTAGCTCTACAAAAGTTACATAGGGTGATAGTTGTCAGATTGCCCCTTATTGGGGTTACGACCCTTAAAATAACGTTTTTAGCTCACCTGACCCGAAGGGTCATGTGAGCTATTGGCGTCACTTGGCGTCCGTCGTCCGTCCGTCGTCCGTCCGTAAACTTTTTCAAACGTTAACTCCTCTGACACCATAAGTCCAATTGAAACCAAACTTGGTGTAGTTGATCTTTAGGGTATGGCCTACAAAACTATCGTTCGGATTTTTGATTCGTAAAAAAACATGGCCGCCATGGCTAAAAATAGAACAGGGGGGTCAAATACAGTTTTTTGCAAATAACTCAAAAACGGTCACAGATATCAAAATTCTGGCATGGGTAAAAGTGATCAGCACCTCAAGATCTACCTGCCCAGAAATTTTCAAAAAGATCCAACAACCAATGTAGGAGTTATTGCCATTTTTCTGGATTTTTTCAAAATTTTGCACTTATTTAGCCCTATATCTTGAAAACTATACAAGATATTTTAAAAATTCAAATTGCATATGATTAAGCACATCAAGATCTACATTTCATGTAATTAGGTCAAAGCTGTAGAACCATTTCTTATAGGAGTTATGGCCCTTAAAGCGTCAATATTTACCATTGTTCATTACTTTTCCCCTGACTTGTCTGAAACGGTAAGACCAACTGCATCTTAACATGGCACACTGTTTGATAGCTTATATGCTACAACTCTATCGTTCAGATTTTTGATTTGTAAAAAAACATGGCCACCATGGCTAAAAATAAAACATAGGGGCAAATTTCATTTTTTTGCTAATAACTCAAAGCTGGTTGCAGATATCAAAATTGTGTAAGAATCAAAAAGTGATCAGCATATTAAGATCTACCTGTCCTGAAATTTCGGAAAAGATCTGACTGCTGATGTGGGAGTTATTGTTCTTTTTCCTTATTTTTGCCAAATTTGCACTTATTAAGCCCAATATCTTGAAAACTAACCAAGATATTTCATAAATTTAAATCCCATATGGTTAAGCACAATAATATCTACAAATATATGTATCTGTGTAGTTCAGGTGAGCGATTCAGGCTCTTGGGAGCCTCTTGTTTTCGATTGCACCGGCTACCATGTTCAAAAAGTCTCAACTTCATACCACCACTTTGAATTACTAAGTGGTTGTTATGTACATGCGGTAACTGTGTCACGGAATTTATATTATATTTCGTGTTGGTTTCTCTTGGTTTTGTCTTCACGTTTTCCCTTTTGGGGAGAGGTGGAGGGACTTAAAGATTTCAATGCACATGCACATGATATTTCTCAGCTTTTTTTTCTCATTTTTAAAAATTATTTGAATACTTACATGGTGCATTGAAAGCCACAGTTTCCAACTGAACTGTCAGTTTTCCAGTTACTCCAGTTGGTGTAGCAAACCCGTGAATGACTTTTGATTGCCCTGTGGCTGTGCTCAATCGTTCTGAGTTCAAGACAGAAATCTTGCCACTTCCGTCTGTTGTTAACTCATCTGCAAAAAAGAGCAAACATTACTTACCAATTGTTGTCCATTGTGTTTTTTTCTAAATTGCGACTTGTTATGTGAGCTGTGTCGCGTACACTTGATCCACATCTCTTATTTTCTATTACAAAACAAACAAACGATTTTAAAAACAAAATAAGAAAAATGTTTCTTTGTTATTTTAAATTATTTGCTCAAAAATAAAGACTTTACATTTACGGCTCTTGAAATATATTTAGGATATTGTTCTTAACTTAATAGTAAATAGTCTAAACATCGCACAAGTTTTAAAATAAATTTGTGTGCATCTTTGGTTTCCCAGAACTCTTCATTCGCACACAAGTAGCTGTTACTCTTGATTTGATAAGAAAGTGACCTAAATTGTAAGCTTTTCAGTCGTTAAGCTCGGCAGCAATCGTATATATTTCTGGCTGAATTTATACGATAAAAAAACTCATCCTTATGAGAGTTGCAACTCTTTATATTGAAAACTACCTTTTCACCTTTTTTTTAATCGTGACAAACACTCTTATATTCTACTTACAATCAGCAGTAACACAAACAGCCTTCCTCTCGAACGTGGCGATGACAGACTGACTGGCATACATCTGGTACCATCGGCCCAAGTATTTGTTCACATCCAGCTCTGTAACCGTCGGAACGGTGATAAAACTATCCAGAAGAAACCCCGACACAGCAGGTAACACCAACAGAGAAAGTATGTACATTTTGTTCTGTTTGTGGTAATCTTGTGAAATAGTCTTTGGTGAACATGGCTTTTTATAGTGGAAGCCAAGTATGATAAGTCAGTGTATGAAGTCATGCCGTTTGACACGAGGAGAGACCAGGCTGATGTCCACGTGTGATAAGAGCTTATGTAAGGAATAATTTTGTCTGAGGAAATCTGTGTTTTGTCATTTTCATTTGTACAAAGCGTGTTCCTTACTCATTGTCTCTTTCTCGTCTAGACATAATATGACAGGTTATATATAATCAGAATTAGTCACTCTCTCTTACAGGAATAATCTTCAAACAGAGTGCCAAATTCATTCAAAGCTGTATTAGTTTGGAAGTAAGAAGAATCAGATTTATTTAAATAAAGTTTTACAACTACACCAATAAACAAAGGGTTTATTTCCAATATCTGCTATATTTTCCTTCATTTTTACTTTTGAATTGCAATAACTCTTATGGCCCTCTCTTATTTGGGGTCATACATGACAACTCGGAAACAATTTAGACTTTTTAAAAGCCCAGCGAACTAGCCATCTAAACGTGCAACCACTTTGCTTATCTGCAAAAGTTTCCATTCTATCGTTAATTTAAACTTTTCTATCTAGTATATCTAGCGTATGTCAATATCATGTAGGGACTCTTTATATCGTGTTGCAGTCATTTTCTTAATTTAGACATTTTTTATATATGATTTTTAGGCAAACAATAAAATGACTAAGCGAGATGGGCGTTATATCATATGCCTGAAAATCATAATATAGAAAATGATAAGATGTGGAATATTAGTGTTCGCAACACAGCCCACAATCAAGCGGCAAAGTACGAGGTGGTTGAGAATATTGAAACAAGTATACCATCATTAGAATATTAGAAGAGCATACACCTAAATCACGGGGATTTTGTTATTAAGGCATTTTGAAAAATGCCCGGAATTTTTTATAAAAAAATCAAGAAATTTCCCGAAATGCATTGGCCACAGATTTTCTGAGAAATGAACTATTCTAAACATATGACAAAGGATTAGTTTGGTTTGTTGGGCTATGTTATAAACTGACTCAGTTAGCTATATGCTTGAAATGACATTTTTATTCTGTCCAAAATTGTCAAAGTTCTGGATTGATTGAAACGCCATTCCAAGAAATACTTTAAATGCCAGGCGCAGATTTAAATTTGGAAAAAAAGTTTTGTAAATGATTTGTAAAAGATTAAACAAGTAGCCCAGAAATTTCAGTCTGAATAATGTGTTCTTTTTTAAAGTAGAACATTAATGTTCAGTTGTAAATGGCATGAGGATATATCCTTCATGTCTAGAGCAACTCAAATTAGTCTTTATCTAGACGTCAGGGGTAAATTTTATTTAGTTTTCCGGAAAAAAAAAGTTAAAAAATTGGCGTCCAGAAAAAAAATCAACCGTTCGCGCGGTATTACTTGTGTACTAGTAGTATTTTGTAAAGCATAGTATGTTCTTAGATAGACGATAAAGAGATATGGAATAAGATTACGTGACACAACCAACAAACGGCAATTTTAAAAAATCACAATGAAAACAGCCAGCAGTCTTTAACATGACCAGATGTCACTGCTCGCTGTCTTGCATTGGCCCAAGTCTAAAACTACAACACATAAGATTCAAAACCAAACCCAAAATTATCAACAAAAGACCCATTTCTGGACATAGAACAATAAACAAAAGGTGACAGGGGCATGCAAAAGCTTTGACAAAGATTCCGGCTTAGGATAGGCACATACAAAATGTGGCGGGATTAAACTATTTTTTGGGGGCCTAATATTTCCCCCTATTGATAATCTTTCTCTTTCAACCTCACGTTCCGTTATATTGATGATGTCCTTTCACTTAAACAATTCTCGATTTGGTGACTTTCTCCATCTCATATATACCCAAGAGACACAACGGATTCTAGGAAGTATGCTTCATATTTAGATCTACATCTCGAAATTGACTCTCAAGGAAAACGTTCAACAAGGCTCTATGACAAACGTGATGACTTAAACTTTCCAATCGTCAACTTCCCCTTCTTGTGTAGCATCATTCCGTCCGCTCCAGCTTATGGAGTTTACGTATCTCAATTAATTCGCTACTCCTGAGCGTGCGGGACTTACATCGATTTCCTGAGCAGAGCGTCAAGTCTGGCACAAATATTGCTCACAAAGGGTTATGTTGCTCCTCGGTTGCTGTCTTCACTCAAGAAATTTTACGGAAGACATCATGCACTTAATATGGGATTTCGATCTCTCAGATGAGTGCAGATGTTGGTTTGTCATAGAGTTTTGTTTTGTCTTCCTTTACCGGATTTGACACTCTGAATAGGCTGTTGGCAACGCGACGGGTGTGCTATAGCAAGCAGGAATTGCTTACTCTTCCGGAGCACTTGAGTTCACTCTTGTTTCGACTAGAGTTCGCGTTGTTGATTGATATTCAGTTGTTTTGTGTTTCCATGTTTTACATGTTGTCTGTTTTTGTCCCGTTCTTGTTGGTGTTTACTGGTTTTTGTCTCTACCCTTTCGGAATTTTGACATTCGTATACACCATTGGTACCCCTGCTTCTTGTACAAAGCACAAAAATACACACTCTTAAAATCAAATCGATAAAAGTTCAATTCAGCAAGAGAGAACCTGAGACAAAAGCACTGAACAAGAACAACGTATTTTCATGCTTTATAAACATTTCCAAAAGATTCCTTTTACAATCAAAAGTCGACGTGTACAGTTAAGACTTTCAATAAGATACCCACCCATACTTTAAAATATGTACTAATTTGTAAAAGATTTGACTGTACTTTGTGGTATCGATAACATTGTTTCAGTATTTTTTTCTGTAATGAAACGGTTTTTGAGCAGAGCTCTATGTAGTCATATCGCTATCTGGTTTTCGCGTATTTTTATCGTCTACACAGGGTTAATCGGTAAGGCAATATCCTACCAGAGGATCTTTTGATTTTTGACGATTTTGCATAAAAAACAACAAGAAAAAAAGATATCGGGATATGCCGAAAGATGGTGAGAGATAGCGGCATTTTTAAAATTGCATTACCTTGGGGAGTATATTGGGCTGGTAGGACTATGTTTTATTAAGCATTGCTGCATTTAGTTTTACTTTGTTAATTGTCGTAGTAAGCTGTCCACTTTTTTTCGGAACGTCAAATTTTTGACGTTTTTGCGTAAAAAAAAACAAGAAAAACAAGCAGACATCGGAATATGCCGAAAGATGGTGAGAGATAACGGCATTTTTAAAATTGCATTACCTTGGGGATTAAATTGGGCAGGTAGGACTATGTTTTATTTAGCATTGCTGCATTTAGTTCTACTTTGGTAATTGCCGTAGTAAGCTGTCCACTCTTTTTCGGAACGTCAAATTTTTGACGTTTTTGCGTAAAAAACAAAAAAAAGTAGATATCAGGATATGCCGAAAGATAGCGAGAGATAGCGGCATTTTTAAAATTGTTTACCTTGCAGAGTATATTGGGCAAGTAGGACTATGTTTTATTTATTGCTGCATTCAGTTTTACTTACGTAATTGGCGAAGTAAGCTGTCCACTCGTTTTCGGAACGTCACATGTTTGACGTTTTAATGTAAAAAACAACAAGAAAAATAAATAGACTATGTTTTATTTAGCATTGCTGCATTTAGTTTTACTTTGGTAATTGCCGCAGTAAGCTGTCAACTCTTTTTCGGAACGTCAAATGTTTGACGTTTTGCGTAAAGACCAACAAGAAAAAAAAGCAGACATCGGAATATGCCGAAAGATGGTGAGCGATAGCGGCATTGTTAAAATTGCATTACCTTGGGAAGTATATTGGTCAGGTAGGACTATGCTTTTTTAGAATTGCTGCATTTAGTTTTATTTCGTTACTTGCCGCAGTAAGCTGTCCACTCTTTTTCGGAACGTCAAATTTTTGACGTTTTTGCATAAAAAAACAAGAAAAAAGTAGATATCGGGATATGCCGAAAGATGGTGAGAGATAGCGGCATTTTTTAAATTGAATTAATTAAATGTATATGTGGCAAGTAGGACTATGCTTTATTTAGCATTGCTGCATTTAGTTTTACTTTGGTAATTGCCGTAGTAAGCTGTCCACTCTTTTTTGGAACGTCAAATTTTTGACGTTTTTGCGTAATAAACAACAAGAAAAAAAAAGAGAAGATATCGGGATATGCCGAAAGATGTTGAGCGATAGTGGCATCTTTAAAATTGCATTACCTTGGGGAGTATATTGGTCAGGTAGGACTATGTTTTATTTAGCATTGCTGCATTTAGTTTTATTTTGGAACTTGCCGTAGTAAGCTGTCCACTGTTTTTCGGAACGTCAAATTTTTGACGTTTTTGCGCAAAAAAACAAGAAATAAAGTAGATATCTGGATATGCCGAAAGATGGTGAGAGATGGCGGCATTTTTAAAATTGCATTAACTTGGGGAGTATATTGGACAAGTAGGACTATGCTTTATTTAGCATTACTGCATTTTGCTTAACTTTGGTAATTGCCGTAGTAAGCTGTCCACTCCTTTTTGGAATGTCAAATTTTGACGTTTTTGCGTAAAAAACAACAAGAAAAAAAAATGAAGATATCAGGATATGTCAAAAGATGGTGAGAGATAGCGGCATTTTTAAAAATGCATTACCTTGGGGAGTATATTGGGCAGGTAGTGCTTTGTTTTATCTAGCATTGCTGTATTTAGTTTTACTTTGGTAATTGCCGTAGTAAGCTGTCCACTTTTTTTTCGGAACGTCAAATTTTTGACGTTTTTGCGTAATAAACAACAAGAAAAAAAAAGAGAAGATATCGGGATATGCCGAAAGATGTTGAGCGATAGCGGCACTTAAAAATTGCATTACCTTGGGGAATATATTGGTCAGGTAGGACTATAATTTATTTAGCATTGCTGTATTTAGTTTTACTTTGGTAATTGTCGTAGTAAGCTGTCCACTCTTTTTTGGAACGTCAAATTTTTGACGTTTTTGCGTAAAAAACAACAAGAAAAAAAAGAAGATATCGGGATATGCCGAAAGATGGTGAGAGATAGCGGCATTTTTAAAAATGCATTACCTTGGGGAGTATATTGGGCAGGTGGGGCTATGTTTTTCATTTAGTTTTACTTTGGTAATTGCCGTAGTAAGCTGTCCATTTTTTTTTCGGAACGTCAAATTTTTGACGTTTTTGCGTAATAAACAACAAGAAAAAAAGAGAAGATATCGGGATATGCCGAAAGATGGTGAGCGATAGCGGCATTTTTAAAATTGCATGACCTTGGGGAGTATATTGGTCAGGTAGGACTATGTTTTATTTAGCATTGCTGCATTTAGTTATATTTCGGAGCTTGCCGTTGTAAGCTGTCCACTCTTTTTCGGAACGTCAAATTTTGACGTTTTTGCGTAAAAAAAACCAAGAAATAAAGTAAATATCGGGATATGCCGAAAGATGGTGAGAGATGGCGGCATTTTTAAAATTGCATTATAATAACTTGGGGAGTATATTTGGGCAAGTAGTACTATGCTTTATTTAGCATTACTGCATTTAGTTTAACTTTGGTAATTGCCGTAGTAAGCTGTCCACTCTTTTTTGGAATGTCAAATTTTTGACGTTTTTGCGTAAAAAAAACAATAAGAACTAGAAAAACTGTGAGCCGCAGCTCACAAATAAATACCCCCACCCCCCAAAAAAATTAATCAGATAAAATTTTAAAATAGGAGATGCACATCTACATTATGTCACAAAGATTGTGTGTAAGTTTCATGAAAATCCATCAAAGGGTTTAGGAGGAGTTGCAGATAAGAGAAACCCCAAAATCATTCTGATCAAACTTTCAAAATAGTAGGTGCACATCTATATTGTGTTACAAAGATTGTGTAAATTTAAGGGCTGTCTGAACACTTTGACTCTAAAGAGACTTTTTAAGAGCTTAATGAACTGAACATTTAAGCAAGCAACCACTTTTCTTAATCTTCTTAATCTTCTATAGTTTTCATTATATCAGCCAAAAACATGAAACATGTTTATTTAGGGGCTGTAATCCCTATAAGGGGTCATCTGAGAACTTAAACCCTATGAATGCTTTTGTAGAGCTAAATGAGATGAAGATTTAAGCAAGCAACAGCTTTTCTCTATCTGCTGTAGGCCAAAAACACTATTTTTCATCTTCAAGGGGCTGTAACCTATAAGATGTCAACTGATAACTTCAACCCTTCGAAGGCTTTTGTAGAGGCAAATGAGCTAACCATTTAAGCAAGCAACAGCTTTTCTCTATCTGCAATAGTTTTCATTCTATAGACCAAAGACACTATTCTTTGCCTTTAAGGGGCTGTAACCCCTATAAGGGGTCATCTGACAACTCCGACCCAATGAAGACTTTTGTAGAACTAAATGAGCTGAACATTTAAGCAAGCAACAGCTCTTCTCTATCTGCAATAGTTTTCATTCTATAGGCCAAAAACACTATTTTTCGCCTTTAAGGGGCTGTAATCCCTATAAGGGGTTATCTGACAACTTTGACCCTATGAAGACTTTTGTAGAGCTAAATGAGCTGACGATTAAGCAAGCAACAGCTTTTCCCTATCTTTAATAGTTTTCATTCTATAGGCCAAAACACATTTTTTGCGATTAAGGGGCTGTAAACCCTATAAAGGGTCATCTGACAACTTTAACCCTATGGAGACTTTTGTAGAGCTAAATGAGCTAAACATTTAAGCAAGCAACAGCTTTTCTCTATCCGCAATAGTTTTCATTCTATAAGCCAAAAACATTAAAAAACGCTATTTTTCACCTTTAAGGGGCTGTAACCCCTATAAGGCATCATCTGACACTTTTGACCAAATGGAGACTTTGGTAGAACTTTTGATGCAGAAGCAGTAGGGTGGCATCAAATTTCATCTATCTCTGATACTTTTTGATTTACAAGCCAAAAACAACAGTAGTCTGACCCCCCTGGTCTATTTTTAGTAACAGCGGCCATGTTTTTTGATGGATCAAAAATCGAAACACAAGTTTGGTGCAGGACACACTAAGGATCATTCATACCAAGTTTCAATAAATTCTGTTCAAAAGTTTCAGAGGAGAAGATTTTTGAAAAATTGTTAACGGACGACAGACGACAGACGACAGATGATGATGGACGCCAAGTGATGGCAAAAGTAAAAGTAAAACTAAATGCAACATTGCTAAATAAAACATGGTCTTACCTCCCCAATATACTCCCCAAAGTAATGCAATTTTAAACATAGGTTATCTATCGATTACAAAACTCACCTTATTGTCACTAAGTTGGAATTGACTTTAACTTTTCAAAAGTGCTCAATCCATGCAAAAAGAAGTCACAGCCAGCATCAGAAGCATGCATCTTGCTTAGCATCTCTAGGTGCACCTTACGATTCCTCGTTAGATGATGTGGTATTTGTCAGTAAGCAGGTATAGACTCTAACCTTTCTTCTGTAAGTGGTCATCCATGCAGAAAAAATAGGTCAAAACCAACATCCAAAGCATGTACTGTGCTTAGTATCACTCAGTGCACCGTGCACCTACTAAACCAATATCATTGATGTGGCACTTGTCAGTAAGCAGGAATGGATTTAAGCCATTCTTCTGTAAGTGGCCATCCATGCAGACATTGTAGGTCACAGCAAGCATCTGAACCATGCATTGTGCTAAGTATCACTAGGTGTACATATAATACATGTAACAATATCATTGATGTGGCACTTGTCAGTAAGCGGGAATGGATTTAAGCCATTCTTCTGTAAGTGGTCATCCAGGCAGAAAATATAGGTCACAGCCAGTATCCGAAGCATGCATTGTGCTTAATATCACTAGGTGCACCTACCATACCAATATCATTGATGTGGCACATGTCAGTAAGCGTGTGTGGATCTTAACCATTCTTCTGTAAGTGGCTGCAGACAGCGACACCAACGCCGATGGCAACCCCAGAGGTATCACATAAGCCCCCCCCCCCCCCACTTTCCTGAGGTGAGCTTAAAATGCCAATATCTATCACCACCTTTCAGCATATCCCAATATCTTCTTTTTTCTTGTTTTTTACCCAAAAACGTCAAAATTTGACGCTCTGAAAAAAGAGTTGACAGCGTACTACGCGAGTTACCACAGTAAAACTAAAGGCAGCATTTGCTAAATAAAACATAGTCTTACCTGCCCAATATACTCCTCAATTTTGAAATTGGCGTCATCTCTAACCATCTTTCGGCATATCCCAATATCTTCTTTTTTTCTTTTGTTTTTTTACCCCAAAAATGACAAAAAGTTGATGTTCCAAAAAAGAGTGGACAGCATACTATGGCAATTAACAGAGTTAAACTAAATGCAACATTGTTAAATAAAACATAGTCCTACCTGCCAAATGTACTCCTCAAGGTAATATTGCAATTTTAAAATGCTTCTATCTCTCACCATCTTGAGGCATACCCTGATATCTTCTTTTATCTTACAGGGACTAGTAAAAGACACTCTATGTGCCATGGGTTGTCCAGTTCATGGCACACAACTGCCAGTGTTAGCTGTACCTGATACCAAAAACTTGTTTTTGCTGGAACAGTGCCTGTATTGCACCACAGGAACGTACTTGTTGGAATTCCGAAGGAACCAATGGAAGATGTATTTTGAATGCTTTAGTACTTGGTAAACAGGATGTAGATCATCTATGACTTTTAAAATTAATAAACTTTACAGCACTTACAACTTCAGGAAGTAAAGAAAACTGTGACAAAATCTTTTGAAACAATATGATGAGGACACAGTTCAATATGCCCCCTTAGTGAAAAACAGATGACATGAGCATGCATGGATTTAATAAATGGTGCACCATAACAGCTTCACTTTTAACATACCTAAGAAAAAACATTGAAATTGGCTAAATCAGTGTAAATCTCAGTAAACCAAGACTGTTGGAGCATACAGATGAAACACTCTTGAAATTGATCTGCACTGATGTTAATACAACTGCATACCAAATATCAATGGTGTACCATAAGTTATGTTCACACAAAAACTACTTGTAGAAAAACTTTAACTATTGTAAATGCTGCTGCCATAATAACCATTTTTTGTCTTAGACAAAGTCAAAAACACTTTCTGAGCATTTTTTTCAAGACAGATACAAAATACATGTATGCCCCTAATATTGGAATGCTTTTAATCTAAATAACACAAGACCACACTCCTGACTTGGTTAAGAATTCCCAGTAAATACCAGTACAAGTGTTGAAAACTCAATACTCCATAATAATAAAGACATACAAAATTATCATAGAAAGAAAGTTGAATGAAACATAATTTCAAGAAATATATATTTTTAATTCTATCACATTTTTCTAGTAAAGTCATTAATAACAACAAACATTAACCCATCATGCTATTACCCTTCCAGGAATTCAGTAAAAAGCACCTGTACATAATCTTAGAAAATATCAATTATATTTGGCACATGAGGTTTAGTGTCACCACTATCTGTATAATAGTAATGAGTCTTCTGCTCAAAGAAGTCTCTGTTCTTTCAAACTCTTAATATTGACACTATTTACTCTATTGCTTTATTTAATGTCTTTGTGAACTCAGGTATTAAATATATCTGGTAATTCATCATCAGTGTCATTATTTCCATCTATATCTAAGAGTGAGGCATCTATTTTTCGTCTTTTTCTCCTTGGTTTATATTTTGTAGATTGATGTACAAAGTCTGTTGTATCCTCCATTGTTAACATTGTTGAATTGGGTGAGTTAGCTAGGTCAGTAACTACATCAGATGGACTGCCTTCAAACACACCAACAGACTTGCCAGAATCTGTCAAATACAAGTCATACAAACTGTAAACAAGAGTTAACACCTGCCTGTAGGCACTATCAGAATACCTTGTTATTCCACTATACATTTATTTATTGTTGAGAAAAACATCATATCTTAACTCTTACGTGCCCCAAAACTACTAATGAAAACTATAAAAGTAACTCAACTGAAAATCCAAGGTAAAACAAGAGTTAACACTAAAGTATGTCTTGCCTGCTGGCAAAATCAGAAAAAAATATTCTTTCTTACTTCCACTATATTTTGAATTTACATGGATTTTCAGTTTCTGAAATCAAAAGATGTTTATAGAACTAAAACATTGCTAATATATGCAATAAAAAATAATCAAAGTCACTCAACCAGAAAATCAAGGTCAAGGTCAAAAGATGGGGATGCAACTGTGCTAAGCTATTACTAGGGCATATGCATACCAAGTTTCATCAACCTAAGACCAATAATACTTGAGATATGGAGGTGTTTGCAAAACCTTAACATTGCTATTACATGTATATGTATTGAAAATTGTCGAAGTCACTCAACCGGAAAATCAAGGAAAAGGTCAAAAGATGGGGATGCAACTGTGCTAAGCTATTACTTGAGCATATGCATACCAAGTTTCATCAACCTAGGACCTATACTTCTTGAGATGTGGAGGTGCTCGCAAAACTTTTCCATTGATATTGTATGTATTGAAAATTGTCAAAGTCACTCAATCGGAAAATCAAGGTCAAATTCAAAAAATTGGGATGCAACTGTGCTAAGCTACTACTGGGGCATATGCATACAAAGTTACATCAACCTAGGACCTATAGTTCTTGAGATGTGGAGGTGCTCCCAAAACTTTTCCATTGATATTGTATGTATTGAAAATTGTCAAAGTCGCTCAACCAAAAAGTCAAGGTAAAGGTCAAAAGATGGGGATGCAACTGTGCTAAGCTACTACTGGGGCATATGCATACCAAGTTTCATCAACCCAGGACCTAAAGTTCTTGAGATATGGAGGTGCTCATAAAACTTTTCCAAAAAGTTAATGCCGCCGCCAGTTCAGCAACACCTATGTTCCACTCTGCTTTGCAGGCGAGACAAAAATCAAGGTCAAGGTCGAAAGAGGGGGATGCATCTGTGCTAAGCTACTACTCTGACATATGCATACCAAGTTTCATCAACCTAGAACTTGAAGTTCTGGAGATAAATAGATATTCATAAAACCTTAACAGTGCTAATATATGTATTGAAAATAGTCAAAGTCACTCAACCAGAAAATCCAAGGTCAAAGTCAAAATCTGGGAAGGCAGCTGTGCTAAGCTACTAGTGGGGCATACTTATACCAAGGTTCGTCAACCTAGAACTTTTAGTTCTTGAGATATGAAGATGCTCACAAAACTTTAATGCCGCTGCTGTGGCTGGTAAAGTAACACCTATGAAGGCAAGACAAAAATTAAAAACTAGAGGCTCCCAGGAGCCTGAATCGCTCACCTGATCCCTTATGCTAAAGCCTCTTACCTAGTGTGCAACATTGTGTACATGTACTTGGTAAGTAACATTAAAGAAACTAGTTAGGATAGAAAACACTTTTAAGATCAAGAATACAAAGTTACAAAGCTTTCCATTTGAAAAAAAAACAAGTTAAAACTGATTGAAAACACTTAAATGGGGATAACTCTTCAAAGTATGATCTGACAATTTTGACCCTGAAATTATTTTTGAAGATCTTGATAAGCTGAACAATTTTGCAATACTAACTATTCCTCTAGCTCTTTTATGTACTGTATCTCAGGTATGTTCCTCCTCTGTTAGGAGCACCACCATATAGGCGTAGAGTGGAACATTTAAGACTTGCACCAGTGCACCTTATGGCTTTTAAGATAAACTCCAAAAACTGTAAAAATGGTCAATTTTGACGATTAAGGGGAAATAACTCCTATAAAGAGTCGTCCCACAACTTTGACACACTGGAGAGTTTGTAGAGCTTTTGATGCTAAAGATGGTAGGTTGCTTCAGATTCTCTCTATCTCTTATACTTTTTGAGCTATAAGCTAAAAACTATGGTCTGACCCCCCTGTTCTATTTTTAGTAACGGCGGCCATGTTGGTTGGTTGACTTTCACAAATTTCACAAACTTGGTAAAGGACATCCTAAAGTTCAAGTGTACAAAGTTTCAAAGCAATCCCATCAGTGGTTTTAGAGAAGAAGATGTTTGAAGAAAGGTAACGGACGGACGACGAACAGACGGACGACGGACGCATAAGGACGACAATAGCTCACATGACCCTTCGGGTCAGGTGATCTAAAAAAACAAAAGGTGTAAAAGACATAATACCTCCTTTTTGAAAAGGTATTTTAAATCTGAAGGTAAACCTGATTTGGGACAGACAGACCTGATCATACTACATGCCCCTTTCCTTTTCATAGGTGGGGCATAAAACTTTCTGTGATTTGGATACAGTTAAAAATTGTCTTTTGGACCATCATGTAATCACTTTCAATTTGAGAAGACTAATAAGGACAAGGTATGATTCTGCCCCCAATTTTTAAAACTATCAAAATGAGCTTGAAATATGCAATGTATACTTTAAAATATTTAACTTTACTATATCAGTATGATTTTATTTTAAGTTGTCCATTGTGATGTTAAAATAATTACCCAAAGTGGCTTAAAAATCGTGATTTGGTGAAAAACTGTAAGTAGAGGCTCCAAGGAATCGCTCATCTTGTATTCAATGATACTTATAACATGTATAAGCTGGATATTTTTTACAAAGGACTGCTTCTCTGTGAAATGATCAATTTTAATGTTCTAAGGGAAACAACTCCTATCACCTATCAAGAAAGGCTGCCCTTTCTATTATAACAAAATTTGAAGATTATTTTATATCAACTGTCCATGGTCTTTACGGAAAGCCCTCATACAACACAGAAACTAACCACAAAAATATCTTTGTGGTATCCTGTGTGGCTCATAGTTAAATTTGCCAAAAAACACTCAAAATATGTACATAAAAAGGTTATTTGGACATTTAAGGGACCATAACTTCTATAATTGGTCAATAAAAAACTCCCATCATATTGAATTTTGCAAGGCTTAACAAACTAAACAGTAAATTAACCCCTATGTATTATTTTAAGCCACGCCGGCCATGTTTTGTTTTGTTATGAATAAAAAATAAGTACAAAATTCGTGAAAAAACAACTCCTACATGGGAAGTTAAATCTTTTTAGTCACAGCGGCCATGTTTTGTTATGAATCAATAATCCAAACACAATTTTGTAGCACATATAGTTATAAACATTTCAAAATTTCAGGGCAGGTAGATCTTGAGGTGCTGAACACTTAAACCTATGCCAGTATTTTGATATCTGTTATGGTTTTTGAGTTATTTGAAAAAACTGCAATTTACCCCTATGTCCTATTTTAAGCCATGGCAGCCATATTTTTTTACGAATCAAAAACCCAAAGGATACTTTTGTAGCATATACCAATTAACAACTGTACCAAGTTTGGTTGCAATTGGACTTATGGTGTCAGAGAAGATAACGTTTGAAAAAGTTTACAGACGACGGACGGTCGATTGATGCCAAGTGATGGCAATAGCTCACCTGACCCTTTGGGTCAGATCAGGTGAGGTAAAAACCTTATTATCATGTTACACTTTTAAAAAGACCCTCAGTAAAACATATACACAGTTACCTGTAAGAGACATAGGAGGACTGTTTGTGGATACTTGTGACTTTCTCTCCTGACTAGTATCTGATAATTTATACTTTTCTCTGACATCTGAAGCTTGCTGAACCCCAAGATAACTTGATTCTGTAAGATGAAACATTATAAAAGAAATGGAATATAAACAAAGTCAGGCACCACTAGCACAAGATCTTAAAGTTTTTTGTACATTTCTAACATTTCTCCTGAATGATATTTGAGTGCAATGAAATTTCTTTTGCACACCTATATGGCTACTTTCATTGTGCAAAGTTTCAAATTTAGTCGTTTATGATGAGTTATGCTTACAAGGTCCCCCACTGAACATTATATATATTAAGGATAAGTTCAGCTATCTCCCCTGAACAATAACCTACAGCAATGAAAATTCTGCATAAAGAGTACTTCCTTCATGCAAACTTTCATCAAAATCCATCAAGTTGTTTAGGAGAAATTGCACTTACCAGGTTTCCCACTGAACACTTTGTCTAAAAAGTCTTATCATCTTCCCTGAATGATATCCAACAGTAATGAAAATTCTCCATTCATTTAAAGTTTCATCAAAATCTATCAAGCAGTTTAGAGGCCATTGCACTCATGAGGTATGTGGACAGACGTACAGAGAGGGTGATTCCTATATAGCCCCAAACTTTTCTTTGGGATGATATAATGACATATCTTAAAGCTTTTTGAAATCATAAGGAAATTAGTAAATCCATACCTTTGCAAAGCTTGATAATTTGCCCCCATAGTTTGTTTTTGTGTAGATTCTCTTCATTGCCAATAATTAATAAATGGTTTCTGGCTCTAGTTAATGCAACATTGATTCTCCTATAAAAAGAAAATTCACTGCTTATAAATTTTCTAGAAATTATGAATTAAAGGAAGAGATTAACAAGAGGCTCCCAGGAGCCTGAATCGCTCACCTGACATATGTGCCTGAAGTAAAGGTTTAAGGCAAAATCTATTTAACGTTGAAAGGGTCATAAGATTAATAAGGGGGTCATCTGACAATATGGTGGATCTAAAGGTGCTGATCACTTTTGTTCTCAATCAAAATCTAAAAATCTGTCACCCTTTTTGAGTTATTTGCAAAAAAATGCAGTTTAACCTAATGTTCTATTTCTAGCCACAGCGGCCATGTTTTACAACCAATCAAAAATCCCCACAACAGTTCTATACACCTAATAATAATAAACAATAATACCAAGTTTGGTTCCATTTGAACTTAAAGTGTCAGAGGAGTTAACGTTTTCAATGTAATGAGGAAATGCTGTTAAAATGCTAAATTTTGACGTTCTAAGGGCAATAACTCCTAAAAGGAAAGGTCCTACAACGTTGACCCTATTACATATTTTGTAGATCTTAATGTGCTTAACAATATGCAATTTAAATTTCTCAAATATCTAGTATAGTTTTCAAGATATTGAGCTAAACAGGTGCAAAATTTGCAAAAAATCCACAAAAAGGGCAATAACTCCTACATGGGTTGTTGGATTTTCCTCAAAATTTCAGAGCTGGTAGATCTTGAGGTGCTGATCACTTTTGTTCCCAATCAAAATTTTGAAATCTGTCACCGTTTTAGAGTTATTTGCAAAAAACTGCCACTTACCTCTATTTTCTATTTTTAGCCACAGCGGCCATGTTTTACGACCAATCAAAAATCCCCACATCAGTTCTATACACCTAATGCTAATAAACTAGAGGCTCCCAGGAGCCTGAATCGCTCACCTGATCTCTTATGCCAAAGTTTGAATAAATTTCACAAACTTGCAAAAGTATACAAAGTTGCAAAACAATCCTTTCAGTGGTTTCAGAGAAGATTTTTGGAAATCAGTTTAAATTAATAGAAAAAACAGTAAAAGGGCAATAACTACTGTAAGGACCTTTTCATGCTCTACAAAAAAATTTGCTTCCGATTTTCTTTATCTCTTATACTTTTTGAGTTATAAGCCAAAAACAATGGTTTGACCCCCCTGTTCTATTTTTAGCAACGGCGGCCATGTTGGTTGGTTGACATGTATATAATTCACAAACTTGGTAGAGGACACCCTAAAAATCATGTATACCAAGTATCAATGCAATCCCTTCAGTGGTTTAAGAGAAGAAGATTTTTGAAAATCAGTGTAAATTAATGGAAAAAACAGTTAAAGGGGAATAACTCTTAAACGGCTGATCTGACAATTTAGACCCTGAATTCATTTTTGTAGATCTCAATGAGCTCAACAATTCTGCAATGCTAACTTTTCCTCTAGCTCTAACGGTTTTCAAGATATTGTCCAAAAACTGCAAAAATGGTCAAATTTGATGATTAAAGGGCAATAACTCCTATAAGGAGTTGTTTCACAACTTCGACTCAATGGAGAGATTCGTAGAGCTTTTGATGCTGAACAAGGAAGGTTGCTTCGGATTTTCTCTATCTCTTATACTTTTTGAGTTATAAGCCAAAAACAATGGTCTGACCCCCCTGTTCTATTTTTAGCAACGGCGGCCATCTTGGTTGGTCGACATGTATATAATTCACAAACTTGGTAGAGGACATCCTAAAGATCATGTATACCAAGTATCAATGCAATCCCTTCAGTGGTTTCAGAGAAGAAGATCTTTGAAGAAAAGTTAACGGACGACGGACGACAGACGACGGACGCTTAACGATGACAATAGCTCACATGACCCTTCGGGTCAGGTGAGCTAACAACTATACCAAGTTTGGTTCCATTTGGACTTAAAGTGTCAGAGGAATTAACCTTTTCAATGTAATGAGGAAATGCTGTTAAAATGCTAAATTTTGACGTTCTAAGGGCAATAACTCCTAAAAGGAAAGGTCCTACTACGTTGACCCTGTTACATAATTTATAGATCTTGATGTGCTTAACAATATGCAATTTAAATTTCTCAAATATCTAGTATAGTTTTCAAGATATTGAGCTAAACAGGTGCAAAATTTGCAAAAAATCCACAAAAAGGGCAATAACTCCTACATGGGTCGTTGGATTTTCTTCAAAATTTCAGGGTAGGTAGATCTTGAGGTGCTGATCACTTTTACCCTTGCCAGAATTTTGATATCTGTAGCCGTTTTTGAGTTATTTGCAAAAAACTGCATTTTACCCCTATGTTCTATTTTTAGCCATGGCGGCCATGTTTTACGACCAATCAAAAATCCCCACATCAGTTCTAAGCACCGAATGCTAATGAACAACCATACCAAGTTTGGTTGCAATTGGACTTATGGTGTCAGAGGAGTTAACGTTTTAAAAAGTTTACGGACGCCGGACGCCAAGTGATGACAATAGCTCACCTGACACTTCGGGTCAGGTGAGCTAATTAACAATTAAAAGATGTTATGGTATGTTCAAACATTTGTTGTTTGTTCAATGAATACAAAAAATCTAAATTGTGTTTAAAAAAATCATAAAGAATAATAATCCAAAAGTACAACTTACTTTTCATTATCTATAAATCCTACATGTTTAGTTCTAACACAGGACAGTATAATTATATCTCTCTCCCCACCCTGAAATGCATCCACTGTTGATACCATTACACCTTTCAAATCTTTACAATTCCTGAAAGAAGATTCAGTAAAAAGTATTCATTACAATGTAAACAAACAGGAAAATCATATTAAATTTGATCTATATAGATATTGAATTATTATTTTGTGGTTTCATTATTATTTGTTGGGTATCAATTTTTGTGGTTTTTATGAGTGGCCGTGACTTACGAAATCTGATACTCCACGAAAAAGAAATTTAACATTGATCTGTATGCTGCAGACTTCAGAACCACCAATTTAAGATTCCACGAAATGGTCCTTTTTCATCAAACCAAGAAAATTGGTACCCTCGAAAATACATGCATCCACAGTAGTCCTTTTTAGAAACTATTTTCCGGACGTGTGGACCTGAGAATTCTTTTTATCTTGCACTACAGGTTTACTACTTCCGTGTTGGTCTTGCCATTGAAATGCTCTTGAAATTAACTAAAATCATCAACTTGTTTAAAAATTTTAAATCTGCCGGCCAAAGTCTTACACTACTGACACTTATGCTTACATCTAAGACCACCCCAAACCATTTTAATTTAGAATCAGGGAGGTAAATTATGCCAAAAACAGACAGGGATAAGTTGATGTTTTCCTTAGCTCAACATTGTTTGCATTAAATGGCCGACCAAAGGAGGAACCTACTCTTGCAAAAATGAAAATAAAAGAATCAGTAGAATAGTGGTCTTCCATGGAAGATGTACATGTATATTGTCTGTGTCTTAAAATATTTTGTAAACAGGAAGTAGAGGATTAAAGGCTATAAAATTGCTTTATACCATATAGTACTATAGGAAGAAGCTACATGCCAAATATCAAGAGGCTGTGTCATGTAGTTGCCCAGAAAATTGCTACAGAAATTTTTGTGACGCCGCAGGTTGATGCAAGACGATGGATACTGTCAAAGTGACTTCTAAAAATGCATATGTCGCTTTGCAACAATATGCAGGCAACATAACTAGAGGCTCCCAGGAGCCTGAATCGCTCACCTGATCTCTTACACCAAAGTTTGAATTAATTACACAACCTTTCAAGAATACAAAGTTGCAAAACAATCCTTTTAGTAGTTTCAGAGAAAATTTTTTGAAATCAGTTTAAATAAATAGAAAAAAAAACAGTTAAAGGGCAATAACTCCTATAACTACCATAGCAATGGCGGCCTTGTTGGTTGGTCGACATGTATATTATTCACAAACTTGGTAGAGGACATCCTAAAGATCAAGTGTACCAAGTTTCAAAGCAATCCCTTCAGTGGTCTCAAAGAAGAAGATTTTTGAAAATCAGTGTAAATTAATGGAAAAAAAAAAAACAGTTAAAGGGGAATAACTCTTAAACGGTTCATCTGACAATTTTGACCCTGAAATCATTTTCGTAGATCTCAATGAGCTTAACAATTCTACAATGCTAACTTTTCCTGTCTAGCTGTAACGTTTTTCAAGATATAGTCCAAAAACTGAAAAAATGGTCAATTTTGATGATTAAAGGGCAATAACTTCTATAAGGAGTGTTTCACAACTTCGACTCAATGGAGAGATTTGTAGAGCTTTTGATGCTGAACAAGGAAGGTTGCTTCGGATTTTCTCTATCTCTTATACTTTTCGAGCTATAAGCCAAAAACAATGGTCTGACCCCCCTGTTCTATTTTTAGCAACAGCGGCCATGTTGGTTGGTCAACGTGTATATAATTCACAAACTTGGTAGAGGACATCCTAAAGATCAAGTATACCAAGTATCAATGCAATCCCTTCAGTGGTTTCAGAGAAGAAGATTTTTGAAAATCAGTGTACATTAATGGAAAAAAAACAGTTAAAGGGGAATAACTCTTAAACAGTTGATCTGACAATTTTGACCCTGAAATCATTTTAGTAGATCTCAATGAGCTTAACAATTCTGCAATGCTAACTTTTCCTCTAGCTCTAACGGTTTTCAAGATGTAGTCCAAAAACTGAAAAAATGGTCAATTTTGATGACTAAAGGGCAATAACTCCTACAAGGAGTCATTTCACAACTTCGACTCAATGGAGAGATTTGTAGAGCTTTTGATGCTGAACAAGATAGGTTGCTTCGAATTTTCTCTATCTCTTATACTTTTCGAGTTATAAGCCATAAACAATGGTCTGACCCCCCTGTTCTATTTTTAGCAACAGCGGCCATGTTGGTTGGTCAACGTGTATATAATTCACAAACTTGGTAGAGGACATCCTAAAGATCAAGTATACCAAGTATCAATGCAATCCCTTCTGTGGTTTCAGAGAAGAAGATTTTTGAAAATCAGTGTACATTAATGGAAAAAAACAGTTAAAGGGGAATAACTCTTAAACGGTTGATCTGACAATTTTGACCCTGAAATCATTTTCGTAGATCTCAATGAGCTTAACAATTCTGCAATGCTAACTTTTCCTCTAGCTCTAACAGTTTTCAAGATATAGTCCAAAAACTGAAAAAATGGTCAATTTTGATGATTAAAGGGCAATAACTCCTACAAGGAGTCATTTCACAACTTCGACTCAATGGAGAGATTTGTAGAGCTTTTGATGCTGAACAAGGAAGGTTGCTTTGGATTTTCTCTTTCTCTTATACTTTTCGAGTTATAAGCCAAAAACAATGGTCTGACCCCCCTGTTCTATTTTTAGCAACAGCGGCCATGTTGGTTGATCAACGTGTATATAATTCACAAACTTGGTAGAGGACATCCTAAAGATCAAGTATACCAAGTATCAATGCAATCCCTTCAGTGGTTTCAGAGAAGAAGATCTTTGAAGAAAAGTTAACGGACGGACGGACGGACGGACGACGGAAGACGGACGCTTAACGATGACAATAGCTCACATGACCCTTCGGGTCAGGTGAGCTAAAAATGGGAATTCTGGATGAGTTGTTGAAAAGGACTTTTCCTCACATTAATTTAAGAAGACTTACTTGTTAGTGCCCAGAAGATTTATGATTTTATACATCTGAGATTTATAAAGGGAGATAACTCCTATCCTCTCAGGTTTTACATCGTGATAAATGAGGACATTGATCAGAAACTGGATGAAATCTGCTTCTTTTTCATTATAAAAACTCCCATCACTGTCAATCAACTCTGTACCATCAGAGACATCGTAGAAACCTAGTGCTGGTAGCTCCTCCTACAAAGGTAGAAAAAAATGATGCTATGTAATGTTAAGCACTATAGATTTTAGTCACTCTATGATACAAATTGGAAAATGATCAAATAAATCTTTGAGCTTATGCTCACTAATGATACCTCTGCTCATAAAAAAATCAAAGCGTTGGGTAAATAGGATGCAGATGATCTAACAAATGAATGAACAAACAGAAGGAAGAATGGACAAGGGTAAAACAGTTCATGTATGCCCCCTTTTCTTCACAGCAGGGGGTATAATGACTTATCAATCACTTATATTTTAAAGCCTTAAAGTACCAGTATTATAAGTATACAGAAGATGTATGGCTTTATTTTCTAAAGACCTTTCCATTAAGGTTAATGTGGACACCTATACTGAAAAAAAAATCTGTCATTAAACATTTGATTTTATGGTCTAAAATGAAACATGTTATTAATATCCTTTATTTAAAATAAAAATAAGGATAGGTCACCATGCTCGTTTTTGCAATATAAGTGGTTAAAGTATGCCTGAATTACAATAGATTATATCATGCATATAGGAAAGGCCAAATTTTAGGCATAAAATCATGTCTCAGAAAAATTCCTTACATCAGGATCTTGTTTTTATTTTGTCAAAAGTTATATTTTTACCTATATATTAAAATAAAACATAGAAAACAGGGATCACCAGCTTAGATTTTTGTCTACTATTCAATTCCATTGTAAATTTAGGGTAATTTTGAAGTGAGCTATCTCCCTTGTTTTTGTCAGAAATTGCGTCATTCAAGAAACGATTGATGCAATTGTTAAACAATTGAACATTTATAACTCATTTCAATAATTCAAATAGTCTATTTTTCATTATTGACTTTATAGACACTGGTCTTAAATTTTGCATTTTTATAGGTACAAAAGACATGTGACACCTGTCTGTATTAACCTTAAATAAAAGGAGAAGTTAAAATGGTTGATAAATAAGTACATAAAGTATGAAGAATAGAGCAACAGCTTCTGAGTTGTGACACAGAAACAGACAGGCAGACACTCAGGACTTCATACTTAGCCATTCTTTCCACATATCACAGCATTAATAGTTTGAATAAGACTGGAGCAATAGTTATTGGAAGAGTGAATTAAACCTCAAATGTTATGACAGAATAGATAAACACAGACAGAAATTATTTTTAATTCCCATGTCTCTCCTCTTCAGCAAGTTAAACATTTAACAGACTTACCATAACAGGAGGTCTTTCTGCCTTTCCTACTCCATCTCTTAACACACCACCATAGAACAATGTATTGGACATTTGACTGATGTGTGGATGACATCTGTATTGTGTGTGTAACATGACTGGATGGTGTCCCTGTCAAACAGATCGATGAAATGCCTTGTTACAAACTAGAAAAGCAGTCTTCTATCGAAGACGTATGTCCCCTGGGTCTTAAAATATTGGGTTAACAAGAAGTAGATAAATTACAGGCATAAAATTGCTTTACACCATACAGATCTAAAAAGGAATATCAAGAGACTGTGACATGTGATTGTCCTGAAAAATGCAAAGAAATTTTTTTTTTGATGATGCAGGATGCAGGACAATGCTGAAGACGATGAAGACTTGTGAAAGTGACTCCTATATGTTGGTTTGCAACACGTTGCATGTGACATAAAAACACCCTGTAGCAAGCAAAATTATTCAAATTTCAATTATACCTTAGCAGAAAAATCAGGTCACACTGAAAGTATGAAGTTAGATTCATAATATCTTCATTGTAATTTACAAAATTAAATGAAACTTACCAAGTTGATATTTGATGAGAATTCTGTTCCATTGGACTGTACGTAGGGAGTCACATGAGAGGTGCGTGCGCATGTTGATATCATTCTTTAAAGTTGAAAGATCGCTTAACTGGAGCAGTACGTAGGGAGTCACAGGGTGGGAAAAATCTGGGAAGGGCATGTGACTCCCTACGTACAGTCCAGTGGAACAGAATTCTCATCAAATATCAACTTGGTAAGTTTCATTTAATTTTCTAATTCTGTTCCACATGGAACTGTTTACTACGGAAGTCACATGAGACATTCAAAGACAGCGATCTTGAAAAACAAAATAAATGCAAAAACCTTTATGCATTAAAATTTCAATAGTCTACAATACAATGAATTATACACAACTGACAAAACATATCAATCATTTACAAATGTAAAACTAGTTTAATGCAAAAAACTTTTAAGAATTGAATTTCCAAAAGTGGCTCTGTCATTAGCTACAGGTTTGAAATAATATTTCGCAAAAGTAGATGAGTTTGTCCATCCTGCAGTCTCCATAATAGTATTTATAGATACATTATTCCTTTTGGCGGTAGACGTAGCCACGCTTCTTAAGCTATGTGGTGTATACACAGATAAATGGATGCCTGCCTTGGCCATAGTAGTTCTAAAACCATCTAGCTATGGTATTCTTGGTTATAGAATTGTGAGGATTCAAGTAACTCAGGAACAGATAGTTTTTATTCTGAGCATTACGTAACGGTAAAGTTCTCCTCAAATACTCTTCCAGAACGGTTACAATACAGAGTCGTCTGTCTGGTGCGAATCCTGGAATAATTATCTCCTTTTGATGAAATCCTGGCCTAGTGGTTTTAAGTGAATCGCCAAATGTAATCTTAACTTTTCCTTTTTCAATTCTAATGTTTTTGACATGTATCAGATGAATAGCCTGTAATCTCTGGGCAGACAAAAAGGTTAACAAAGTCACTGTCTTAAAAGTTAATAGCTTTAACGGTAATCTCCGTACCGGTGAAAGAGTTCTAAGATAGTTGATCAAAATTTCAGGATCCCATGTAACAGATTTCTTTGGGACAACAGGGTTAGAGTTGAAAACTCCTTGCAAAAAACGAATAACGATAGGGTGTTTCCCAACCCCTTTACCATCAATGTTAATAAAGGACGACAAAGCAGACCTAACTGTGTTTAAGGCACTATATCCTAGTCCCGACTCATACATAAAAGTAAAAAAATCTATGACGTTTCCCAAAGACATTGAATGGGGATTGAAACGTTTCCTCTGCGCATAAAGAAAGTATTTTCTAGTGTACGAGTTGTATTGTCTGATAGAGAATGGCTTCCATGACGACATGATGATCTTTTCACTGTTTTTAGAAATTCCAAATGTTTGTAACGTTTTCCTGAAAGCAGACAACCAATGAGCCTCATCTTTGGTAGATCTTTCCCTTACTTGTATCGGTGGGTCACAGTGTCTTTCTGTCTAGGAAGAAAAAATGGGCAATCTATTAGCAGATGCAACAGTTTAGCAAACCATGGTTGAGTTGACCAGAAAGGTACAATTATAAGACATTCTGTTTTATCATAATCTATCTTTTGCAAAACCTTATGAATAAGAGCAAATGGTGGAAAAATATAGTAGTAATACTGAGACCATCTAAGGTGAAACGCATCGACTGCATAGGCTAAAGGATCTGGTTTCCATGAGACAAACTTTTTAGTTTTAGTATTGTGCCTAGTTGCAAATAAATCAATGTCAGGTTTGTCCCATATTTTAACAAGATTTTTGAAAATATTATTATTCAGTTCCCATTCTGTATTATCTCTTTCTGAGGTTTTTTGACGACTTAGATTGTCTGCTTTTACGTTTAATTTTCCTGGTAAATAGGATACTGAAAACAATACATTTTTCTTGATTGCCCACTGCCATATGATTTGTGCTAGTTTATTCAAACTTTTATTTCTACCTCCCATTTTTTCTAAATATGAGACAGCAGTAGAATTATCAAGTCGCAATAAAACGTGTACATTGGAAACATTATTGCATAAACTTTTAATTGTGAACCATGCAGCCAAAAGCTCTAAGAAATTAATATGGAGTTTTGTTTCAGTTGCATTCCAAAAACCTTGAGCTGTTTCACCTGTATTATCATTTACACCTCCCCAGCCTTTTTTGCTGGCATCTGAAGTTAAAGATAAAACTGGTGAGCCATGGGTTATTTCTGCAAAAACCGAATTTACATTTTCAGCCCACCATTGAATTTCATTTTTGATTTCTTTTAATAAAATCATGGTTTTGTCAAAATCATTTTCATTTTGTTTTAAAGCTATGTTTTTTCCCGTTTCAATGGTTCTATAGTGAAGCTGTCCATATTGGGCTGCTGGAAAAGTAGCAATGATGTTTCCAAGTAATTGTGACAACTCTCGTATGGAGCACTTGTCCTTCAAAAACAGATTTTTGCATAACTCTGATAATTTACGCTTTTTCCTGTCCGGAAGTGTTACTATCATTTTTAATGTGTCAATAATGAAACCTAAAAATTCAATTATCAATAGACAATAGACAATAGACAATATTTATTTGCATAAACACATTTACATTAAATGGTTACAGCACAAAATAAGCAAAAAACTAACATTTTATAATTACAGATATATCAATATTAACATGGCATGACAGTGGTACTAATTTATTCATTAACATTTAATTGTGTTTTCTTATCTTCCAGCATTCTTGTAAAAATTTAATGAAAATTTTAATAATTGAAAAGGAATTGTTGTTAAGAAGAAATTTAATTTCTTTAATTGTTAGAGTATGAGGAAACGGATGTCCTAGTAGATTTTTAAGTTTTTCAATAAGGTTATTTCTTAGATTATTGTAGTGAGGACAAGTTGATAGAAAGTGGAACTCGTCTTCAATGTTTTTGTTATCACAAGAGAGACAAATGCGTTCACTTCTTTCAGTATTATTATATCTTCCTCTTTCTATAGCCAAGTTGTGGGAACTTAAACGCAATTTACAAAGGATAGATCTTTCACTCTTAGGTAGTACTCCACAATTAGGATTTTTTCACAGTATTGTTTTCGTATGTGGCCCCTGTGAACTTTTCTGTTAAATGAAAATATTGATTCGTTTTGGTCTTAAAACAAGACAGATGAAAAATCTGGATCCGTTATATAAAAATTACGATCCACGGTTATTGCTTTAAAGAATAATTTCGAAAAAATCAATACCACTGATCATAAAGCGTCGCTTCCGGCTGTGCATGGTGACCAGCGGATGGGCTTAAATTTAAATGTGCTATTTTTAAATTTTTAAGTTTGAACAATTTTAGCGGAAAAAAGAGCCGAAGTCGGATAGGTTTATTTGGTCTTAAAAGAAAGGACTGTTTTCGGGCTTTCATTTCATACATGTTACGTTTCACCTGAACCGAAAGCTCGACTACTGGCAACGTTCAAAAAAAGGACAAAACCCCGATTTTTGCGTATTTTTGTCCCCAAATTTTTGACAAATGTTAAGAGTTGCTAGGGGCAACGAGTACAACAAAGAAACCAAATACGGCACTAGACACGACTAAACATGCCCGGAGTTTGGAACACCACCTAGTTTAAAGTGCAAATAGCAGTTTAAGCGATTACAAGAACCCGGGACAAAATAGTCAACGTCGAGCACATGCAAAAATGAGCTAAATAAATTAATTGTGGAGTACTACCATATGGCATTATTCTCATTAATATTTTGAGAGTATATCTTGATTTTAGTCCTTGGTTTAATTGTTGAAAATAAAGCTAATATATTTGAGAATTACTTGTTTCAAAAATTTTGGGAAAAATATCAGTTATTAAGCATTAATGCCCATAGCAACCAAACATGCTTATTTTTGAAAATATCGTCAATAACGTTATATTTTGTACAGCTGGTTATGCTGTATGTAACGCTAACAACGTTTATAATTTCCCCGGAAGAAATAAAAATTACACAATATAGTATATTTCCCCGTATGTAAATCATAAAATTGTAATTTTTAGTCGGCTTGAATAGAAACGCAAGGCATTATAGCTTGCTATGCAAATTTTAAGCAAATTTTGATGATGTGTTTCCATGGACGCCATTATTGCAGATTTTTTCACGGAAATCTTCCAAATTTTCACAAATATGTTTGAAATAGGCTAGAAAATGACTTAAGCACAACAGAATACCAATTTTGTTACGAAAATACAAAATTTGATTCAAAACAAACGGGGAAAGAATCTAACGTTCTTGCAGGAAAATGTCCAAAAAAGAGCTTGATCAGAAAAGGGCTTCCGTCTTTGAGCGTGCGTTACTATGGTAAAACACTAAAAAAAATCATCATATCCGGTATTCCTCAAGTGGTTACATACTCAAGAAGAGAAAAATGCAACTCATGTTAAATTTTCAAAAAATGCAAAAGCATTATGGTAGTACTCCACAATTAGGATTTTTTCACAGTATTGTTTTCGTATGTGGCCCCTGTGAACTTTTCTGTTAAATGAAAATATTGATTCGTTTTGGTCTTAAAACAAGACAGATGAAAAATCTGGATCCGTTATATAAAAATTACGATCCACGGTTATTGCTTTAAAGAATAATTTCGAAAAAATCAATACCACTGATCATAAAGCGTCGCTTCCGGCTGTGCATGGTGACCAGCGGATGGGCTTAAATTTAAATGTGCTATTTTTAAATTTTTAAGTTTGAACAATTTTAGCGGAAAAAAGAGCCGAAGTCGGATAGGTTTATTTGGTCTTAAAAGAAAGGACTGTTTTCGGGCTTTCATTTCATACATGTTACGTTTCACCTGAACCGAAAGCTCGACTACTGGCAACGTTCAAAAAAAGGACAAAACCCCGATTTTTGCGTATTTTTGTCCCCAAATTTTTGACAAATGTTAAGAGTTGCTAGGGGCAACGAGTACAACAAAGAAACCAAATACGGCACTAGACACGACTAAACATGCCCGGAGTTTGGAACACCACCTAGTTTAAAGTGCAAATAGCAGTTTAAGCGATTACAAGAACCCGGGACAAAATAGTCAACGTCGAGCACATGCAAAAATGAGCTAAATAAATTAATTGTGGAGTACTACCTTAGCTTTACAGAGGTCTAAATAAGCAGGGCGTTTAGTTGATATAAAAATTTTATGAAAGAAAGAAAGTTTGCTACTAGCTTCTATAGAGCTATTCATATTTTGTTTATATTGATCATTTATTCTTTGTTCGATTCTATTTAAGTATAGATCAATATTATTTATATTGAGGTTTAAATGGTTAAATCCTAATTTATTTAATAAATTTTTGATGTTGGACATCCATATACTTGTGTCTTTGACATTATCAAAAATGGAATTCACTAAAGAGTTTTGAGAGTTTATTATATGGTTTAGGAATCTCAGCATTTTCATCTGAATTTTGGTATATAAAGGTGTTCTATTTGCTTCTGCTAGGCAGGCAATATTTGTTGTTTTGTAGTGAACCCCTAAAATTTCTTTAATAAATTTTAAATGTAAATATTCATATGGTTCTGAATCTTTGTAACTATTGGTAGCTCCCCATACCTCGCTACCATATAGTATGATAGGTTCAATCAGGGTATCAAAAAGTTTTTCAAACAGTTTGCATGGATTATCTAAAGATATTGATTTCTTTATCTTAAACCAGGCTTTTCTCCCCTTTTCCATTAATTGAGTTTTAGCTAGATTAAAGTTACCAGTGTAGTTAAAAACCACTCCTAGATAACAATATGATTTAACTGTTTCTATAGTCTCATTATCTATCTTAAATTGGTTAAAGTGTGATTTTCCATTAGAATTAAAGATCAATATTTTTGATTTCTGTTTATTTACATTAAGTTTCCAGGATACACAGAAGTTGTTTAAAGTATCCAGTGCTTTTTGTAGACCTTCCTGTGATTCTGATAGCAAGATGATATCATCTGCGTACATAAGTAATGGTATATTTAAACTTCCTAGTATAATTGGGTTTGTTGAGCTATTCTTAAGTTCATCAGTAAGGCCATTTATAAATAGGTTAAACAAGGTAGGACTCAAGATATCCCCTTGTTTTACTCCACAATTAGAGGTAAATTTTTCGCTTACTCCGTTTGAAAATTTTAGTCTGCATGTAGTGTTTTGATACATAGAATTTATAATATAAAAAATTTTGTATGGAATTTTATGCTTAAGTAAGATATAAAAGAGGCCTTCTCTCCAAACTGTATCAAAGGCCTTTTTTAGATCTATGAAGGCTGCATATACTTTCTTTTTTTTAGATTTGTGATGATCTATAATGGATTTAAGAGAGAAAATGTGGTCAGCAGTTCTTGCCTTTGACTTAAATCCAATTTGGTTTTCATTTATTATTTTGTTAATATCTAGAAATTGTAGTAATCTGTTATGAATAATTTTGTTAAATAATTTTCCTAGATTGGAGGTAATTGGATATTCCTCTGTAGTTAGAAGGGTCAAGTTTATTACCTTTTTTGTAAATTAAAGATATATGGCTTTCATTCCAGATTTGAGGAAAATTGCCTGCTTGAAATATGTTATTAAATAGTTTACATAATGGGTCCATTAATATTTGGACATTGGGCTTGATCATTTCATTACAGATAAGATCAGTTCCAGCAGATTTACCATGTTTTAATGTTTTAGCTGCTTTTTTGATTTCTTCAGCTGTTATATCATTATTGAGTATGTGCTCTTCTTTATCAGATTCTAATACTTGAAGTTTGTTGTTAAGTGCTGAGATTATTTGATTATGGAAGTCATTGTTTTCAGACATTCTGACATTATCTGACAAGGTATAAAAGCGGATTTTTGTGGGTGTACTAAAAATCCAGCATTTAATGAATGTAAAACTGTCTGAACCACATTATTTTGACATTCAATGTAGGTTTCACCAACAAGTAAAGAGTCATCTATGTAGGAGGAGTTCATGTAACCCCTTTTTCTCAAATCTGCAAAAATGGGCTTGACAATTTTAGTGAAAATTCTTGGCCCTGATGACAACCCATTTGGCAAACAAGTAAATTCATAAAGTTGATTTTCAAAATAAAATCTTAAATATTTTCTATGTGATGGATGAATTTTCAAAGAATAATACGCATCTTTCCAATCAATGCTAGCAAGCCAACAACCTTTTGTAATTAAAGAAAGAGCATGAGAGAAAGTTTCCATTTTAAAATGTTTATATTCAACTTCTTTATTTAAATTTTGGAGATTGAGGATCATCCTATATTGTCCTGAGTCCCGTTTGGGACGAATAAAAATATTTGAAACAAATTCACCTGGAACATGTTTAACTTTCTGAATGACCTGTTTTGCAAGCAATTCTAACATCTCATTTTTAAGAAATAAAGATTCTTCTTGTGTAAGTCTATATTCATATGGAATATACTTTTGAAAAGGGTTTCTTTCAAAATCAATTTTATATCCTTGGATACAATTTAATAATACAAAATCAGATGTAATTTTATTCCAAAAATCTAAATTTTTGCTTAGCTCGCCTGCTTTATAAATGGTTAGTTTATATGATAAGTAGGGAAGTAACAAAGCAAGAAAGTGGTCCCATTCATTGCAGTCATTGATACCTACTGTTTCAAATTTTTGAAGTGAACATAAATGTTTTTCAAAAGATTCACCTTTAGAAATACTCTCCTTTGGTTCTTGCCTCTGCCTCTTGGCTGGCCTCTCGGAGTGTAATCTCTTTTCCTTTTGTGGTTTTTTTAACCATAGTGCTCATAGTCATAATTCCTGGACACATTTGAACCCATTTTGTTAGCTTCTGAAATGTTTTTCATGGTTTGAGACAAGTCATCACCAAACAAAAATTTTGTTACTGGTACGGGCTTCGCACACAACTGAGCATAATCATGCCTAAGGGATGGTTTAATCAAAGCACGTCTGTTTGTGTTTATTTCATGGTTGCTAACAGACAAACAGACCAATGACTGGAAAATTTTCTTTGAAATTTGAGCATTGTCAAGTTTCTTGCCCTCTTTTGAAGCAGTTTTCAGATCATTAAGAAGTCTGACTAAAAGTGTCATTGCCTTCATGACATAATTTTGTCCCTTTGACAATTTAATGTCTCTGTTTCTCACAGACTCTAAAATCTTACCCCATATTTCTCTATTAACTGTGGGGGTTATCATTGTCTCAACATTTTCTGGAATTTGACAATCATTAAAAATCTCTTTCATTTTTTCTTTAGGGGCCTTCTTGCTTAGCAAGGATGTGATCGGTTCAGCTAAATCGTCGTCGATCTTTGGACCAACCTTAGTTTCATTCTTAAATTGTTTAGCATACGATATAAAATCGTCGTCTTGTTTTGAACTAGACTGACAGGAAGTTGATGGTTTATCTGACTTATTGTTATTGTCATTCCCGAGGAAGTTATCAATTTGATCGATAACATCAGCCTCCTCTTCCTAGTCATATTCGGAAGAGTCTATTTGACCCTCTTCCGACTGATCATCTGCATTGCTGACAGAATGGCTATGCTTTCGTCGGCCATCTTCCTTGTCATGTGATTTACTTTCTCTCTCGTTATCACGTGATTTAGAATTATTAATAAATTCAATCATCTTAGAGTGAGTTTCAGATAACTCTTGCTGTTTTGTCACAACTGTTAATAAAGTTTGTGAAATACATTGCAAAACTTCATTAGTATTTTGAGAACCACTACTGGTCATAGAAATTCCCTCGCCCCCTTCAACACTCGAGCCCGGGTTCAAACCACTGGGGCCTGCATCTGGGTATGGGTTAGAAGAGACATCATCGTTTTGATTACATTCTAAATTAGATTGTCTCAATGTGGAATTGTCCACCTTACGATCACTTTTCTTTCCTTTGCCCTTGTCGGCGTTTTTACTCATGGCAGCTGGTTGTTTGAAAATCGAACTGCTAAGGTCGAATTCACCAGCGATTTTACTGGTCATATAAGCCAAAAAGCGATTTTGTGTGATTGCACACAAATCAGCAAGTAAAATAAACTTGAAATATTTATTCAAGCAAGCAGGATGAAGGTAGATTTAAATGGATTGGAGCTGACACAAAATAAGACGTCAGCCATTAACATCAACAACACGCGGAATGATATCAACATGTGCACGCACCTCTCATGTGACTTCCGTAGTAAACGGTTCCATGTGGAACAGAATTATATATTTCATATTTCAAAAGAACAGATAAGTGTTTTGTTAACACATATCACTGCAGATATAGACAGTCACATACATGTACCACCATAATATGATGAGATACAATACATTTGACTTACCATCAAGGTGAGTCTATCAAACAGTGTTTGCTCCAAACCATGTTCTGTTGCTGTTTCACTCCCCTGTATTGTAGGGTCCAATTGCTGAAATATAATCTCAAATGTCATATGCTTGGAGTACTAAGTAAAGTTCTAATGTTTGACGCAAAACCTTTAGCAAATTGGGAAATAAGGATAAACAATAATGGTAATGATATAAGGAAGGATTCAATTGCTTTATGATGCTTGCATACGGTATTAAAACCCAGGGAAACCTGCATTCAGGATTGAAACCAATGAAAACCCAAAGATGACAAGAACAGAACTCCCGAGGGTATCCACCCGATATTCCGAAGGTCCGATAGTCCGAAGGTCTGATAATCCGAAGGTCCGATAGTCCGAAGGTCCGTTAGTCCGAAGGCCCGTCAGTCCGAAGGTCCGATAGTCCAAAAATACGTATATTTTAGCGATGTTGCCGATAGTATTCATTCAATTCAGGGCATCAAAATATATCTAGAAATCATTTCTCATTGAAATCGGGCAAAAGCGACGTTTTCTGGGGGGTTGGTGGGTGTGGGTGTGTTGGGGGTTGGTATAACGTCAAATTTTTTCATCAAAATTGTCATGATAGCCTACCGTATCAGTGTACCAATTTTCATTATTTTCATTTAGCCGTTTCTGAGATCTTAGAAATGTACTTCAAAAGGTTTCTTTGGTTCATGCAATTGGCTAAAACGTGTCGGACAAGTTCACTGTCAAGAAAGGAAAAGAATGATAATAAAAAATAATAATAACAAGTATTAATTTGTGATTGCAAGCAAGTCGCAAGATGCCTCCTAAGTGCGCAAACCTGTTTAGAGTAACATATATATAAGTGAATCGGATAAAGTTGAAATTTTGGCAATTTTGACGGCCAGTTGGGAAGTCGTAGAAAAATTCCAATTGCGCCATGTTGATCGGCATACCCATTTTACCAATATAAAGACGATTTGAAAAAAAAATAGCCGATATCGTCCGAGGCAGCCATTATGAAAATTCCGAAAAAAAATATGCAACACTGCCTCATGACGTCCTATATGTGTGCCATGTTCTATTTCAATCCATCGAACGATGCTCTCGAAATGTGTTGTCTGAGAGAGGTATTTGAAAGTGTACAAGACTAACCTCCTTATTTTAAAGTAAAATACTACCCAGTAAAAATTAACTTTTATCATTGTTTATATTTATAACTTTTCAATTTATTTTACGCTCTACTAGTTATATTTTAAATAAATCATAAGCATTATCAGAAGGACTATGAGGTTTCAAATGACACAGCCCCTTACCAACCCCCCCCCCCCCCCCCCCCCCCCCAAATACAAGACTTTCATAATTGCAAAACTTTAACGAACTCGGGTAATCTCGGAAGCCTAACGACTTTGTTCGGAGACTTCCGAACCAACCCTGCTTTACGTCAGAAATTGTAATGCCCGCCAATTACCCTTGCACACGAGTCGACGTAACGGCGCGAACCAGTGGTATATAAAAAGGGAACCGCTCCTTGCATCATGCTTGAAAATAGGGTACACGCGTGTAACATGGCGTATCTTATGCCCGGAATAAAAAGGGAGAAGATTTTATGAGGGTTTTCGTTATCAAAAAAAAAAACGTGAAACAAGTTTTAGCTTTTCAAAAAGTTGGGGAAGCTTCGCTGTAGCAGCATTTAAAGGAAAGGAAAGTGTATATCGGTTTATATTTAAAAATGACAAGTCACTGGTCTACTAGGACTTTATAGAATGTATCAGGAACATGCCTATAATTACAATGCATAAGAAATATTACCGTGAGCTGAAGGTCATTTTATAAGAAAACAACAGATTTCTGTTTAATGTTCAGTTTCTCTGTTACAGTTGCTTTGCCATATTATAATGGTCTCCTTTAAGGATCAGTGGCCATCAAAATTGATATCTTATAACGCCAATAAGTTATTACTGAGTCTTTGTCTAATTGGTCTAATTAAATGATTTTTGAGGACGAATAGTAATGGCTAACTATATATGGAAGACATATGTTGCATGCTCCTTATGAAAGTTGTTCAACCGAATGAAAATGAGTGGTTCATGAGTTTCGGGTTTAAAATTGCTTGACACAATAGAACATTATAAGAGGTAGCTAAATGTACGCGTCTATAAAGGGACAATTACATGAATTTGCCTGGAAAACTGTGATATATTTCTTTTACACGACAGTCTTAAGATATTCGGTATACAAGAAACAGAAGGGTAACGAACAAAAAATGCTTGATATAGAAGAAATCCATACTTGGCAAATGACATATAGTTGCCGAAAACCTGCGATGAGGAATTTTTGTGACGCCACAGCACCACTATACAAGATGAGGGATATTAAAAAAGTCACTCTAATTTGTCGCTATATTTGCAATTAAACATTGCAAGTGAATTCTAAAATAAACTGAACGTGAACAAGTATTGGTAAGTCGCCCATAGTTGTTCCAGGTACATACGCCCTGGAGACATGACCCGTCTTCCACCACGAGGAGGTACTGGTCGGAATTCTGGAAGACAACTTTTCAGCACGGTGCATTATGCTTTTATAAGCCCAAAGTGTTGCCAAACAAAAAAAGCTTATATTTGGATAAATATACATTACAAAAAAGTATTGTTGATTTCAGTATGATAAAATTTCTGATTTATACATCGTATCTCAAAAAGTATGAGATAGACGAAATTTGAAGCAACCTTCCATGGGCCACATACATGCTCCCCTCTATCAATATTTTGTTAGAGTCAATATGCGGTACCAATTTATGACCCATTCATAGGAGTTAAAGCCCTTTAAAGGCAAAAACATTAAAATGGTGGTGTTTTTTATTATGGTTTGTCATATAAAATGAAAGCTTAAATGTTCATCTTATTCAGCTCTACAAAAGTTTCCATTGAGTGGAAGTTTTTTTTGGCCTTTGAAGGTCAAAAATGTTTTATTTTTTATTTCAATGCTTGTGCCATATAGAAAAAAAAATGCAGATAGAGAAAAGCTTTTGTTGCATAGAGGTTCAGACCATTCAGCTCTACAAAAGTGTCAATTTGCTAGCTCGTAGTTGTCAGATGACCCCTTATATCAGCCATGGTCCTTTAGAGCCTTAGAGGTAAAAAAAAACCATTTTCTTAATGTTTTGTTACAAGTGTATATAGAATGAAAATTTTTGCAGAAAGAGAAAAGGTTTTGCTTGCTTAAATGTTCAGTTCATTACGCTGGAGGTCTAAGTTCAATGGGTCCAGTCTGTTGGATGACATTAATTTTGGTAGAGGTTGCAGAAAAGGAAACCTAATTTGGTCTGTTGCATTAGATGAATGTGTGTTATTGTTCATATTAATAGGGACTTGAAACCTAAGAAGTCAGGTGAGCGATTCAGACTCCTGAGAGTCTCTTGTGTTTCATGCACAGATCATTTTTATTCCAATTATTTAGCAATCATGTCTCAGAAATGGATGATATCATAGGTTGCACCCAAAAGATTATCATGGTTAAATGCTGTCATCTTTTACACGATGTGCCCTAATCATACCAGGAACCCATTCATATCTTGTATGATTTTCTTTGTCTTACGGGGGTTTTATTAAAAGGTTGTATCCGTCATCAAAAACTTAAAATCCAAAGAAACAAGAGAATAGGTAACACAGTAGAATAACGTCTTAAACACACAGAGCTGAAATATTTAATGACTCAGGGTCCACCAAGACGGAAAGTATGCCAGCAGTTTCTTTAGAAACACACTCCGATATTTGAACGTCCAAAGTTAGCGCGATGAACGATACAGCAAGTCTGTGTGACATCGGTCGACCAGCTCTAACATACTGACACAAATAACTTTGATACAACGCAATAAGTGAAAAATCGAGTAGTGTTTCTAAACTTCTCCAGCAATTTTATTCCATCTCATTGCAAAAATATCGACCAAATAGAAATTTAATGTCAATTTAAAAGAATTAGAAAAAAAATAAAAAGCAGAAAAAATATATGTACAAAAGGAGTGTAACCGGCAAGTGCAATATAACGACTGAATTATTCGGGTTAAGGTAAGTTATGTATTATTTGAAAGCAAAAGGCAGATTGATGCATTAAATTACAAAATAATGGCATTACCATACATTCCTATCGCAGTAGTTGGGGCTGCCGGTTTCTACTTACTAAAGAATACCAGAGACGTGAGTGTATACTAAGTGTTAGTTATTCCCCTGAGGGCGGATGCCCAATGGGTGATCACTGATTTATACCACGGGACTGTAGAGGGTGCTAAATGAAAGTTTATGATAATTAATGAGAGGGGTCTTTCAGGAATTTAGCCTTATCTACTGATAAAGCATGATTAATGCTGGGTATCTCGTTACATTTTATGACATAGTGGTATAAATGGTATAATCCGCATACGTCTCCTTTAAAATATAGTTTGGAAATCGGTAACAAAAGCACGAATGCAAATCGATAACCGCTCCTATATAACATAAAACCAGCAGCCCACAGGGTCAGTCTCATTACATGTAACACGTAGATGTACATGCCAATAAATTTAATTGAATTTAAAGTAAATTTGTACATGTAAATTTTCTAAGCACCATTGTCAAAATGTCTTCTAATTCGGACTATTGAACCTTCGGACTATTGGACCTTCGGACTATCGAACCTTCGGACTATCGGACCTTCGGACTATCGGACCTTCGGACTATCGGACCTTCGGAACTACGGACCTTCGAACTAAAGGAGTGTAACCCTCCTGAGTCCCTTGCCGAGCGTTAAAAATTCTAAGTCCACTTGCTAAACAGGAAGCAGGTAAGCGCCGACCTGAATTGCATCCCACCGTATGAGACCCCTACCTGAAGCTGCATACCAAATATCAAAAGCCTTGGATTAATATTAGCTAATAATTCTGTTACGAAAAATTTTCCATTTTCGACCCTAAAAAAATTCTAAGTCGGCTCCTTAAACATGAAGTAGGTAAGCGACAGACCTGAAAACGCATCCCACCATATGAGACCCTTTCCTGAAGCTGCATACCACATATCAAAAGCCTAGGATTAATAATAGCTGAGAAATCTATTACGAAAAAAAGTGTGACAGACAGACGGACGAACGCCCCGCATTTCTATGTCCCCTACTCTGCGTTGCTGCGGGGGACAAAAATAGTTGCTCACTTGGGGCAGAATGAAAACATCCCAGGTAATGTTTAAATATGCAAGCTAAGTAGTTCTGAATGTATACTTTTATTATTAAGCAGATCATTGACCCATACAAAACCAATTCACCTGTTCTTAATTTTTGAACTCGGGGAAAATGAAAGAACCTTAGTGAGCACGCTCACATACCCCACGTGTCCACATTATGGACAGAGATTATATATTTCGAGTTAGGAATAAAAAAGTCTTAGTTGTTGTCTTTCCAAGACGGCTCATTTAACAGGAAATGAATGAGTGACAGAGCTGAAAATGTAACCCACCAATTTATGGGATCCCTCACTGAAGCCAGCAGTCTATGATTAATAGTTGCTGAGAAATCTGTGACAGAAATTTTAAACCCTGAAAATTTAGTGAAAAAAGTCTAAGTAAGCTCGTGAAAAACAGGAAGTAGATAATCGACAGACCTAAAAAAGAATCCCACCATATGGGACGCCTACCTGAAGCAAAATACCAAACATCAAATACCTACGATTAATAGATGCTGAGAAATCTGTTACGAAAATTTTCAAACCTGAAAATTTAGTGAAAAAAGTCGAAGTCGGCTATTCAAACAGGAAGTAGATGATCCACAGACCTGAACTCGAATCCCACCATATGGGACACCTATCTGAAGCTAAATACCAAATATCAAACACCTACGATAAAGAGTTCCTGAGAAATCTGTTACGAAAATTTTTAACCCTGAAAATTTAGTGAAAAAGCCAAAGTCGGCTATTTAAACAGGAAGTAGATGATCGACAGACCTATAAACAAATCCCACCATATGGGACACCTATCTGAAGCCTACAATTAATAACAGCTGAGATATCTGATACGAAAATTTTGATCATGGACAGACGGACTGACGGACGGACAGACGGACGGACGGATGGACCAGTCAAAAACATTATACCCTTCGCAACTTCGTTGCATGGGGTATAATAATCTACCCAGAATGCCAGAGGAGGGAATAACAAATGCACCCATTATTAGTATCAGTGCTCTATAACAACAGCTTTTATATTTAACATCTAAAAATGTGAAAACCAAGTATCATGCATTTAAATGCTATGAATGTTTTAGTCATTTAAAATGATTCAAAAATACCAGAAGTCTTGATTCATCATAATACTAACAAATGTGTGCCAAATATGATCAAGTCATGTAAAGCATGGACAGTTAATTTTACCTTAGGGTCACCAACAAGGACTAGCTTTTGACCTTTGAACCTAGCTATAGGTAGCATAGAGGCTGGTTCTGTCATTTGAGAGCATTCATCTAGGAGAACTACCTAAAATAATATAAAAAAATGTTGACTATATCATAACAAGAGGCTCCCAGGAGCCTGAATCGCTCACCTGACATATGTGCCTGAAGTAAAGGTTATAAGGCAAAATCTATTTGACGTTGAAAGGGTCATAAGATTAATAAGGGGGTCATCTGACAATATGGTGGATCTTAAGGTGCTGATTACTTGTGTTCTCAATCAAAATCTAAAAATCTGTCATCCTTTTTGAGTCATTAGCAAAAAAATGCAGTTCAACCTATGTTCTATTTTTAGCCACAGCGGCCATGTTTTATGACCAATCAAAAATCCCCACATCAGTTCTATACACCTAATAATAATAAACAATAATACCAAGTTTGGTTCGGATTGGACTTAAAGTGTCAGAGGAGTTAACCTTTTCAATATAATGAGGAAATGCAGTTAAAATGCTCAATTTTGACATTCTAAGGGCAATAACTCCTATAAGGAAAGGTCCTACAACATTGACCCTATTACATATTTTGTAGATCTTGATGTGCTTAACAATATGCAATTTAAATTTCTCTAATATCTTGTATAGTTTTCAAGATATTAACTAAACAGGTGCAAAATTTGCAAAAAATCCACAAAAAGGGCAATTACTCCTACATGGATTGTTGGATTTTTTTCAAAATTTCAGAGCTGGTAGATCTTGAGGTGCTGATCACTTTTGTTCCCAATCAAAATTTTGAAATCTGTCACCGTTTTAGAGTTATTTGCAAAAAAATGCCATTTACCCCTATGTTCTATTTTTAGCCACAGCGGCCATGTTTTACGACCAATCAAAAATCCCTACATCAGTTCTATACACCTAATGCTAATAAACAACTATACCAAGTTTGGTTCCATTTGGACTTAAAGTGTCAGAGGAGTTAACGTTTTCAATGTAATGAGGAAATGCTGTTAAAATGCTAAATTTTGACGTTCTAAGGGCAATAACTCCTAAAAGGAAAGGTCCTACAACGTTGACCCTATTACATATTTTGTTGATCTTGATGTGCTTAACAATATGCAATTTCTCAAATATCTAGTATAGTTTTCAAGATATTGAGCTAAACAGGTGCAAAATTTGCAAAAAAATCAACAAAAAGGGCAATAACTCCTACATGGGTTGTTGGATTTTCTTCAAAATTTCAGGGTAGGTAGATCTTGAGGTGCTGATCACTTTTACCATATGCGAGAATTTTGATATCTGTAGCCGTTTTTGAGTTATTTGCAAAAAACTGCATTTTACCCCTATGTTCTATTTTTAGCCATGGCGGCCATGTTTTACAACGAATCAAAAATCCCCACATCAGTTCTAAGCACCGAATGCTAATAAACAACCATACCAAGTTTGGTGGCAATTGGACTTATGGTGTCAGAGGAGTTAACATTTTAAAAAGTTTACGGACGACGGACGACGGACGCCAAGTGATGACAATAGCTCACATGACCCTTCGGGTCAGGTGAGCTAAAAAGCTCTAAAACTTCTTCATATATTTTGTGCTTTCAATTAGTTCTAATTACTACACATACATATAAATGTAATCTTCGGTCATGATTGGCCTGTAAAGTTGTAATTTTATATTGCACTTAAAAAACTAAGTGAAGGAAATGCTGAACAATCTCTGATCGAATTATTTTAAAATTGGTATAGATATTTGCACAACTATATGTTTTTTTATTGAAACTTAGTCCTGTAAGCCAGTGTAAATTATATATTTCAATATTTTGATTGAAGAATCAAGAAAGTACACCGATTGAAACTAAATGATTATTTCAACACGAAAATGATGACGTACAGACTGACAGACAGCTGACCAGTTGACCTTTGAACTTTGTTGTCTGGGGTAACACACTTACAGGAAACTGTTGGTCTTTAAGACAAGCTGCTGAACTAGAGGCACAAGTTACTCCTACTACTCTTACTTTACTTAATTTCTAATAAATAAAACAGATACATAACAGCAACAATACCAACAATTAGGCAATAGTTAACGATGATTTTTTTCATGATATTACAGTCTTTAATTGAGTTTGTTGTAAAGCTTTGAACTATATGCCTTTCAAAAGTAACTAAAATCCTTTCAAATTAATTCAAAATTCTTTCATTTGTAAGCTAATGATTTTTTGACACTTAATATATACTGACACTTGCAAGATTACATTTAATTTCAATGAAGTTGGTCTTTTCAAGTGTTTGAGGTTTTTCTATGCATAATTGTACCATCTATATTGTCTAATAGTTTAATCAAATGAGTTTGACTTTTAATTCCAAAACTTGATATGTAATGAACTTAACAACCCATCATTTGTACAGTACCTTTTTGTTTTCACCGAGTCGATGTTTCTCAATACTCTGTCTTACATTTCTGAAAAGAAGAAAATTACTTTTAATTAGTAATTTGAACTTCAATTTATTCCCCATACTAACTTTAAAATTCCTAGATAAAAATATAAATGTTTGAGTACTAGTAAGTTTTATACTGGTATTTTCATCCATTGTGCATATTGCTGCCTAATAATGAAGGTTGTGTTAAGTACACTTATTCCACATCTTGTCTATTTTTTGCAGTTTATCTCATGTGCTGTGAGGGTGCAGTTGTATGTATTCCTGTGCTTATGGTATATGCTCTTTTCCATTTTCATGATGGTATTCTTGTACACGTGAAAGCTTTCATAGTTTTCCTTCAACCTCATACTTTAATACTTTATGTATAAAATATTTTTGGTTTCTCAATTTTCCTACAATTACTGGTAATCCCTGTGGATGTTTTTATGTCATTGCCTTTTGATTTACTTTGTTAGGAATAAATAGCAGCTTTATTCAACAAATATTTTACATCAGTCCATAGATGCTTGTTAGCTAGCTGTCTGTAACAGTGGGTGTTTTAAAGAGAGTTCTTCTATGTATCATTTTTTTTCCTGTTATTTTTATTTCTCTCTTGTTGAAAGGAACTTTTATCAATTTTATTTTTACCATGTGTTAATTTTGTGCTTTGTTCATGAATTCAAGATTATCAACAAAGGCTTTCACGTCCATGCCTTATGAACAATGGTTTTGGTAAACAGGAAGATGTCCAATGGATCTAAAATGCATTCCACAATACATCAATAGAAACATGGCCATATAAATCTCGTTACCAAATACATGTATCAGCAACCTAGGAGTAATAGTAGTAAAGTTATGACAAAAAGAAATGTGACATAACTATAAAATATATATGGAACTATGGATTAAGGACATGTGTAAAACAGTATACCTCTATTCCCTCTTTTCAGTTTACATAGGTTATCTCCCATAAGCAGGAATTATCTAACTTTGCAGGAGGTGTAATTTCTTAGCCCCTCTGTTCTTTTCATGGAAAATCAAAGAAAAATCTAGAGAGATCTGAAAGAAATTAGGGATTTCCCTAAATTTCACAAGAACTTTACTATATACAATCTTTTAAAGTTTACATTTTTATTGCAGATTATTTAATAAGTATTTTTGTAAAAGGAAATGTTTTAAAAAGTTGCATAACTATCTCAAAATGTTGGGAAATCCCTTTTCTCTCTGAACCCCTCATATTTATCATAGGATTTCAACAATAAATCCAGAGATAATAAATTTCATACCTGCTGTAAAGTTAGATAACTCATGCATATGGGAGATAACCTATGTTAACTGAAAAGAGGGATTGAATTGATTTGACTTTTTAATTTCGGTTTTAAAGGTGCCTTACTGTTTCTCAGCACTAGTGAGTTCACCACTCCTTAACATCATCTGCAGATCTTTCAGTTCTTGACTATCTGATCCTGTAGCATGCACACTTTAGATAAAAAGAAAGTTAAAAAAAAACCCAATAATTTCGATTGAAAACAATAGTGTTTCAAAAATTATCTGGCAAAATTAACACACTTTCTCTGCAAAAGTTTCTAGGGATATACTGCAAAATTTGTAGTCTAATGTATTACATGTATAATATTCCATAAAGGTATCTTTATAAAAATAAGAACTTTGTTGTCTCATGTACTTTTATTTCAACCTACAAGAATAAGTATTACATTTGGTACATTTTAAGGTTATTGTGAAAGTATTAATGTTCAAGAATTTACAATTTTCATTGTTTTTATTGATTGGTCAGCCAAACCATGAAATTATCTTCCCCATGAACAGAGAAATAAACATTGCTTTTAAACCACAAATTTACAAATACAGGAATATGCAATTTACTCCCAGTCCATGAAAATTGATACCCTCTAGTACAAGTACTTTTACAGTAAAGCTGCTAAATAAGCTCATACAAGCTTTTTTCCAGTAAAATACTGACCTAAAGGGAAGAACTGGTTTGGATATCTTCTTTACACTTCCAACTCGTACAAAATCTTCATACCCAATATCTAATAATCTGTAAAACAAAATAATAATAACTTCATTATAAAGAAAAGAGGTTGTGAAACATATAGTTTGTGCATTTTATGAAATATTGTAAAAAGAGATCGTCAAAAGTTTTGATGTGTAAATCAAGTGCCAAAGATGTCACAAAGTTAAAGATATCTGTGTAGCTTATTGCACAGGCTAAGTAGCAGAGTGTACTACACATTGCTGGACAATCGTAAATTTACATACATTTCAAAAAGTCCATCTATGAACTTACCCATTCAATATTCTGTCTACAGCTACATTAGTGGTGGAGGCAATTATCAGTTTCCATGAAAATGGTACTCCAGGTGTGTATGTGTCATTCCTCTCAAACAACCAAACAAGAAAGAGGACCACCACTGATAACAGGAAACTTTTACCAGCTCCAAATACACCTACAATAACAAGGAATACTGAGAGCAGGCTCGCAAAAGAATACCCCTGCTTCATATTTGACTCTATGTTAAACCCAGTTATCTCCCCTGAACGATATCTCAGAGCAATGAAGTTTCTTTATGCACATCTCCATATGATGTGCTTCCTTCATGTCAAGTTTCATCAAGTGATTTAGGAAGAGTTAATGCATACGAGGCACCTGTTGATCACCCTATTAAAATAAGTCTAAGTCTACTTTCTCTCTTGAATAATATTTGAAAGCAATGTAAATTCTTCATGCATATCTCTACATGATGTACTGTAAACCAACTTATTTTTGTGAGTGATTTATTTTCGCATATTTCACGAGAAACAAAAATTCGCAAAAATTAATCATCACGAATATACTCATTTTTATAGTAATAATATGATTCAGGCATTGCCCAGCTGGGAGCACAGCATAATTATTCAACTTTCTTAATTTGAAAGAAAAGAAAAAGAGGAATAAATGTTTATTTAACTTGATAATCATAAAACTTCTTTCAAATACCCTAAATTTTAATATTAGCGAACGAAGCTGTGAATTTTGTTGTTGATTCTGAAAAGGCGCCTATGAGCGTGCGGCGTTTTGCTCCAAATTTTGAATAATGACGTTGGCAATATTTATTTCATGGAATTGCAATGTCCAAAAATTATGAAAAGCGCAAATAAATTATGTTGCTAGTAAATACTTGCCCCAGTTATTTTTCAAACTTTCTTCCATGTTTTAAAACACAAAATATATTTTTAGAATGCGGTATTAATATTATTCATGGCGAACCTGTTTTTTCTACAGAGGCATATCTGGACGAAAAAAAAAACCAATAACAGCATTAGGCAAACTTGTTGTAGAGCTCTCCACTCTCACAGGCACTTGGTGTCCGCTACGAGCTGTGCTCGCTATAATGAATTGAAACAAGGACTCGCAGGACTCTGACATAAAAACGCAAAATAAAGTAGTCGCTAAAATAAGATGGTTTACAGTTCTCCCTCCATGTAAAAGTTTCATTTAATTCCATTAAATAGGTTTAGGAGGAATGGTGCTTGCAAGGTATATGGACAGGTGGACAGGGGGATTCCTTTATACCCCAAAAACTTTGTTTCCAGGGGTATAATAGATAACTGAACATCCTTTTACAGTCCTGTTAAATCCATTTTATGCCCATCAGTAAGATTGTCAGTATTTTCCAAACTTTATCAGTAAATTCACCATTGAGTGCCAGTATTTTTCAAACTTTTTCAGAAATATCAACAGAGTCCCAGAAGTCTGACAGTACCTGTCTTTGAGTATATTCAACAAATTAAAATTTTGAACCATCTTGCAGACATTCAAAGGATCCAGCATTGAATAAAAAAATTTCTGTTGTGTTTTTTATCTTTTAAACATTTTTAAAATTTAAAGCTTTGAATAAAGCTCTCAGCTTAAGATGGACAAATGGACGCACAAACAGACAAACAGACCCAAACACTATAAGCCCTGCCCTGTTCATAAATGGGGCATAAAAATCTTACCATGTATTAGCAAAACATCATTGTCACGGTTATTGTGTGTAAACATTTTAGATATTCTGATCAGGGCTGTTGTTTGGTCATCATTTAGTTTGTACTGTATCACCAATTCTTCTACCTTCTCATCCTATAAATAAAATAAAATATTTAACTAAGACAAATTTTTACCGATTTACTTGTCAATACATGGTCTGCTGTAAAAATGCTTGGATATTCTGCACTTTCTTCAAATTTGACATGCATGTTCTAGCAGCTATCTGTCTTCCAAAAGTGGTAAACTTTAACAATTTTTGGAAAGCTTTTTAAGCAAGCTTAAGGATGTTTAAACTTACCACATCTGTCTCTGGAATGTATAGTGTCCTGTTTTCTGGCCTGCTTGTCGGAACCTGATGTGAATCATTGCTGTAAAGGATAAATAAAACATTGTTTCATTTTAACAAAATCAAATATATATATTTCTAATAAATGTACCCAAGATATGTAGACCGGTCATGGTGTAATATTAAAAGTTATTAGTGTGATATAAATTGATTTTTTTGGGGGGGAAGGGGGGGGGAGTAGAAATAGTATTCAGATGGTTACACAATCACAGTATATATATTTTTAAGCTTTTGTTTTGGGTTTTCTTTGCTTACAGTTTTGCTTATATTGAAATTTTTGTTTCTTTTACACAATATTTTTTATAACTATGAAAAAGGCATGACATGCAAACATAAATGCAATTTAAAAACTTAGTTAGGCTTCTTAGGGCTATTCCAGAATTAATTGTATGGGGGGGTCGGAAGGCACTATAATTAAAATTGTATGGGTGGTGGTATTTTTAGATATTTCTCAAATGCAACATAAAGGGTATCCAAAAAAAGTGCCCTCCGACCCCCAATACATTTATTTCTGGAATAGCCCTTAGTTCTTTTTTCTTTGGAACACATATACTGTAAACTGGAAAATTTTCGTGCTATTTTTTTTTTCCGGTAGGACGACTGACTTTAAGTTTGTGCAGTCTTAAATTCCCGCTGTAATGTTATTGTCCATAGACTACAATGGAAGACACATATATTCGCTATCTAATTTTTCCGCTACCGATGTCAAAGCGAATATCGAAAAAAAACTGCCAGGAAAATTTCCCAGATTACGGTACATGTATATATTAGCTGAGGATTTAAAGTTTAAAGTTTAAAATTAAATGTTTGCAGAGTTTTTTTTCCCTGTACTGTCAGATGTATGGGCATGTTCATTATTCTCTCCCCAGATACCCAAGGTTGATTTTTTTTAATTGGACTTTAAAATAAAACAGTATGTAGTCTAACCTAGGTTGCATCATATATTATTTGGGATGCCTCTTGTTTTGCCCCGGCCAAGTCAACAAGTTTTGGGGTACATGGGTTTTAATTATGAACCCAAGCTTTAAAAACAGACAAAGAAAAAATTAACTTTACCTTGATAATAAGGATGACATTATAGGGACATCAACAAGACTAAGATTCTCTAGATTTTCTAAATAACTTAACTCTCCTGATACATTTCCTGCTAATATCGCATGGCATTTCTCTGAAATACAAAATCATAATGAAATGGATAATAATAAAACCAGGGAAAAAAAACATGCATATTATCTCAAGCTAAGACAACGAATTTTTTCTTCTAAAAATACCTGTAGTTAACATTGTTTTTTTAATCATGACATAAGAATCAGGATGAATTGACACAAACCAAACCTCTGCTTCCTGATACAATCCTTGCATAAGGTGAATAAATTGTCTTTAAAAAAAACAAGGGGTTGCACTAAGTCGTGCTTAGCAAACCCCCACTCGACCATTCAGAAAACAGGAAGTATATGACCAACTGACCTGGAAAGGAGAGACACAGTACAACTCATCATGCTAATGCTGTACACCAAATTTAAAATCAATCCCTTCTGTAGAAACCGAGGAATCTGTTACGAAAAATTGTCTATTTTTGACCCATGATAAAGTCTAAGTCGGCTAATAAAACAGGAAGTAGATGTGGGACTGACCTGGAAAGGGGAGACACGGTACAACTCATCATGCTTAGACTGTATACTAAATTTGAAATCAATCCCTTTTGTTGAAGCCAAAAAATCTGTTACGAAAAATTGTCTATTTTTTACTGAGATGATCACCTCAATATCCCTATTGTGTCTCATAACTATGTTGTGTTCTGTGGTCATTACCGGATCCTAAGATCGCAATGGAAGAGGGAGGTTTGGTGCCATAAAACCTGGCTTAAGGAGGTTTGCTCCTCTCATTTTTGGATTTTTGTCAGATTTTTTAGATCCTCGGTGTTTGTCCATCTATTATGCTTATATGCTTAAAATTTTTTACCCATTTATTTTCTTTTTCTTATTCAAAAATATGTCCACTGAATATGCAGTTCACAATTTTTTATGAAATTTTATTTACTCTGTCATATATTTTTAAAGGTTATAAGATGCCAATCTGCGGCAAAAAGTAATGAAATATCTAGAGAGAACTTATTTCCCGCCAAAATTTTAAACGCTTATAGCATAAAAACAAGCACATTGACCTACATTCTTTTCTTGCTTATTTTGATCATTTGTCCATATTCTATAAAAAAGATGCAACTTTATCCATTTTTATTTACATTAAGATAGAGATGCAAACAACCTTAACCTACCATTTCATTTGAAATGCCTGTACCAAGTCAGGACCATTGCGATCCACCAATTCTCTGGTATGACTGATTCGTTTTTGTCATTTTCTCTGGACTATGTGATTGATCATTCAAGTTCGGTAGTTTTGTTATTACCTTTATTTACCCATAAAAAAGTCTAAGTCGGCTCGGAAAACAGGAAGTAGATGATGGACTGAAATGGAAAGGGGAGGCAGGGTAAGCTGTGTAACAAATTTGAAACCAATCCATCCAGTAGAAGCAGAGAAATTGAACCAGATGGACAGACGGATGGACAAGGTGATTGCAATAAAGCCCCCTCTCTTACGTGGGGGTATAAAAAAAAATCATACCGTTTTATACTGCAGAGATAATCTATTAAGCTGCATTACCTTCATTAGGCCAATTAGAAGGACAAAAGTTGGAGATTGGTTCTATCTCGACTTCATTGCCAGACGTAGGACCAAAGTATGTACTCTTACACAGGATTGTAGAGGATGGGCGGAAATCTAGATGTCGAGAAATGATCCACATGTCATCTGAAAATAAAACAAGAGGCTTCAGATGCAAGGGGAGACGATTCACTGTATGTGTCGAAATTGTTGAAATTTGACACAAAGATCAATTTTAGATATGGTCGGGCTGCTTACAATACAAAGTGATATTGTCATTTGGTCGCCACATGTTTTAATTGTTATTTCCTGTTGTTAAACTTTGTCAAAATCATACAGTTCTGCCTCAAATATCTCGTTTTATATGACAGGCATAAAAACAGGGTATTTTAGTGCTTGGGAATGAAACTGTGAACAAAATTTGCTGCACATGAGCTAATGTTGTGTTGAAATCCAGAAAAAACATTACCAATTTTGGGGAATTTATGATAACTGCTTTGTCAAAGAAATTTTTGGTCCAATAATACTTACTGAGATGCAAGTAGAATATTGCAATGCCAATATATGTGTCAGAGACATTTAGTTCAATACGGTAACATTATATTTCCCATCATAACTTAGAATTACATTGTCAATGAATATCCATTGAGTTTATCCCAAATTTTTTCATATGCATTAATTAATAAGTGGAGGAACCATGAAAATTCATTCAGCAGTAAAGCAGATTTAAGATAACATGATGGATCTATGGAGCACATGAGCCCCAGTTTTTAATCTGAGACAAGAATGGAATTCCAGGGTCCCCCGCCGGTGAAGCAAAAATTATCGAACAAATCTGATTTTTAAACTTGACCAAGGTATTAGTGGTTTAAACATTTGGTATAAATATCATGAAAATCTGTCAACATCTGTAGGGATGAGAGCGCTTACAAGGTCTGTTTTTCAAAAAAACAGAGTTGTTTTTATGGTCAAAGTCCCCTTTCTCCTACAAAAATTATCGAAAAATGCTGATTGTCGAACTTGACCAAGGTATTAGTGATATAAACATTTGGTATAAATTTCATTAAAATCTATCAACATCTGTAGGGATGAGAGCGCTTCCAAGGTCTGTTTTGCAAAAAAAACAGTTGTTTTTATGGTCAAAGTCTCTTAACTCCTACAAAAATTATCAAAAAATGCTGATTGTCGAACTTGACCAAGGTATTAGTGTTTCAAACATTTGGTATAAATTTCATGAAAATCCGTCTACATCTGTAGGGATGAGAGCGCTTACAAGGTCTGTTTTACAAAAAAACAGTCGTTTTTATGGTCAAAGTCCCCTAACTCCTACAAAAATTATCAAAAAATGCTGATTTTCGAACTTGTCCAAGGTATTAGTGATATAAACATTTGGTATAAATTTCATGATAATCTGTCAACATCTGTAGGGATGAGAGCGCTTACAAGGTCTGTTTAGCAAAAAAAAACAGTCATTTTTATGGTCAAAGTCCCATAACTCCTACAAAAATTATGGAAAAATGCTGATTTTCGAACTTGTCCAAGGTATTAGTGATATAAACATTTGGAATAAATTTCATAAAAATCGGTCAACATCTGTAGGTATGAGAGCGCTTACAAGGTCTGTTTTGCCAAAAAAAACAGTCTTTTTTATGGTCAAAGTCCCATAACTCCTACAAAAATTATCGAAAAATGCTGATTTTTAAACTTGACCAAGGTATTTAGTGATATAAACATTTGGTATAAATTTCATGAAAATCCAACAAAATTTGTAGCCTAGAGAGCGCTTACAAAAAGTGTGACGGACGGACGGACGCCCGGCATTTCTATGTCCCCGCTCCGCGTTGCGGCGGGGGACAAAAAGTATTCATGTGTCAAAGATTCCATGTGAGGTTCATGAAAATCCATGCAGGTGTTAAGAAGCAACGTTGAATACACAGCATCTAAAAGTAAGATGGACAAAGATGAAAATACAACATTAGGTATTATATTCATATGTGATAGATCCAAGGAGTAAGCTTACCTTTAGAAAACAAACTTGAGCTGTCCTTTTTAGATAATTGTATATACATCTTTTTCTTGTTTGTCATTTCAATTCCCATTTTTTGCTTTAATACCCAATTCTGTAAGTATACATACATGTATGATATATGTATGCATGTCAAATATTTCTATAGATTTATTCTAATAATTAATTATAGTAAAAGTATTTGATTAATTTTTGAAATGTTTTAATGTCTTCAAAGGTCAGAATAAAAAAAGAAATGTACCAAGTCATGAAATTTTTTTTTCATTTCTGTTTAAAATTTTGGGAACTTGATTGCTGTTCCTCGGTAGTTGTGTTAAATTACTCATATAAATATGAAAAAAGAACTTGAAACAAAATTGGGTAACAAATTTAACAATTCTTATGAACTATTTAGATTGTAATTACCGGAACATTTCTTTTGAAATGGTTCATGATATTTTCTTGGGATTTTTTAAGAAAGCTACAATCACAGTAGAATAGGACATGATGACTGCGAATAAATGTTGTTATAGTGGAAGGATCTGACATTGACATCTTGTCTGCTACATTCCCCTTCCTTTTTGTTCCTCCTGTATCATCAGCCCACTGGAAAAACTGAAAAAGATTTATAAAGAAACTAGAATACTGACAGTCAAAAAGAGTCCTGTTTGCAAAAAAAAAAGTTTGTCCAAAAAATAATTGACACATTTAAACAAGAAATATTATCCTTCCTTTGTGTAAAGTTTCACAGACATTTGTAACATAAAATAGTAACCGCTGTGAAATATTGTCTTGAGTGGCATTCACTCCTATGATGAAGTCCAAGGACGGAATAAAACGCTTAAGAGATATGAAATTTTGTCCTCTTGATTTTTCAGTGTTAAGTATGGCAGGGTGGACAAAATTTCATAGGACACTATTTTGCTTTACACATTCATCCCACAGCTTAGAAGGAGTTAATTGCGGTGACAAGATATGTGAACAGATGAACAGACAAGGTGATTTCTAATTTTTCTATATACCCCCAAATTTTGTTTGCTGGGGGTATAATAAAATGTTTAAATTTATATGCAAATTCTCAAATGACACTTAATCTCTGTGTAAAGGTGGATCTGTATCTGATATTTTAGCCTTATTGGCATACAGATTGAATCGCTTTCAGACAAAGTGATGCCAGACACTTGTTAAAGTATGGAGAAATTCATTACATGCACTAATGAAGTTTGTTTAGGGTATATTGGGATATGGGATATTCACACATTTTCTTAGTGGGATACGGGATATTTGAGGCAAAACTTATTGGGATATGGGATATTTTTGTCAATTTTATTTACAGGGATATGGGATACTGGAAAAACACTTTTTGGGATACAGGATATTTGATGAAAAATTTATGGGGATATGGGATATTGGTACCCCCCTAAACAAGCCCAACTAATGACATCCCCTTCTTCATGTTCTTCCCTTGTTTAAATGGACTAATGTTAAACATAGTTACCTTGCACTGATTATTTCTGGCAGCATTACATGTAAAGAAGAATCTGTTGTGGTTAGGACCTGCCTTTTTAACCTGAATCATTTTAGATGGAGCTCCACATTTACACACTGGGTTACTGTTACCTTGCCCCTTGTTCTCTTTACCTTAAAAAAAAACACAACAAAGTAATTCACTGAAATTTCAATTATACTTCATAAATAGATATTTTTTTCTTTTCTAAATGAAGGGAAAAGTTTTTATTAATATGTACAATGTGTATCATAGCTGAATTTATTAAACACTTTTTAGACATGTATAGATTATAATTCTACTATCTATTACAGTATAGATTTGTAAAGTATACGTCAATATCAGTATTGAAACGATCTACACAAAAAATTTTAAAATAGAAAATAATATAATGAGATGTGGAATAAATGTACTAGATTCAATTTGATTTACATAATTCAACTAAAATTAAAAAATCCACAGTGGAAAACAGCCATCAGTGGCCTTTACTGTGACCAGTTAACAGTGTTTGAATGGAGTTAAAGGTTTCTATGAACCAATTATAACTCCTCCACAAATATACAGTAACTAACCTGTGATGGATGGTAGGTATGTTGATGTGTCAATCTTTGACAATGCATGATGGTACTTAACACTCAAGTTGTATAATATAATGTTTAAATGTTCTGAAAAATAAAATGGAAAATTTAAGTTTTGGCCAATGTTAATCCAAAATCCAAGGTTGGTATATAACATTTCATTTAAAATAAAATCTTTTTACTCATTGTCATGATATGGACAATTATTGGTCAAACTTGATTTTGATAATGCTTGTATTTGAGCTTGATAATAACTAGCTGCACAAAATATTTAAAAATAAAGCGTCATCCAGAGAGAAACAAGAATTTACACTAAAGTATGTCTGGCCTACCCGTACCACCCGAATACCTTGTTCTTCCTCAAACACAATCAAAACTACCATTGGTTATATGCATACCAAGTTTCATCAATCTAGGACTTATAGTTCTTGAGATAGAGATGTGCTCAATAACCTTAACATTGCTATTATATGTATTGAAAAAGGGTCAAAGACAGAAATGGCCGGATTTAGTTCAACAGGAAGTATATGAGCTACAGACATGAATTCAAATCCCACATTATGGGAGCTCGTGCTGATGCTGCATACTAAATATCAAGAGGCTGTGATAAGTAGTTGCTGAGAAAACTATTATGAAATTTTCTATTACTGAACATAAATGTCAAAAATTAACCAAATTCAGTAAACAGGAAATAGGTGAGTGACAGACCTGAAATCAAATCCCACGTTATGGGAGCACATGCTGATGCTGCATACCAAATATCAAGAGGCTGTGTGATAAGTAGTTGCTGAGAAAAATGTTATGAAAATTTTCTATTGTTGAACATTAATGTCAATAATAAACTAAGTTTGTAAACAGTAAGTAGGTGAGCGACAGACCTGAAATCAAATCCCACATTATGGGTGCCCATGTTGATGCTGCATACTAATTATCAAGGCTGTGATAAGTAGTTACTGAGAAAACTGTTATGAAAGTATTTTCATCGCCCGCCCGCCCAACACCCGACATTCACCATTTTACATCTGGCCAAAAATTGTCAAAGTCACTCAACTGGAAAATCAAGGTCAAGGTCAAAAGACGGGGATGCAACTGTGCTAAGTTTCATCAACCTACGACTTATAGTTCTTGAGATATGGAGATGCTCCTAAAACCTTAACAAAAAAGTTAACACCGCTGTCGCCAGTAAAGTAACACCTATGTCTTGCTCTGCTTCGCTGGCAAGACAAAAAAAATGGGAAAGATGTATTTGACAAACAAACACATAACAAATCTAAGGAAAATTGTGAAATATTAAAGGACAAGATATGATGAGTGCTAAATTTGGCCCCCTAATTTCCCATTTTTTTAAAAATAATTGAACTGAAGTTAAATTATCCTAGATCAGTTCTTAGATGAACAAGGTATAGTAAAATAACATTAATTTTAATTAAATCTTGTTTATTACATCACAGTGACGTCATCAAATTGTGTGAAAATTGCATTTTTGTGAAAAAGTGTAAAAATCATGCAAATTTTGAGTAGTTTTTGGCAAATTTAACTATGAGCCACACGGAGTACCACAAAGATATTTTGTGGTCTGTTTCTATATTAAAAATGATTATCTACATCAATTATTGTAGTGGTACTCTGTGTGGCTCATAGTTGAATTTGCTGAAAACCACTCTTCAAAATTGCAGGTTTTTTACAGTTTTTCACCAAATCACAATTTTGAAGCCACTTTGGGTAATTATTTCAACACCATAATGGATCACTTTAAACAAAATAATGCTGGTATAGTAAAGTTTAAATAATTTAAAGTACTTATCACATACTTTCAGCTCATTTTAATAATTTCAAAATTGGGGGGCAATATTGGGCCCTTATCATAACAAAGATAGCTACAAATGGTTCTTGATTTTTTAAACTTATATCATAAATGAAATACATTCATATTTTTAATACCAACAAGTTCAGCTATAAAGACATGGTAATGGAAATGATGTTGGAATTTTTGATGTACACTCCAGCTAACACGGATTAATCAAAGCCGTGATGCCGTGAAGGCGACCATTAACTCATAATGGACTGTCCTTGACGGCTATTGATAAAATCATCGTGGATTGTAAAACGATGTCCGCGAAGAAATCCACGTTGAAAATGGATATATTAATGCAGAAACAAATGTTCGTTTGATAGACACTTGGGGTTTTTCTAATTAAAAGTATTATTAGATGTTTATTATAGGTTGCTTTCATATATACTGATTTATTTGTAAACAACATTTATACAGCTAAGTTATGTTGTTACTTTTAATGGAAGCATTTGTTTAAAAATGGTCAATGATTTTAAAATGTTTTCATTCCCCATTAAGAGCCTCAGTTGTTTTATCTGGAACCACATTCCTTTGTAATTGTCACCTGTCAATCATTCCTTAAGATATTTAAAGATGAAAGGTGACTGACCGGTGAGATTAAAATATTCTCACGCACCTGGTGTTGAAGTTATTGTTGCAGACGATGACGGGTAAATCAACTGAAGGATGCTCCAATCATTAGAATTTTGACACACCCACAACAGCTCGAATGGAAAATTCCACTGGCACAATTATTTACTTCGTAGAATAAACAAACAAAATTTGTTACAATTAATTAGCAGGATGTGAATTATACCTGGCCACGCCATGGCCTACCCTACGGGAGACCACCTTACAATTACATAATCCAAATAATAATTAGCAATTATACACAGGAAACGGTAGGTAAACCCCTGTTGTGCACTGCTGTTGGTCCGAGCATCAAAGTGTCATGCAAGGTCAAATTTTCATCTTTAAACACATTGTCTTCTATCAATTCAAATAATCGAAATTCTTGAAAGGCCGATTAGGAATTTGGTGCAAGTCCCGGACTTTGGGTTCTGTCTTGTTCCATTTCAAATCAGCTTGAAATGAATTTTCCTTTCATATATTAAGATTATTAGATAAAAACTTCTTAAATTTTCATCATAATTAAAGATCGTCCATATTCTCATTTCAGCCCAGATTGCTGTCATTTTTAAAAGAATGAAAATGCCGTGCTGAAGTTAATTTTGGCTCCTGTCTTTTTCGATTTTTAATCAGTTTGAAATAATTTTTTTCTTTCATATAAGTTTATTACATAAAACTTTTTAAAACTTTCTTGAAATCTTAATCATAAAGATCTCATTTCAGCCAAGGTCGTTGTCATTTTTAAAAGAATGAAAATGCGCTGCAGTTCACTTTGTCGCGGGTCTTTCACTACCGTCTTTTACAAATTGAAAAATTATAAAGAATTGTCCTTTTTTATAAGATAACAAAAAATAGTTGCTGCAATAAGTTCACTTGTATTAAATTTCGTTACAAAAGCGTAACTAGTCTAAAACAATTTCGTATCACGTAAAGTATTACATCTGCATTTTCTGATCGGTGATTATAAGAATTCAGAAAAAATTACAATTTTCACGTAAAATGGTATTTTTGTATCTCCGATTTGTGATTCACACGTATATATGAATAAGTCAAAGTGGAAAGTTATACTTATAAACTTCACGAGTAAATCTTGCTCGCATTACACAGGACCGATAGACTTGCTGAAACTGCAAGACGCTTGCGCTAAAAGAAAGTCAAATTTCGTCTAGGTCTATAAATGACTTAATTCTTTTTCTTTTCCAGTTACAGTTGTAAAATCTTTTAATTTCAAAATGTAAAACTTATTTAATACATCGCCGATTTCAAATTGATTTTTGAAATAAAACTACATGGAAGTCCGAACTGCCGACGGTTCTTTCTTGATCCTAAATCTTGATCAGTCTCTTTTTCTCTCTCTTTTATTATTAATCTAATTCTTATATAAAATATGCTTCAAATTGAATACAACATAGCCTTTCAAATTAGATTTTTAGATGTATACTATTAACTGACGGCAATGAAGATTTTTCAATATGTGGTCGTGTCTTTCTGGCACATATTCCATATTCTTTCATTTTTAAATTCTAAAACATCGATGGTGACTGCTTTTACGGGTCAAAAAAATAAAAAAAGTCTAAGTTTAAAATTCATATTATATACACTTTACGAATTTTGACATCGATCATTGCTTGACCGATTTTACGTGTCTTTCTCAATAATTATCTATCATAATTATTAAAAACTTTTCAAATTTACATCTATTGAAATATTTCAATCAGTTAGAATAAAGCTTACAGGTAACTGTAATTAGGTTGATGATAAGGTTCATGTACAAATTAATGATCTCTGGTCAGGCTGGCGATAATAAAACCACAGGTGTCAGCATTTTTAGAGTTGGTAACTTTTAATACACAAGCCCCGCCTTCATACAATTTACCTGTCATTCACACCTACTTACCTGATTAGTTCCGCCCCTAAAGTTAATTTCAATTATGGAACATCCAATGAAATGAAAAACTAAAATATTGATTTTCCAATCTGAATGGGGCATTTTATTTGACAGAGATTTTCCAATCTACACGAGGCATTTAATAAAAGGTAATAAAACAAAAGATCAAACAAACTGATTTGACGAGCTACGGACTTGATTAGAGCATCAAACTTTAATAAAAAGTTTTGTTAAACCCGATTGTAACCTTATACATTCATTAATGAAACTATTCATCGATAAAATAAACAGCAGACTATGATTTCCACGATAGATAGAAAACGTCCATCTAAAGACGTGGCGTTCGCGGAATTAACGATTATCTAATAAGTAATTAAAATCCCTTTTCATCCGCTTAAAGACGCGGGCCTCTGATTTTCCATTATAGCTGCAGTGTATTTAGAATTACCTCTGAGAGCTGCAATGAAGACTTGCTTATAATTTGTCAGGGATGGAAATGTTGTGGGGATCTCTATCTGTCGTGTAGGTACAGTATTATCTGTCACTTCCTCTTCGCTGGGAAACTGTAAATCTGATCCTAAATTCCTCTGTAAAATATCAAATTATCAATATACAAGTGCTTGAATTATTATATACAGTAGTGTCATTTATTTTGTAGGCATTAATGGAGTGATAAGTGAATAGAATAGATGTTTCACCTACTTTATAAACTTAGATTAATTGAGCGATTCTACAGTTGAGTGAATGTATAGAGCAAATAGTACAAAAAATATGTACAGTTAGAAAAAAATATGCAAAAATCTTTTTAAAAATTTAAAAATACCCAACTGATTCACACAAAATTAACAGAATTCATCATATGGAACTGAATCACTATGTAATTTTCTTCAAAGAATTGTTGACAGAATGACAGACAATATGAAATCTATAGTGTTTTCACATTCTAAATCCAGGGTTCTTATTTATGACACTTTACATAATACATGCATAACAAAAAATATCCATACTGAAATGGTTAATGTAACTGATTGATTACAAACCTTTGATCCTTTAAGAACATGTGTAGTTAGTTGTGGTACTGGACATTTAAACTTCCTTCCTAGTCCTACTCTACCTCCTGTTACAGGGCTATCAGTACTCATAGAGAGCTCTGGTGATGAAAGGTCTGTATGTCTGTTCACACTAGGAGTCATATGCCTTGGGTTATGTCTGTCTATATTCTGTTTAGACAAAATCTGTGAAGTTGTCATGTATGGTTGATTTGAAGGTGTCTCAGTATCTGGTCTTGAAATACCTAATGAATTAGTCCTATATCTTTGGTTTATAGGTATGCCCTTATCTTGTGAAGGAACATGAAGTCGAGGAGTCTTATAGCTTGAGTTATTACACTGAGAAGAAACATAAGGACTAAATGGTTTACTAGCATTAGGCATATGAAGATTTCCATTTCTTGTGAAGTTCCTGATTTCTTGTTTCTGAGAATACTCTGAATTCATATCTAACAAATTGTTATCTATGCCATTATCACAGAAATCTTCCATTGAATCATTATGACTAGTAGGAGGTCGCAATACAAACTTTGCATCTGTATTGTCTGTTGCATATTTTGATGATTGTTCCTGAGCTGAAGTCTCTTTACTTTTATCATTCTTGAAACTGAATGACTGATCAAAGGTTAAAAAGTCATCATCTTCTTCATCAAAGTCTGAATACTTCCCCCACTTGGATCCTGAACCAGCAGATTCTTCATTTCTTTTCATGTGACTTAAGTTACTTCCCTTGGTTTCTGTCGCTGACTCCCAAGTATTATCATTTCTGCACATATTGTCAGTCCAGCTTTGTCTCCTGTCTAATCGACTAGAATTATCTCCCTTGATATCAAATGCTGACTCCCAACTACTATTGTCATTCCAGCCTTGCCTCCTGTGTAAGTGACTAGGCATTCTATCAAGCACTATTTTATTATGTCTTTTTTCTCCATCTGTTACAGTATTATTTCTACCAAAATTACAAGCCACCATGTCAGTTCTATTAGTTATTACATTGTTACATGTTTCAGGACTTTCTTGAGGTGGTTCCTCATCATTCCGTATGAACACATTACCAAGTCTCTGTCTCTGTAGCAACTTCTCTTCCCAATGAGACAACTGTGGTGGGGTACTGATCAGCTGATCACACTTAACATTGTCTGACTGACCAGAATCTACCAATATAGGTGTAGGACTAGATTCACAGGATATCTTATCAACAACTTCATACACATCATCATTGTTTTCATGAAAAGAATTTTCCAATGTGTTACAGCCAGCAGTTTGAGTTTGGTTGCCCATGTTGTTATCAGGAGATATCCCAACCACCTGTCTGCTGGGTTGGTCCTCATCAGGAGCTGAAATCATAGGAGTTTTTGCTCTTAATCGCTGATTACTTTCAAGGTTTCCCTTCTGTTGATGAATATGGGAAGATTTTTTGTGAGATTGTCTGTAATATCTGGACTCAATGTTAAACTGTTCATCATCTGTACACAAACTGGAAGCTAAAGGATGAAAAGATGAAAAAAACAGTTACAACTGGTCTACATTATCAAAAGTATGCTGACAGTTTTCTGTTTCATACATGTATTTCAAAGTTGCTGTTTCATGAAAGATTTGTTTTACATCTTTATAATGTATGGCTTACTACTCTTGATGTACTTACATTTGTACAATTCGGACAAGTTTTACAGATAACCTGCCGGTTTATTTTTATATTAATGACAAGGCTCATAAAGATGATTTTCACATGTAATTTGGAATTGAAAAAAAAAGATATTTTCTTTTATTTCAATGTTCTTTACAAAATTTAAAGAAATATCTGAAATACAGATAAGTAATGAGCAAAGTTTGTAATCTTAATTTTAAATACAAGTTACCTTGGTAGATATAAAAGTGAGCTATAATGTTGATAGTCTTACTTACGACTGGGAGATGGTGATATTGGCCTCCTTTGTAAAAACTCTGGTGAGTTTGGTACAAACTGGGCAGGTGATGACAAAAACTGAAAACAAGATCAAATAATTTCATATGAAACATTTTTGTTACTTTCTAGTGATCAACAATTGCATGATTTTGTTACAAAGAAAGAAGTGAGTAATAGACATGAAATTGAATTCCTTGATATGCAGCCCCATTTTCATGTTGCATACCAGATATCAAGAAACTGTGATAAATATACTGCTGTAAAACTGTTACAAAATGATAATTAAAAAGTATATAAAAACATTTCACAGTAGTATACTTTTAAATACACTGTACAAGTAAAGTTGTCTTACAGAGACTTTACATATGAGAAAAGACTGCTGCATATTCAAAATTTAGATAAACTTTCACAAGAAAAGTGAGGATATTATGATCACTTATTGCTATCTATACTAAATCCTGCCTTTGACTAATGCTCTACATACTTTAGAGGTGATTCCAGTGCATCTCTGTATGTGTGGTTTGTCTGTGTTGAGATCAATGTAGAAACTTTCATCCTCTGTCACAAAATCAGGCTCTTCAAGAATAATGAATCACATTTTATTGTTAAAGTCAATATACTTTTAGAAAAGTACTTTATGGATATGTTATTAACAACTGCTTGCCAAATCACTTGTCTGAATGTATTAAATGCAAGAATAACTCAATATTAACATTATTATTTATAAAGAGACCAAAAAACCTTTGTTGTTACCTGAATCAAAATATGAATAAAAAGAAAAGTAATTTAACTTTTGATTATGATCAAGACTTGTCTGTGTATTCTGTTGATGTTATTTATCAATTTTCAAAATTGTAGGACATGCTGTATTGTAAAAGATTTAAAGTTTCATTTAAAAACTTTAAATAAAAAAAGCTACGCTGAGCGCAGCATGATACGACCGCAACAAGTTGAACCCTGTACATTGGAGGCCCAATATGGATAGTCTATTGATTTGGTCACATGCAGCCCATGGTGGACTTACAAAGCTTTTTTACACATGCAACCTAAGGTGGACTTTAAAATGCATATTTGACACATATATATTTACAATAACATTTAATAGAAATTTTTTTATTTCTTTATTCATTGACATTTTTGACACGATTAAGCCCCTTTTGGCCCTTTTTTTAAAAAAAAGGTTAGGACAACAAACCCAAAATGCAATAAAAAGCTTCCTTCAGTGTATATAATCATCATATTTAAACTTCATAACAGTTGGCTGGCCCATTACAATTAAATTTCTTGTATAAAACCATTTTCCTTGACCAACTTTTAAAAATCGTGTTTTTTGCCCCTTTGACCCCTTATATCTCAAAAACAGTAAGAGATATTGCAAATCTGATTGAAAAATGCAGGCAGGGATTTTCACAAGGATTCCAATGAAAAAAATTTTTGAAAATCGGACCACAAATAAAAAAGTTGATTTTTGGGGTGTGGCCCGTCTTTGGCCCCCTGTAGCAATGTAACTGTCCAATATAGATCAAAACCATTGACACGTTTTGTTGACAGAATTTAATGAGGAATTCAATAAAAAAAGAATTTTAAAAATCAAATGAATAATAAACATTCTACAACAGTTTTGTCAATACACCTGTTTTAGCCCCTTTTGGCCCTTTTTTTCCAAAATGGTAAGGGCCACTAACCCCAAATACAATAGGAACCTTCCTCTAGTGGTTACAAACATCACATCAAAATTTCATAACAATTGGTCAATATTTACTCAAGTTATCGCACAGAAACCAAATGTCCCCAGACGACGACAACGACGACGACATCATCATAACATTATACGATCGCAAAAATTTTGCGGTCGTATAAAAATCTTTAAATTGAAAATCTGTCACATGTTTAACATTCAATATTTTTACTATAACATGTTTTAACCTTTTGACAAGGGTTCTTCTGATAAGTCTCTGAAATAGATACAATGCTATCTAATTTTGTTTTAAAGCTTTTTTATTTGTTGTATGCCACTAACTAATATTGGAAACTGCCTTCATCATCTATATAGGTTTACCCTGTTTGGTCCTCTGATTCCTTCTGACTGCACCACTAGATATACTTCCCTTCATTGTGTATCCCTGCAGCTTCTCACTTGCCTATAACAAATTGTGAAAATCTTGAAATTTTTCTTCTGTATGCATGAAATACATACACAGGTAAAAAGATTTTTATAAAAAGATTTTCATGTTACTGTACACATTAAGGTGGAGCAGGACAGTGGTCATGTGACTTGCCAAAATTAAAATGAAATTTGAAAAATATTTTGAGATTTATGTGTTCTTAGAATCTTTATACCTAGTTTAGGCACATTTTATCAATATGATTAAAATTTGTAGTATAAATTCTTAGATAAAGTATGGTCAAGGGAGGTAATTTGGCAAAAATCATGAAAAATCGTCGTTTTTGGATCCTATTTTTGCTATTACATAAAAATCAAGGAAAGAAACCCCATTTTAATTTGATATAATATGGTGAATTGTTGCAAGATCTATAAAATGTCAAAAAATGAGGGAAATCTATTGACAGGAAAAAAAGTAATAGAACATTTTTATGTGTTATCATGATTTTTCCTATATGATTCATTGTAAAATATTGATATAACTCGAAAAGTAGGGAAGAAAGTTCAAGAAACCCATGAATTTGGAATCAAATTATGAAAAAGTACATCATTTAAGACATTTATGTTAATTTTGAAGAAAATCTATTGACAAATTAATTTTGGACCCAAGTGCCACGCCTTACCTTAAACTACATGAAAAAGTTTTTCAAAAAAGTAATACAGAAACTAAATGTGATGTATGGTTAGGGCAGTTTTTTTATCTTAAAGTACATAAATGGAGCAGTTAAACAGAACAGCTGATCCCCTTGTCAATTAACATTCAAATGAAAACAAAGTGACCAGAGTCATTCATGTAAAAGTTGTAGGTCAAGGTAATTTCGCCTGAATATCAAAGTTATCAGTAGCAGATAGCCAAAAAAGCTGTCTCCAAAGTTTCATAAGCGACTTGTTTCTTGAAGAACCCTTGTTTATAACGCATTTGGTAGTCATATTGTCTGTTCTTACTATAACACTTTTATTCGACCACGAGTGTGCCCAGCCAAAAGCGGACAAAATAACAGCTGCTGTCTCTTTAACATTAATGTACCTTATTCTGGTATAAATGTTGCTTATTATTCTTAGCAAATATCATTCCTCTTTGCTTCAAAAAAATTAATCTTTAAAGGTGGCTTAGAACTTACTGTGCATCTCAAATCTTTAGGAGGGGGTTCCTCATATTGGTATTGTGTATCACCATCAGAATCTTCTGACTGTTTGTAGGTCACACTCATTTCACTTCTCAACTTTTTTGAAAATAAATAATCTGGGTGTTGCAAACCTGTAAAAAGTCACAAATTTGATGATTCATAAACTATTCTAAATAATCTTAAAAGCAAACTGTCAATGTTAAACATCTGGGCAATGTTAAACATCTGGAACTGGTAAACTGGTATAAATGACCTTTGTCTAGAATAGTGAGAGCATACAGATCTCTTTTTATTACAGAGCTTTCGTATTTTGCTATTATAAGAAGGTTTAAAATGACCATTAGAAATGTTAGTCTTATAATTTTGAAAGATTATTTTTTGGGGTGGGTGTGTTGCTTTTGTCTGCCATATTGTTTTTAGTTAAACTTCTTGGATGTTCCTTTGGTGCCTTTTATTTCATTTTACAAATGTATATTTTTACCAGTTTTTTAACAATCAAAAACTACTGATCATAATTAAAAAGATTGATTGAGACAGAGAACTTTTTCAGTAAGTGATGTGCTGCTTTACCTAACAAATTGTCTCTGAATTAATCCACAAACCTTGAGTACAATTGAGAGCTTGTGGTGTGATCATGTCTTGCTGTCTACCATTCAAACTTCTTCCCTTTGATGTGATAAAATTCTGGTTTTCTTCTGTGTGTTCTGAGGTCTGAGGATTACGTAGCAATGCCTCTTGAGAAAGGTTTAATCCCAATCTTGTGTTTCCTCCTTCTCTCTTGAATGATTCATATTCTCTTTGTGGAGTGTCTTTGAATAAATTGTGTCCAATGCTTGTATCATGACATGAATTGTCTTCCATGTTGTATGACTTATAATCCCTCAGTGATAAACAATTATCTGGCATGCTTGTGTTTTGACATGAGTTTTCTCTCCTGTTCAATGATTCATAATTCCTTTGTGGTATGTTTTCCCAATGGTCGTCTCCAGTGTTTGCGGTTTGAAATGAGTTTTCTTGTTTATCAAATTCCTCAGTCTGTCCTACAGTGTGTTTTCTAGTAACATCTTTCAGTAAATTTGAATTAGATTTTTCACCTTCATGAAGGTCTATCATTTCATCATTAGAATCTAAGGGTTCAGAATTTAGACCTATTGAACCATTGTATTTTAGGTTTCCAGGAGATTTAAATCTGTAATATTCTTTAAATCTTCTAGGTGGACAATTTTTATCCAAAACATTGAATGGTAGTTTATTGAATGCTGACTCTTTAAACATATTAGTTGTTTGAGACTGTTGACTCTCATTTTCTGATAAGACAAATGCATCAGGAGTTAAATCTAAATCAAATAAAGACTTGGGATTTTCTCTTCCTTGTAAACACTGGTCTACTTCATGTAAACTATTTCTACTGATTACATCAGTGTCCAAAGTTTGGTCAGACTTGTTCATGTTGTTAGAAATGTCTTCTGAAGTAATTATATCCGTAAACATAGATATTTCATTGCACATATTATCACTGACTTGAGAACACAATGGGTTTTCATTATTGTAACCTTCACCAGAATTGCATGTGTCTGTAACCATTCCTAGAGCATTTACCATACAATCTGAATTGGCCCCAATTTTTGTCTCTGTCTTTAATATATTTTGTTCATTGTCTCCCCTTCCAGAAACATCACTTGATAACTGACTCCCCTGCATGCTGTTTAATGGACTGCTTAAATAACTTTCATTACTCATCTGAGATATTGTATTAATATGCACATTTTGTTTCATGTCCTCCCTACAATTTTTATGTGACCCTTGAAATAGGTTGTCGGTACAAGTCTGTTCTGCAACGGACACCTGTGATGTCTGTGACATTGTGTGACTTTTAACACTGTTTATATTCAATTCTTCTTCCTGAATCAGATTTGCTGATCTCATCATTTCAGGTGTCTGAGACAACTGTTCACTTCCAACTAATATTGGACCACTTGGCTGGCTTTCATTAATGGGCCCAGTATAGGCTTGAGATAACTGATGATCTGTGGTATTGTCATGTTTATCTGGTACAGAGGAACTTGATGAAAAATTGACATTTGATTTCTGTTCTACCTTTCCATCATCCACATCCATGTTAACTGACTCTGTATCAGGTGTATGGGAAAACTTCTCATTTTCTACTAACAATAAATCATTATGCTGGTTGTCATTAGAGGCTTCCGACAGTTCATGACTTGTCCAAAGATTTGGAGATGGACAATTTTCATGCTTATCTGATACAACAGAACTAGATAGAGTATTGATATCAGTTTGTTGTTCTTTGTTTCCATCCTCCAAATTCTCATCTCCATCATTTATATCCATGCTAACTGACTCTGTATCAGACACATGTGATAGAGGGGAAAAGTTTATATCAAAGCTGACAGCCATGTCAATATCCTCCCCAAGGTCACCTTCAAAGTCTTTATCATCATTTATTATAGATTGATCTGAACTTTCAATATTTTGACTATTTATCGATAAATCAGGGACCTTGACATTTAAATTTTGAGGTATGCCATCTTCTGTTCTTAGTAAACCTTCCTCAGGTCCTGGGTCCAAATTATTAGAATACTCTGTTTTGTTTGTGGATTTCTGTGGCTCATTTTGCATAGTTAATGTAGGGTCCACCTGATTTTGTATGTTCCCTTTATTAAATACACCATTATCAGAGTGTATTTTATCTTCACGGTTGTGAAAAGTTTCAGAAATCTCCTGACTAGGTTCTACTGAGTCTGACTTATCACATGTTGTGTTTGTTTTACTATTTGTTATCCTTGTGTCACATACAGAATTAGTCCTGCCCTCTTCATATGTCAGATTGCTTGCTGACTGTGCACTATTTGCACCCTTACCTAACAAACCTAGAATTTGTGACATGGATCTTTTAGAGCTGTTATGGGGTTTATCATATCCCATATGTTGATTGTCCTTTTCCTTTAAATCTGAAAGGTTGCTGTCAGTTGCTAGAACATTTTGATTGTCTTTTAAACCTTCAGATGTTTGAATGATTTCTGAAATGTTCTCTTTAGAGTTTTGATCAAGTCTAGGGAGAGATTCTTTTGAATAGCTGGAGTGAGAACTGCCATGTCTAGTGTCTATATTCCTATCATAACTTGATAGTTCATCACTTTTATCATTTCGACAGAAACCATAAGCCTGAGAAATTAATGGACTTGTTTGACAACTTTTTCTGTGGTTGTTGATGGATTTAAGCTTGCTACCATATGAGGACCAAGGTGAAGACTGATTACTGAAGGAATTTGTAGAGAGATCTGATACAGACCCAATTGATTTTTCAGCAAATTCAGTATTCAATGAGGTATTATTCATGCTGACTGTACTTGCCATAGAATGATTTTTATCTTGGCCACATGATACAGATCTGCTCAATGCCTCAGTTTGTCGGCTAATTACAGGAGAATCAAAGCAATCTGGACTGTTCTGCAGGGCTCTTGTCACTGGTGAAGCAATAGAGTACAGCTGAGTAGAATTCTGTTTTTGTGGAGATTGGAAGCCACTTGATGCATTATTCTGTTGGGTTCTTGTCACTGGTGAAACGTTAGAGTACAAATGAAGAATATTCTCTGTTTGTGGAGATTTGAAGCCACTTGTTACATTACATTTTCTTTTTCTTAGTAGTTCTAAGTAAGAGTCTTCATGATTGGCTGTTTCCCTGGAAACATCAGGTTCAGGCTCTTGTTGTTTTATTACCCTTGGAGGAACAAAACCCTGTAAATGAAAAAAGATAAAATTCTAGATTTGTTCTACTGTTGATATTCAAAATATATCATCTCACATGTACATGAAAAAAAATAACCAGCAACACAACCTATTTCCAAGAGGAAGGTGGAAAATTAAACTTTTTATTGATATAATTATAAAAAAAAATATTATTCTAATAAGGTAATAGTAAACTGATTTTTGTGATTGAAATGCAGTAGATGCATGTATAACGTTTTTGCTACCATCACTAAAGCATGAATGCCAGAATAATGTTTGTTTGAATTGGTATGAAGGTATGCTAGGACTGCATTTTAAACAGATACAAAGTCAACCTGAAAACATAACATAATAGTATTTTCAGAATGACATTCTTTAAAGAATTACTTTATATTACATTTTTTTTATATCCAGTGTATTATACTCCACCGAAAAACTAGTTTAACCCTGCCACATTTTATATGTGCCTGTCCAAAGCTAGGAATCTTTGTCAAAGCTTATGTTTATTACTGTCATCTTTTTGTTTATTGTTCTATGTCCAGATATGGTCTTTCATTGATAATTTTAGGATTGGTTTTGAATCTATGTATTGTATTTTAGTCTTGGGCCAATGCAAGACAGCAGGCATCAACCTCTGGTCATGTTGAAGACTGCTAGCTGTTTTCCATTATGATTTTTAAATTGCAGGTTCTTTATGTTGGTTGTGTTGCGTACTCTATTCCACAATTCTTTATTGTCTTTGCTCAAATCACAATAATTCATTACAAGTGTGTTATACTATTAAATGATGAAGTTCATACTCTGACAGTTGGTTTAGCTTTTCACTCCTGACAAAAGATAAGTATATTTATTGTCTGATCTTACTGTTCTCTTCCTCTTCAACCCTGTTCTGATAGGAGCCCTGACTGGACAGGGAACAGGACGGACTGGTTCCACTACAGCTGGTGCTGCCCCCTTCTCCTCCTCGATCAGTATATAATATCTGTCTGTTTCTATCTGTTCCCCCTTCACTATAGCATCAGGTTTAATGTGCATGGAATCAAGCTTGGATTTCTTGTCATCATATAAGACTCCCTATAAGTATATGCCAATATCATGTATTAATGTAGAAATTGTATTAATATAAGTAAATGTCTTTGTAGCTTGTATGTTTACAGAGCATTTATTGTCAAGGTATACTTAAACTAATAGATACTTTTAAGATGTGGAGCAAATTAATGCAATACAACATTAATGGAAAACAGATTAATTCAAGCCAAATACTTGTGAACTTAAACTTCCAATAAACTTGATGTCATCACATTTAAAGATTAAACTAAGAATTTGCCAAAAAAATAAAAATCTTAATTTTTTTAGGGGGCTGAAAAAATCAGGGCTGGAGAGGATGAGAATCTAGGATATTTTTTTTCATGTATACTGGTCTAAAGTTGAAATATATAACAGAGGGTTTGATAATGATACAGCCCCAATATTATCTTCATGTTTTCTGTTGTTCATTTCGGACCATACCTTAGTTCCATTCAGTGTTAAGACACCATCCTGCCAAGTTTTGGCCTTCTTGGTTTTCTGGTGAGTATACAGCACCTATAAAAACAAATCAATGACATACCACTAGTCTTTTTAATTTTCCTTATTGTTTATGTGTATAAAAAAACAAGAAGATAATATCAATATTCAGAAAAAACTATAAAGGAAAATATATATGTTTTTGAATTTTTATATTTAGAAAACAGAAGATATTTAAACCCATAATTTTGACATTCTAACCTTATATATATGAGAATTGTATAGAAAAGGAAAAGCATGTAAAGAAAAGCATGAAGTATTTTTTTTTAAAATTACATCTATAAAATGCTTATTTATGTAAAACACAGTTTGGTTTTTTTTTAAAGACAACACACCTTAGTATTCAATTCTTTTACATATATAAATAAAAAGATGTGGTTTCCATTATTCTTTCTACATATCACATCCAAGTTGACCTGTAAATTTAACGTTGCTGTTTTAATATATGATTTAAGGAAAACCAATTACTCATAATGTTATTTCCATGATTTCAATCATGGTAAATGATGCTGTTTTGATATAGCCCCACTAATCAATGTAACAAAAATTTGTACTTACTAAATACTCCATTCTACAAGATAAACTGTCATCAAGTAACAGTGGCCATACACTGTAGATCCTGACCAACTAACAGGGAAAACATTCTAAAAACAATATAAATAAACACTTGAGAAATATTTATATCATTGTAGATTTATATATAGAATGTCTGTATTTGATTGAGAACTATTATTTTGTAGATAAAAAATCTATGATTTTTGCAATTTGAAAAAAAAAAATAATAAAATTCATTTTTTTTCACAAACATTGGTTTTCTCATGCTCTTCTTAAAAATGGAATAGTTCTGAAAAAATTATCAAATATACTTGTAATACTTTAGTAATTTTTTTTAATAGCGAGCATCGCTTACAGCATTACGTATACGCATGTTTTGAGATGTACCAGAAAAATACTGATGATAAAACCAGATATGGTTTACTTTTAGGCACAGGATACAGTTACAGCAAATTTGGGCAAAACCGTAATGATAAGAAATTTTTATTGTTATGGCAAAGACGAAAATCGGGAACGGATGACAGGACAGAGACCAAATCATTTGTGATAGTAACAATAAGAATTCTTATTATTATGGAACTTATTATTACGGCAAATATATATTGTGACGATATGAAATAAAGAGTAGCATAACATTTTATTTATTATTAAGACACAAGTGGACAAGAAAAAGTAATAATTTAAGCTTAACTCCAAGTTATTTTGATAACTTATAGCACATTTCACACAACGAATAATTGGTTTTCAGGTTTTGTTTTCAATTCTGTGCATTTCCGTTCTGAGAAAATGAAATTTAGTACATGTATATAGTTTTCTTAGGAAAGAAGACACCTAGGTTGTTGCTGAATTAATCACAGTTAAAACCAAGGCATCCACCACAGACGATGGTAACGATTATATAATCACAATTCAAAACATCCAAGCTCGGTTACTGTAAACAGGGGTTCAAATTAACATTTGAGAGCAAAAGGTCCAGGACTTTTGGGAGTCCTGAATGGAATGTCCTCCAGAAGACATGGAAAGGTCCTCAATAAGAGTTTATTGTAAAAACTGGCATGTCCAGGACCTTTGTCATATGTGATTAAATTTTTTCTCCCCACTAAAAATTTTGGTCTGGTTCGTCCATTGTTCACAATTTACGTGTAAGATAATTTTTAAGAACATATACACACCGTATTACCTGATATATATCAAAACCCGTGTGTTCTCATTTAAATAACAACAGAAAATGATACATCAATACCGGTTGTAAAATCAAGTGGGTGTTGATGTATCATTTTCTTTTGTTTCTTAAATGAGAACAGACAGGTTTTGATGTATCAGGTAATACCGTGTGATAAAGGTGTATATAGAAGAGGAGTTCTCTTAAGCCAGGATGCTCCCTCTGGCAAAAAGTTGTATTCAACAAAGAGTAGAGAATGTTTTTTTTTCCAATATTAACTACTGATGAGATAAATTTTATATTTTTTTTATTATTTATGATAATTATTATTAATAGCCGAAGAAGTTAACTATAAACATGATAAAATATTTTATCTTTAGTAAATCTCTTATGCATATCGCCCAAAAGTACTGAAATTTGTCGTAATTATTTTGATATTGTTAGATAGCCGAGTCTTTCAGGAATGAGATGGTAAAAATTTTTAACAGCTCTACTTTTTATTATGAATAAAACAAAAACTAGTCTATGGAAAAGGACGAAAAATGCAAATTCTCCCAATCTGATTGAAATTGGTCACAATAAACAAATTTTGTTATCAGCATTTATCGACAGCGGGTATCAGATTTTAATAGCAAATTGTGTAACCTTTAACAGGTAATTACTTGTCTAAAATTCACCTAGTTATAACGTAAATTTCACTTGTTTATTCTGCTATTTAACGGTACTAAATTGGAAAGTAATTAATGAAAAATATAATAAAACTTGTAAGATTTCCCAGAGGCACTTTTTAAAGAATGTACATAGAGTTAAATAAATCGTTATTTTAACCTGACCACTTTTAAACAGTATTTTTCAGAAATTGCCTGATCAAAATTAACAGAAAGTTAGACTATCTCATACAGCAGAATTTTCTCTTTCCAATGATATGAATATTTTATTTGTCTAATTTATAATAAAAGTGTTTACCCTAGAACAGTTATACCATGTTCAGACAATATCCCCAGTTTATAAAATATGCGTAGACTTTGTTATTTTTAACTTAACCATGTTATCAGGCATGTCAGGAGAGACAAATCTCTTTAGTTTAATTATCTCAGGTTCTCCGTCCCGATTTTTGTCTTTGCCGTATAACAATAAAAATTTCTTAATTGTTATGGTTTGCCATAATCCTATACTGTGCCATACTTTCACGGTGCAAAAAATGAGGGGGGCAGACAGGGGGGACGGGGATACTGGGTTGAGGAGTCGGGGAACGGGTGTAGAAGGGGCGGGAAATAGGGTGAAAGGGGCGGGGAGCAGTGGTACAAGGGGGGGGGGTAAGGGGGACAGAGGTACTGGGGTTGAGGTGGCAGGAGCGGGGGTGGAAGGGACGGGGAGTGGAGGTGGAGGGGCAGGGAGCAGGGGTGGAGAATGGTTGAAGAGAACCCCTGTCCATCCCCACAAAAATAACAGAAAAATATATAGAAAATATTATCTCCCAATCAGGAGTTATTTCCTCGTTTTAAAGATTGCAAATTCTCCTGATTGAAGGAATCTCCCAAATTGAGAGAATCTCTATTTTATAGCTGTCTGAAAATTTATGAAAAAGTAAAATTTTGACCATCATACAATTTTACAAATGACACCACGCATTCGTCAAATATTAAATAAATTTGCTATATAATGTACGATGTATTAAATGCTTCATTAAATGATTTGAGCAAAACTAACGGGTATAACGTTCTTTCAGCTTCTCTCATTTTTAGTTTTCAGACGATGCCGCTTCTTGAAATTTTGTTGTCTCCCCTTGTGAAGAATGATCATCTGTGCGTTTTAAGAAATGGAAAATATTATAGAAATAGATTGAAAACATAAAGCACTTGTTAGCAGAACATAAAGATGAAGGTCTCAGTCTTGTATTGTTTTTCCCATAGACTTCAATAGTACACCTGAGATTTTTGGAATTTTTAAAAAAATACTTAAAATGATTCAATAAAACTTTTGCTATATTTTTTCAATAAAAGAAGTGTCAAAAGACATTTTGAAGGGGGAAATGAAAAAAAAGTGCCACGAACTTTGGTACACCACAGAAGTTTGAACTAAAAATATTGTTTTTCTACTTTCACTTTCACTTCAAAAAGCAAAAATACCCCCCTTTTCATGAATACTTTTTTATTTGAAAATGCAATTTTCTCATTTCTAAAAGTTAATGATGTCATAGTGTGGTGTCTTACCATCAATAAGAACCAAAAGTTAGAAACAAATGCTTGAAAATGAATGCTGCAAACAACACAGAGAAAAGGCACTATATTTTAATAGCATCCATGTTTTGACGTCCACCCGCGCAAGAACTTACAATACAAGACTGGTACCTGAATACGTGGTTTAATTTTATTTTATATCTAAAGATTGTTTGTTTGGTGGAACTATCCCACACAAGCAGTATAGGTAAGGTTCCAACATACAAATCAAATCAAATCAAATTTATTGGCACAAACACATAAATGTACATGGTTAAGGCCCAATTACAAACAGATATAATAAAAGGTAAATAGTCTTGAGTTTTACAATTATAGTATATTGAGATATACATATAAACTATAGTAGTAAATGTAAATATTATAGTACAACATGTTGTAAACCTATATTATTAACAGGTTTAAGACTAGACATTTATAACAGGTTTTTTCTAGTGTTCATACAATTTGTGATGAATGAAGAGGTCAATTTAAGTATTTTTATTGAACTATTATTTAATAAAAATGGTATTTTAATATTTTCTTTAATATCTTTCTTGTTGTCTAGCAGATTTAAAATATTATTGTTAAATTTATCCCTTTCACTTTTGAGGGCTTTGCATTGTAAAAGAAAGTGTTTTTCATCTTCTATTTGATTTGAATTACATAATGGGCAGTATCTTTCATTTTTTGGGATATTGAGATGTCGTCCTTGCTCGATAAGAAGTACTTTAAGTGAGCACTTATTCGAATTTTGCAAATGGCAGCTCGATCATCTCTGTTTGTTAATATATCAACATACGAGGGTCTCGTCCCCATTTTATATATACTTTGAAAAAATTCTAATTTAGATGATTTGCATATATTTGAGTTTTGGATCTGTAGACATTGATCCTGTATCCGTTGCTTGATTTGGCTAAGGCAGCTATTAGAAAAAAAAGTATTATTTATCATGTATGCAAAACCCAGATCATTTAAGACATCCTTTACCTTTTTCATCCAGGGATTATATTCTTTTGAGTTAATGAAGATTTCTTTTAATAAGGTGTTATCAGAATCTAGGATATGCTTGTAAAAGTTTAATATAGAAAATAAGATTTTACTTTTTAGTGGGATCCTATTTAGTTCTGCACGGCAACCGTCATTGGTTGCCTTACAGTTGACTCCTAGTATCTCTTTAATAAATTTAATACATACATTTGAACAGATAAGCACGATAGGACTACTGTAGTTGTAACATTCAATTGTATCCCCCGTGAAATAATTTCCTTTGGAAAACATTTAATATTAAATATTCTCCAGAGATACTTTCTTATTATAAAATGTTTTCCATTCCTATCAAATTGGGTCCTTCTTAACTTGATATTGATTGAAAAATGTTCACCTACATGTAGAAGGACAGGTGATATCCAATCAATGAGGAATGGAGCTTTGGAATACCAATTAACTCACCAAATAACTCACAAAAAGCTCATGATTTCTTTTTACAGACTATCCCTATAATCTATTGTATTCAAGTTAAAAATATAATCAAAGATGATATTTGATTGTTGAATTTCTCCCTGGATAATATTTCATTTACAAATAATATCCAGGATAATTTTTCATAATTATAAATTATTCAGTAACATATTACCAAAATTCATTCCCAGAATCATAAATATCATACGTGGTGATATCTAATAGTTAAATAATATTCCCCAGGATAATATTTCATCATTGAATACTATCTAGGACCATATAATATTATATAATTAAAGTTAAATGATTTTATCAATGTCCAGGATAATTTTTCAAAATTAGAAATTATCCAGTTAAATATCACCCAGGATAATATTTTATCATTAAAACTATCTAGGACCATAAATCATCTAGTATTAATTAATTTAAGTTTAATGATTTTATCAATGTCCAGGATAATTTTTCATAATTAAAAATTTTCCAGTTAAATACCCCCCAGAATAATATTTCATTATTAAATACTATCTAGGACCATATTTCATCTAGTATTATTTAATAAAAGTTTAATTCGGATACCCCATTGGTACCTCTGCTTCTTACTGATATTTTATCAACGTGATCCAGGATGATATTTCATAGAAGAATATCTTCTGGGATTGTTTTTCATTGTTTATTGTTATCTAGAATATTTCATAGTTTCAAAAACCTTAAAAGAAGATTAAAAACATAAGAGAAAAATATTCAAAGTGTTTGTCTGGACAAAATTTATGTTACAATGTACTGCTTTTTACTCTTATTTTGTCTGAAATTTGAAATCAGCAGCATGAGCGAAAAATCATGAGTTTCAAAATAATGTTTAAGTTACAATTATGCAACATACCCCTTCCTTTTCAGGACATAGTCTTATATAATTGATCAAATATGGGAATAGTAATCAAAATATTACAACTGATAAAGATTATCAAATCAAAATCATGTTAAAACAGTTCAGTGTCAACTCAAAAAATCAGTTTTATAAGTGGATAAAATTAAATGCTCACAAGATACTTTCCAACATGTCACTTCTTTGTGACGAATGAATGGTTAAACAGTGGATACTTTTTCATATAGGTGGAAACTTTTCTACAATTAAATAGTATCCTAAGGAAAATATTTCACATTGAATACTCTCCTCTGGATAGAATTTAGTTAGGATACTATTATGTCTTACATAGTTGCCAAGCATGTCAGGCCACTTGTTTGTTAACTACATACATGCATACATGTATGACTTAACCAGATTCATAATTTAAAAGTGTTTAAAGGGAGAATGTTATTTGTAACTACCTGAATCTTATTCTGAATAAATACGATGTAGGACGATTACTGGTAAATTTGTAAATTGTAAATTTGTAAATTTGTAAATTGGTATAACTCGAATGATCCAAGCCCTATCCGTCTTCGCATACTTCGGCGCGACAGGGCTTGAACTCGTCCAATGGAAATTCTCCGTCACTCGCTGTCCAGTTCAGACAGCGAATCACAATCCTTTTAATGATGTTAATTAAATAGTTGATAAGATTACTTTGTTCTTTTCTAAAACAGATATGACAAAAAGGTGTGAATTACGTGATAATTAATAATAAATTAATGATAATGAGTTTTCTCTACATTGGTCCTAAGAATTTTTGGTCAACACAGTATGCTCACCCATTCATGTGATTCTCCCGTCGGGAGACGAAATCTCCTGACTTTTTTATCCATCTCCCTTTCTCCCGACTTTTTGTGTAATCTCCCGCTTTTTCAAGACATGGCAAAATTTTAATTTTATAGACATTTTAATTGATCAGTCATAAAACATTTCCGGTGTTTTAGGGGTTTGTCAATTAGGGAGACGTTAAATTAACAGGTATAGGTGTTAATTAAAAGTTTATTGCCATAATTGACCCGATGATTGATTGTATAAACAGTTTGAGATTAATCAGTGAAGCCATGTATATTTGGCACACGCTAGTGCCCTCAATTGTCATTGAAATGCAATTTTAATGAGCGTTGAAAATCTCCCGCATTTTTGTCCAATCTCCAGCCAAAAAATTCAAAATCTCCAGCTTTGTCATCACAGATCCCTCACATGTATGCTCACCTGACAAATTTTGACGAATTATTATCGTAATAGCATTCAGGCGTTAATGTAGTGACTGTAAGGAGCGAATAAAGGTAATAACAAAACTACCGAACTTGAATGATCAATCTCATAGTCCAGAGAAAATGACAAAAACTAATCAGTCATACCGGAGAACTGGTGGATCGCAATGGTCCTGACTTGGTACAGGCATTTCAAACGAAATGGTGGGTTAAACCAGGTTTTATGGCGCCAAACCAAATATAACGACTGTATTATTCGGGTTAGTACTGGTATAGACGCATTGGAAGAGAGCTGCTGCTTTAGTAGCAGGTTGGGAGAGCTCTCAACTGTTTTTCTGCGCACTGTGTGTTTAGGACTCAAGTACATGTTGTTGTAGCTTATTCCAATGGACCATTGACGTATTGTGTCGAGAAAGAAAGAGTTCCTGTATTGGCTGCATTTGGATGGTGGTACGATAAAGGCAGCAGCTATGATTACTCTGCTACAAGCAACAATAAGAATTTTTAGCTCACCTGACCCGCAGGGTCATGTGAGCTATTGTCATCGTTAAGCGTCCGTCGTCCGTCGTCCGTCGTCCGTCCGTCCGTTAACTTTTCTTCAAAGATCTTCTTCTCTGAAACCACTGAAGGGATTGCATTGATACTTGGTATACATGATCTTTAGGATGTCCTCTACCAAGTTTGTGAATTATATACATGTCGACCAACCAACATGGCCGCCGTTGCTAAAAATAGAACAGGGGGGTCAGACCATTGTTTTTGGCTTATAACTCGAAAAGTATAAGAGATAGAGAAAATCCGAAGCAACCTTCCTTGTTCAGCATCAAAAGCTCTACAAATCTCTTCATTGAGTCGAAGTTGTGAAACGGCTCCTTACAGGAGTTATTGCCCTTTAATCATCAAATTTGACCATTTTTGCAGTTTTTGGACAATATCTTGAAAATCGTTAGAGCTAGAGGAAAAGTTAGCATTGCAGAATTGTTTAGCTCATTGAGATCTACAAAAATGATTTCAGGGTCTAAATTGTCAGATCAGCCGTTTAAGAGTTATTCCCCTTTAACTGTTTTTTCCATTAATTTACACTGATTTTCAAAAATCTTCTTCTCTAAAACTACTGAAGGGATTGCATTGATACTTGGTATACATGATCTTTAGGATGTCCTCTACCAAGTTTGTGAATTATATACATGTTGACCAACCAACATGGCCGCCGTTGCTAAAAATAGAACAGGGGGGTCAGACCATTGTTTTTGGCTTATAACTCAAAAAGTATGAAAGATAGAGAAAATCCGAAGCAACCTTCCTTGTTCAGCATCAAAAGCTCTACGAATCTCTCTATTGAGTCGAAGTTGTGAAACGACTCCCTATAGGAGTTATTGCCCTTTAATCATCAAATTTGACCATTTTTGCAGTTTTTGGACAATATCTTGAAAACCGTTAGAGCTAGAGGAAAAGTTAGCATTGCAGAATTGTTTAGCTTATTGAGATCTACAAAAATGATTTCAGGGTCTAAATTGTCAGATCAGCCGTTTAAGAGTTATTCCCCTTTAACTGTTTTTTCCATTAATTTACACTGATTTTCAAAAATCTTCTTCTCTAAAACTACTGAAGGGATTGCATTGATACTTAGTAAACATGATCTTTAGGATGTCCTCTACCAAGTTTGTGAATTATATGCATGTCGACCAACCAACATGGCCGCCGTTGCTAAAAATAGAACAGGGGGTCAGACCATTGTTTTTGGCTTATAACTCAAAAAGTATAAGAGATAGAGAAAATCCGAAGCAACCGTCTTTGTTCAGCATCAAAAGCTCTACGAATCTCTTCGTTGAGTCGAAGTTGTGAAACGACTCCTTATAGGAGTTATTGCCCTTTAATCATCGAAATTGACCATTTTTGCAGTTTTTGGACAATATCTTGAAAACCATTAGAGCTAGAGGAAAAGTTAGCATTGCAGAATTGTTTAGCTCATTGAGATCTACAAAAGTGATTTCAGGGTCTAAATTGTCAGATCAGCCGTTTAAGAGTTATTCCCCTTTAACTGTTTTTTCCATTAATTTACACTGATTTTCAAAAATCTCTAAAACTACTGAAGGGATTGCATTGATTCTTGGTATACATGATCTTTAGGATGTCCTCTACCAAGTTTGTGAATTATATACATGTCGACCAACCAACATGGCGGCCGTTGCTAAAAATAGAACAGGGGGGTCAAACCATTGTTTTTGGCTTATAACTCAAAAAGTAAAAGAGATAAAGAAAATCGGAAGCAAATTTTCTTGTTCAGCATCAAAAGGTCCTTACAGTAGTTATTGCCCTTAACTGTTTTTTCTATTAATTTAAACTGATTTCCAAAAATCTTCTCTGAAACCACTGAAAGGATTGTTTTGCAACTTTGTATACTTGAAGGTTTGTGAAATTTATTCAAACTTTAGCATAAGAGATCAGGTGAGCGATTCAGGCTCCTGGGAGCCTCTAGTTTTGGTTACTCGCATAATTAAACAGGGAACAATTTCCGGATACAGCTTTTTTCAGTCCGGAATCTCACGAATAACAATAAGAAATAAAATTACTCTTGTTATTGTATCCGAAAATATGAAAACAGTCACACTTGTCAAACAAAATTATTTTGTGATAGAAATATGTGCATTATGATGTAATAAATCATTATAATGTAATGAATAGTCGATTTGCCAATAATAAGCTTTGGATTTTATTACGTAATCCATTTAATTTTTCTTTGTATTAACACAATGGAAAATACATCGGTTATGGAATGGCATACAGACCAGACATTATTAGACGTTTCGGCCATAGGCCTTCTTCAGTATCACAAAATTATTGTACTTTAATCAAAGTGTAGAAATAACAATAATTTTGTGATATTGAAGAAGGTGTAAGGCCTAAAGATCTTATATAAATGATTTATTTAAAAAATAAGTATATTTAGTATGTAACCAAAAGGGATAATAAACACTTTCACATTATTGTACATTAGTATTTTCATTTTTATTTATTTTATGATGTTTTATGACACTTTCGGCACAGCCAATATGTTGTTTTAGGTGGAGCCTTAAATCAACAATCTTCAGGCAACATTTTCATTTCTTTCAGTTTGCAGGTAATAATAACATGAATAAGTCAAGAAATCTTAACTTCATTTTTAGCTCACCTGACCCGAAGGGTCATGTGAGCTATTGTCATCGTTAAGCGTCCATCGTCCGTCCGTTAACTTTTCTTCAAACATCTTCTTCTCTGAAACCACCAATGGGATTGCTTTGAAACTTTTTACACTTGATCTTTAGGATGTCCCCTACCAAGTTTGTGAAATTTGTGAACGTCAACCAACACACATGGCTGCCGTTACTAAAAATAGAACAGGGGGGTCAGACCATAGTTTTTAGCTTATAGCTAAAAAAGTATAAGAGATAGAGAACATCCGAAGCAACCTTCCATCTTCAGCATCAAAAGCTCTACAAAACTGTCCTTTGAGTCAAAGTTGTGGGACAAACTCCTTATAGGAGTTATTTTCCCTTAATCATCAAAATTGACCATTTTCACAGTTTTTGGACTTAATCTTAAAAGCCATAAGAGTTAGAGGAAAAGTTAGCATTGCAAAATTGTTCAGCTCATTAAGATCTACAAAAATGATTTCAGGGTCAAAATTGTCAGATCATCCTTTTAAGTGTTTTCAATCAATTTTAACTTAATATGTTTGCTTTTTTTTTTTTTTAAATGGAAAGCTTTCTAACATTGTATTCTTGGTCTTAAAAGTGTTTTCTATCCTAACTCATCTCTTTAATGTTACTTACCAAGTACATGTAGACCATGTTGCACACTAGGTAAGAGGCTGTAGCATAAGAGATCAGGTGAGCGATTCAGGCTCCTAGGAGCCTCTAGTTTATTGTTACTCGTAAGATTCTGGACTGAATAAGAGCCATTTCCGGAAACTATCCTGTTTTAGTCCTCAAGTAACAATAATAAATTCTTATTGTTACTCGTGGTGAGTAATTGTAGCCAGTCTGTACAACAAAAGTCCTGGTGATGTTTATTTCCTGATGGTCTGTGATGTTATTTGTTGGGCAGTCTTTGTACTTGACTGAATGGATTTGTCTCTTTGGTGAAGCTGGTCTGCTGTAAGCGTTGTAGTTGGTAATAATATGAATTATGAAACACCCCCGAAGGGTCATGTGAGCTATTGCCGTCACTTGGCGTCCGTCCATCCGTCGTCCATCGTCTGTCGTCCAACTTTTCAAAAATCTTCTTCTCTGAAACCGCATGGCCAAATGTAACTAAACTTGGTAGGGTTGTTCTATAGTATGTCCTTTACAAAACCATTGTTCGGATTTTTGATTGGAAGATCAACATGGCCGCTGTGGCTAAAAATAGAACATAGGGGTAAATTGCAGTTTTTTGCTAATAACTCAAAAATGGTTACAGATATCAAAATTCTGATGGGAGACAAAAGTGATCAGCATCTCAAGATCTACCTGCTGTGAAAGTTTCAAGAAGATCTAACAACTGATGTAGGAGTTATTGTCCTTTTTATGGATTTTTTCAAAATTTTTCACTTGTTTAGCCATAGATCTTGAAAACTATACAAGATATTTCAAGAATTTAAATTGCATATGATTAAGCACATCAAGATCTACATTTCATGTCTGTAGGATCATTTCTTTTAGGAGTTATTGTTCTTAAAACAATTAACTTGTCTGACACCGTAAGACCAACTGCATTTTAACTTGGCACACTTGTTTAATAGCTTATATGCTACAACTGTATTGTTCAGATTTTTGATTCATCAAAAAATATGGCCGCCATGGCTAAAAATAGAACATAGGGTAAATTGCATTTTTTGCTAATAACTCAAAAATGGTTTCAGATATCAAAATTGTGCAAGAATAAAAAAAGATCAGCATATTAAGATCTACTGTGCTGAAATTTTGGGAAAGATCTGACTGCTGATGTGGGAGTTATTGCCCTTTTTCCTGATTTTTGCCAAATTTTGCACTTATGAAGCCCAATATTTTGAAAACTAACCAAGATATTTCAGAAATTTAAATCACATATGGTTATGCACAATAATATCTACAAAATATATGTGTCTGTGTGGTTCAGGTGAGCGATTCAGGCTCCTGGGAGCCTCTTGTTCAGTGTGTTCATTGTTTAAAAAATTAAAGAGAAAAGCTAGTAAGTGAGTGACAGAAACATTGTCAGCCCATCATTAATTTATTAGCTGACATGACATTTGGTAGACTTCAGAGACAGATCCACAGGGATTTGAACACATTCCCCCTTTTGATTGTAAAATTTGTTTCACACAGATTTTTGGCGAACTTGACCTGGAACCCGCAAATCTTTAGTAGACTATAACTTTTACAAACTCGATACGCCATGACTTTCTTCATTAAAGAGGATTTTAGTTCACTCTCTTTATGACTTGAATTTGTGTGTTGCTGGTTGCTGCACAATTGATTGTGTGTTGTCTGTACCTTTATGTTGTTGGAATGTTCTTGAATATTGACAGAATTTGTCCTTGCCCTTGGACCTTTGATATTGACATATGCCCCATTGCAACCTGAGGTCTCTGCTTCTTTCAACCATGAATGTGCAAGGCTGTTCATGGTACAAAACCAGCGTAATTTTCCTGGGTTGTTTCATAAAAATCATAAATGATTACATGAATTCCTCCACATTGCTTGTTTTATTTAAGATTTATTCTTAATGCTATTTGTTTTTGTTTTTTTTAGGAAATGATGCTCTTCAAGTGATACAAAATATTTCAAAAAATGAAACACAACCATCTATTGACAGAAATGGACAGTCTTTACCTGTGGCTGAACAGCATGAGCAGAATGGTGCAAGTGTTCAAAATATAAAAACTAATGACAAAGTCAACATTCCAAATGCTCAAAATGTACAGAGCAGTTCAAAACCAGAAATAAGCAATAAAACACAAGATCAAGGTAATAATAATATATTGAATCAGCAGGATGGAAAACAAAACACAAGAAGTCAAAGTGTTTCGAATCAAGAAAGGCCACAAACAAACTTATCAAGGTCTGAATCAACAGGAGATCTACCAGTTGTAAATGATAAGTTAGATACTAGTGTAAAAAGTGAACAAAGAGATGACAAGGTTCAATCATTTCCAGGAGAAGGGATGGTAGAAGAAGAACCAAGTAACAAAGCAAATGCACCAGATGTAGTTTCTAATGAAGCTGAAAACAGACAATCAGATCGAACAGTACCAACACAACAAGATTTGAGCACTCAAAACAAGACTGATCAAACTAAAGAAAATAACCAGATGTCTGCTAAAACTGGAGACAATCAAGAAAACAAACAAACAGGAGGAACAGTGAAACAATCAATTCAGTTTCCAGTGAGTTCCGTGAAACAACAAAACCAAACATTGTCATCAGAACAAAAATCAGTTGCAGGAGTTATGAGCAAACTAGAAGGACAAGGAAGCTCTCAAAGCCAACCAGCTCAACCCATGGACAATACTCAGAATCAAGATATATCCCAGAAAGACCAAGAAACTGGACCAAAAACTAGTGACAAGGTTCTGCCATTAAGGGAGGCTATGTCAAGGCCAACTACATTCAAACCACCATCTTCTACAGCAGGAAAAATCAGTTCTCTACCTTCACTCCCATCCAGTAGACCCACTCCTTCTTTCTCATCCAGAAGACCTGCCATCAGAGGTACCACGCCTAGGTATTACTATGAATCATCACCACAATCTGGTAAGAAGGATCTTATAAAATATGGTTAAAGTGTTTATTTATAACTAAACATTTGATCAATTCTTCATGTAGAAATCTTTTATACAAAAAATATTGATAAAAAAAACATAAGGTTATAAATAGGTGTATGTTATAAGGTCCCGCAGAGCGGGAGCTAAATTGACTGAGTATGATGCCTTAAACCGGAAGACGTATAAGCTAGTCAGAAATCCGCACCCAATAACACAGAATGCAAAATTTAAATTCCTTTTTTGGAATTTTCAATTTAAAAAAAAATAAACATAGTCCTTGTATTAATATAAATTATTAAAAGTATTTCCAGCTATGAAATGCTTTTAATGTAAAGAATTTAAATAAAAAATTGGGACTTCAGGCATATTTTAATTATTGGCGTCTATTCTATCACTAGAGGTCGCATCCATCAAAACAAAATGACAAAAGCGCGGGAACCTGTCATTCTAATTTTCGCGAAACAAGACACCCCCCCCCCCAATAAAAGGGGTGCATTATCATCCAAACAAATAACTTGAATACTCCAGCGGACAAATTTCATTTCCAGGAGCCATTATATTTACTTTGTTCTCAGTACACAAATTTGGTTTTGTTAATTTCTCTCTAACTGGCTTTGCATTAGAAAATGAAAGTAGAAATATTCTTGGAAAAGGGTGCGTTCTGCGAGGTCCGCTTTCGAAGCAATTCACTTCCTTGTTCTGTTGGACTCTGTTTGCAGGTTCGTTCTTTTTTCAAAGTTATGGGTATGAGGCACCATATATATATAAGAAAGTTATTTTATCTGCGGGAGCTTATCAGGTTTAACCTGTATCATATTTATTATTCCCAGTAAAAAATATAGTTTACTTTAAATTCTTTTAAAATATTGAACATGTAAAAACAAGAATTAACATTTAAGTTTCTTATATATCACGATAAAAGATGTATGAACATGACTTTCTGTTTGATTAGAAAATGCCATAGATGAGGAATACATGTTACAGTTTGATGATGACAAGGACCAATATGACAATGCAGAGAAGGAGGATGGAGACAATGATTGGAATGATGATGTGCAGCTTGATATCAATGATTGGGATGATAAACATGAAACTAATGATAAAGATGTTTGGGATGATAGCTTTGATACTAATGATAAGGATGTTTGGGATGATACTGATAAGGAGGATTGGGATGATAACAATGATGACCAAACTGATTGGTCTGAAATCAAAACTGACCCTAACATGGTAGATGGAAAAGGTAAATCTTTTACATGTTGTTAGAATTAAAGATGAGTATCAGATGTCTACTATTAAAGTTTCGCATCTAACACTGATTCAAATTTTTCCTTCTTTAAAGACAAAATATTGTGGCTAGGATTATATATGTAACAATAGATGAACTTTAATATGATAAATTATAGAAGTTGAACAGAGGTTACAGTTTTATTAACATTTTACCAATACTACAGTGCATATACATGTATTTGTTGCATTTTTAATAACATCAGAGAAAAACCTAATTATGAATATCTTTACCAGGGTTTGTTTTACAATTATAAATCTACTACTTGGTAATTATGCATGTACAAAAATGTTAGATTTTTAACATTGTATTTTTAATTTAAGTTAATGGTTATATCTTATTTAAATGACTTATCATTAGAGACAGTAGTTAGTTAATGATTTTATACTTTAATAGATGAGACTGATGATGTTGATGATATGTATTACCATGATGATTTTAACAGTGTGGCAGACAAAACTGGAGACTTTTGGGATGGTAAGGCAAACTTATTCATGTATTAAATACATGTACATGTACTTTGATTATGGCATTGGCATCATATCAGTATTTCTCATTGATACAGATATTTTGTTGTATCATAATACCATTTACTAGACATTTGGTAAAGAAAATTCTTGTCTTTAAGTTTAACACCATTTTGCTTCTGATTTTTGGTAACATCCTCTTTATGATCACCACAGGAACATTAGTGTTCTATAGGCACAAACGAAGGAGATCCAGTACTCTACTGGTAGTGAATAATGAGTCAGCCTTTTAACACTAAGGTACATTGTTTTTTGTCTCGCCTGCGACTTTAGTCGCTGAAGGCGAGACTTAGGTATTACTTTCCGGCGGCTGCGACGGCGTAAACTTTTTTGTAAGAGTTAAGACTTTTGTAAAAAATTAATTACAAGAAAAGTATAATAGCTAGGCATTTGATATTTGGTATACAGACAGTTGGAGTTATGGTCTATGCAACTAGCACCATGCCGTTTGACCCTGACCCCAATTTTATGGTTCAGCGACTCTGTGAACTTAGATGTTTTTTCGGGCCAAAAGACCCCTTTGTAAGACTTTTGTGGAAAATGAATTACATGAAAAGTATAATAGCTAGGCATCTGATATTTGGTATACAGACAGCTGGGGTTGTGGTCTATGCAACTGACACCATGCTGTTTGACCCTGACCCCAATTTTATGGTTCAGCGACTCTGTGAACTTAGAAGTTTTTTCGAGCCAACAAACCCCTTTGTAACACTTTTGTGGAAAATGAATAAAATGAAAAGTATAATAGCTAGGCATCTGACATCTGGTATACAGACACTTCGGGTTATGGTCTATGCAACTGGCACCATGCCATTTGACCCAGACCCCATTTTCATGGTTCAGTGACTGTGTGGACTTAGGTTTGTGGAAAATAAATTAAGTAAAAAGTATAACTAAGCTAGGCATCTGATATTTGGTATACAGACATTTGGGGTTTTGGTCAACACAACTGACACGATGTTGTGTGACCCTGACCCCATTTTCACAACGGTTCAGTGACTTTGTGAACAAAGATGATTTTTGGGTTGAAAATGAGTTCAGTGAAAAGTATAATATAAAAGCTAGGCATCTGATATTTGGGGATTATGGTATACACAACTGACGTCACCATGTAATGTGACCTTGACCCCATTTTCATGGTTGAATGACTTAGTGAATGTTGGTCTTTTTTCATTGTTTCCCAATAACTATGGTAGATAGAACACACTTTAGACATTTTTGTGATAGTTAAATAGAATTCTTTCATCTGTCACATGACCTCGACCTTAACTTTTCTGGAGGCCCAGCTAGACCTTCAATGAATTCTGTCGGCACGACAGGCGAGACATACTTGAGTGTCAACTCTTGTTTATCCTTGTCAGCAATGATCATTTTTTAAACAATTTTGAAAATGTCCAACTCTTTATTGACACCAAGGCTGGTCTCAAGGAAAGGGGCAAAAACTGTTGTCCCATGATCGGGGGAACTGTACCCAATTTATCTTTTTGAATTTTATTAGTGTAGGCTTAAAGTTACATTGGCACACTGCAAACTTGAGTAGGATTTATATTTATGAGCATATTGCTTTGTCTGAAATCAGTATAGTGGAATAAGGTTAAATATTTTCTATTGATTGACACAGGACCCAACATGCACTTATATCATTCAATTGTTTTATATTTATTTTATTTTGTTTTTTCACAGAGCCTATGGAAAACAGAAATCCGTTCATTAAAGACAAGTTTGTGGTTAAGAAGACCCAGTCAGTGGATGATAGGAGTATGATGGGCTTCTATAGCTGGGTCCTGTGTGTTACTATCCTGATGTTGATCATCTTTGTTCTCTTCACACAACACAGACCTAGGGTAAGTAGTTCTATAGCTGGGTCCTGTGTGTTACTATCCTGATGATGATCATCTTTGTTCTCTTCACACAACACAGGCCTAGGGTAAATCATCAAAGCCTATATTCCCCCATGTCCCCAACACAGGTTTATGGTTTGTCGATCACATTAAAAAAGTGTCCCATGATCCCATCACAATGTCTAAAGATCGTAAAACAATTAAAAAGTACCTCTCCAATCTGATTAACTTAAGCCCAAATACCCTGCATGCAAACAACACTTGTTTAGGGATGCACATAATAAAATGACATACTGAGAGCTAAACTCCCTACAGGTACACAGCACCAACTGAGAAAAAAAATTATCATGTTTGAACAACATGAACAACCTGGATCTTCAAGCACAAAATAAGTCTTAGATTTGTCAGTTATCTTCTCCTGATTTTTAACTAACATCCACAACCACCTACACATTGTCTTAGACTGTTGGATTACCTTAAAGTTCTTAATTTTCAACTATGTATAAATTTGCATAGTGAGCCTTTTGTACTGTTTTCTCTTATTTATTTTTAGCCACCAAGGAGAGGATCAAAGACATCCAAATTCTTGGCATGATAATGACACGTCTTGTTTATGATTTCAGTGTGGACGACAGCGCCCAAGATCACCGACAATATCTGCCGAGGAAGGGAAAAGTCTGATGCAAAATATCTACTCCTAACTTTCTGAGAATGATGGTCATTGTATTTACCTGTTAGTGTATTGGAATATAAGGGATAGCAAAACAAATTAATATTTAAAAAAGGATTCTTGGACCATTAATTTTAATTTATTGGAATTAATTTTTCTTTTTATACGACCGCAAAATTTTTGCGATCGTATAATGTTATGGCGATGTCGTTGGCGTTGGCGTTGGCGTTGGCGTCGTCGTCGTCGTCTGTAGACATTTGGTTTCCGTGCGATAACTTGAGTAAATATTGACCGATTGTTATGAAATTTTGATATGATGTTTGTTACCACTTAAGGAGGGTTGGTATTGTATTTGGGGTTTGTGGCCCCTACCATTTTAGAAAAAAGGGCCTAAAGGGGCTAAAACGAGTGTATTGACAAAACTGTTGTAAAATGTTTATTATTCATTTGATTTGGAAAATTCTTTTTTTATTAAATTCCTCATTAAATTCTGTCAACTAAATGTGTCAATGGTTTTAATATATATTGCACTGTTACATTGCTACAGGGGGCCAAAAAGGGGCCACACCCCAAAAATCGACTTTTTTATTTGTGGTCCGATTTTGAAAATCTTTTTTTCATTGGAATCCTTATGAAAATCCCTGCCTGCGTTTTTCAATCAGATTTGCAATATCTCTAACCATTTTCGAGAAATTGGGGGTCAAAGGGGCAAAAAACGCCATTTTTATCTAAAGTTTGTCTAGGTAAATAAATTTAGCTGTAGTGGACCAGCCAATTGTTACAAAGTTTTAATATGATGGTTATATCCACTCAAGGAAGGTTGATACTGTAATTGGGGTTTGTGGATCCTACCGTTTTAGAAAAAAAGGGCCAAAAGGGGATAAAACGGGTGCATTGACAAAAATGTTTTAAAATGTTTCTTATTCATTCGATTTTGAAAATTCTTTTTTTGTTGAATTGCTCATTGAATTGGGTCACATAACTGTGTCCATGGTTTGAAAATATATTGTACCTTACATTGCTGCAGGGGGCCAAAGAACCAAACATGTCAGTTAATATAAGACTTTTCTATTAGATGTTAATGTAAATATATATGTGTCAAATGTTCATTTTAAAGTCAACCACAGGATGCATGTGTCAAAAAGCTTTGTAAGTCCACCATGGGCTGCATGTGACCAAAGCGAAAGACTATCCATATTTGGCCTCAAATGTACAGTGTTCAAAATGTTGCGGTCGTATCATGCTGCGCTTGGCGTAGCTTTTTATTTTTTCAGATTTAAACCAATTTAAGCATCTATGAAAATAAAGGAGGTTACTTAAATATCAACAAAAATATTTAATCAATGCATGTCTTTATGTGTTGATTTTATATTTAGATTTAACGAAATGAGAAAAGATGATAGTATTATAGTATTATAACATTTTTTTTAAACTTGATTTCGTCCACAGTAACTTTTGATATTGCCATAAAAAAAAAACTTGAAATATGCATTACATGTTGGTATTACATTATCATTGGGATTTTTAAATTTTTTTATATACTACAGCGGGTTAAAATTTAGAGGTTGTTATCATGATAATTGCATCATTATTTTTGTTAAAGTATCTAGATTTAATAGCATGTCTTATCTTTGATTATCATTTTAGTTGTGCTAAGGCCGTAATAAAATAATTCATAGATTCTCATCCAAATTTCTTGAAAATATGGGGCGGGGGGGGGGGGGGGGCGAATTTTATTTGATGTTTTTTAACCATTTTGATGAAATATGCTGTTATTTTAAAAAAAATAGACCAAAAATTGACATAATTTGCCAAAAATAAAAATAAATTTTTTGAGAGGACTTTAAAAATCGGAACAGGATTTTTTTTACATTGACCGTCAATGTCCATGTAGGAAGAGAATTAGGGTTGTAATGTAAAATGTTTCATTCTATTGTTGTTAACACTTTTAGCTTTATCATATGCATGTATATTTGTGGTCTGAAAGTGTCCAAGTCTATATTTTATCCTGGGTTGCAAAGATAGAAACAGTTCTATGGTGACATGCAAAAATTGATACAACCTTTTAAAAGTCCCTATTTAATCCTTTCTTTGAAAAATATTGTGAAGTCGTTAATGAAAACTCAGATTCTAAATTGGCTAATGAAATATAAAAAACAAGATTTTCATCTTGCTGTTAAAGTTTGATAAAAAAAAATGGTTCATAAATGATTTAATAGTTCATTAGAAAATATATATTGGTTTAAAGTTCAATTGGAAATTTTCTCAATTAAGCACATCAATGTAGAAGTATAGTCACTCTGTCTGTCCATCGTGTAGTGGGAGTACCTGTATTGTGTAGTTTGAACCTGAAATTACCTACAAAAAGAAGATGTGCACATCCCCTTTACAGAACAAAATGAATCTCCATGATAGTATTATTATTTTGATGGTTACAATGTTTTTGTCATCTACATACATGTATTTATTAGTATACATTTTATACATGTACTTCTATTTTATTAGTGTGTTTGTTATGATATTTAATGTTTGGGGTTATGCTCTTTTATATTGATTCATGTTTTTATTTGTTATATATTTTAAATATTTTAAGGTATAATCTTGACTGTCAATATAAAATGTATGAATTTAACGTGGGGAAATGTGGTATTATATGTATATTTTAAAGGAGTTATATTACTACTTATTTTTTTATGGTGCTGTGTATGGCTTTATTTTGGGAAAATTTATATTTTGATTTGTACATGTATTATGAAATTTAGATGTCTATGTATTGTAATACCATGCTATAAGTCACAAACTAACTTGAAGATTTTAATATTATTTGCACTTTTGAAAATATTTAATTTTGAACTTTTTCCTATTTGTTTATTTATTTTGAAGCTCACAAGAAAATATGGATCTTACTATACATTTCTTTCCTTTCTTACCTTAACTTATAATTTTTCATACAGAAATCTTATGTATCTATCAAATTATGCTTTTAATGTTTATTATTGTTTCATCTCGGTGAAGTATAAATATATATGAAAAAACTAAAAAAAATGCAAAACTTGACCAATATCTGAAAACTGTTCATTTTAGTTTGTAGTATCAAACATTTTACTAACAAAAAAGTAATTTGAGGAATGCCTAGTCTACCAATTGTACCTGTTATATTTATGTTTATATTTTATTTTGTTATTTTCTACATGTTGGGCTCAAACTGTGATAAAACTAAAGGAACAGTCCCATTTTGTGTTTGTTAAGAATTTAATGTCTGTTTACGTAAATGCTTTAACAGGATTTTGACAGTGCCTTGTCAATAAAACCTAAGGAACAATAAATATATATTATCTACAATGCCTCTTTTTATTCACCTGCTTCAATGAAGAGAGGAAATACTATTTTACTTATGTCAGTTTGTTGGTCTGTCTGTTAACACATCTGTAACAAAATATTGTCTTTCAGTTTTCTCAGCAACTGATTGATTGATTGTTGCTTGTTTTATGGCCTATGAGCAACATTGTAGGCATAATCAGTACACAAATAAGTTGGACTCAGTGATTTTAGTTTCAATATTTTGCATATTGCTTTATCCAATAGTACCATATGGTGTATCTGAATATATCCTTGGTCATCTTCTTCCTGCTTACCAAATACATGTAATTTTAAATTTTCTTCATATTGCTGACGTGCAAGGAAAGTTTTGTGAGTATGATCTCAGAAATACATTGTAGTCATTTTCTTCGTCGTCTGTCCTCTGTAAAATATTTTTTAAAAATATTCTCCTCTGAAACTATTGAACAGAATTTAATGCAACTAGGTATAATTGAACCTTAGGGTGTCCTGCAAGGTAAACAAGAGGCTCCCAGGAGCCTGAATCGCTCACCTGGTCTTGATGTCAAATCTATAAAGTCTTTTGTATAGCTAAATGAGCTGAGTATTTAATCAAGAAAAAGCTTTTTTCTATCTGCAATAGTTTTCATTCTAAATTAGCAATAAACTATTTTTCGCCTTTGAAGGGCCATAAACCCTTTAGGGAATCATCTGCCAACTTCCAGCCTATGAAGACTTTTGTAGAGCTTAATGAACTGAATGTTTAAGCAAGCAACAGCTTTTTTTTATCTGCAAAAGTTTTCATTCTATAGGCCAAAAACACTATTTTTCACCTTTGAGGGGCCATAACCCCTATAAGGGGTTATCTGACATCTTTGACTTATGGGAACCTTGTAGAGCTAAATAAACTAAACATTTAAGCAAGCAAAAGCTTTTCTATATCTGCAATAGTTTTTATACTGTAGGCAAAAACCATGCAAAATGTTATTTTAAGTGTTGTTACACCTATTAGGGGTCATCTGACAACTTTGACCCTATGAATGCTTTTGTAGAGCTATATGAGCTGAACATTTAAGCAAGCAACAGCTTTACTCTATCTGCAATAGTTTTCATTCTATAGGTCAAAAACACTATTTTTCGCCTTTAGGGGCTGTAACCCCTATAAGGGGTCATCTGACAACTTCGACCCAACAGACTTTTTTAGAACTTAATGAGCTGAACATTTTAGCAAGCAACAGCTTTTTTCAATCTGCAAAAGTTTTCATTCTGTAGGCCAAAAACGCTATTTTTCGCCTTTAAGGGGCTGTAACCCCTATCAGGGGTCATCTGACATCTTTGACCCTATGGATGATTATGTAGAGCTAAATGAGCTGAATATTTAAGCAAGCAACAGCTTTTCTAGAGGCCAAAAACACCATTTTTCACTTTTAAGGGGCTGTAACCCCTATAAGGGGTCATCTGACAACTTCCACTCTATGGAGACTTTTGAAAAGCTAAATGAGCTAACAATTTAAGCAAGCAACAGCTTTTCTCTTTCTGCAATAGTTTTCATTCTACAGGCCAAAAACACTATTTTCGCCTTTATGGGGCTGTAACCCCTATAAGGGGTCATCTGGAAACTTTGACCCTTGGAGACTTTTGTAGAGCTTAATGAGCTGAACATTTTAGCAAGCAACAGCTTTTCTCTATCTGCAATAGTTTTCATACTATAGGGCAAAAACATGAAAAAATGCTATTTTTCACCTTTAAGGGGCCATAATTCCTATAAGGGGTCATCTGACAACTTTTACCAAGTGGAGACTTTAGTAGAACTTTTGACCCTGAAGCAGCAGCGTGGCATCAGATTTCATTTATCTCCAATACTTTTTAAATTACAAGCCAAAAACAGTAGTCTGACCCCCCTGTTCTATTTTTAGCTAGGGCGGCCATGTTTTTTTTATGAATCAAAAATTGAAACACAACTTTTATGCAGGACACCCTAAGGATCAATCGTACCAAGTTTCATTGAATTCTGTTCACTAGTTTCAGAGGAGAAGATTTTTGAAAAATTGTTAACAGACGACGACAACGACGACAACGGACGCCAAGTGATGGCAATAGCTCACATGGACCTTTGGTCCAGGTGAGCTAAAAATGACATTTTTCATGTTTTTGACCTATAGATTTAACCTTGCTTGTTTAAATCTTCAGCTCATTGAGCTTTATAAAAATCTCCATTGGGTCAAAGATGTCAAATGACCCCTTTAAGGGGTTTTTGGTCCTTTAAAGTTAATAACTAGTGTTTAAATGTTTTTGCAGTTTGGAATGAAAAGTGTTACAGAGAGAGAAAAGCTGTTGCTTTCTTTAACCTTCATCAGCTCATTAATAAGCTCTACAAAAGTCTCCATTGGGTCAAAGTAGTCGGATGACCCCTTCTAAGGGTAGTAACTCATAAAAGAGACCCTTATAGCTTAAAGAATAGGTTAGCAATTCAGCTCTTTGGAGCCTATTGGTTATGAAATGCAGCAAGTTTGAAAGATATATAAAACAAGTAATACTATCAGCAAGATCACAAAAGGATACCACCTGCTTATATAGACTTACCAGGTATGTGGACAGACCCACAAGGTGATTCATGGCACATATAAATATTTCAAGGACACAACTCAAATACAAGATAAAACAATGTATTTTTTGGAAGAAAACTCTGAAAACATTTATTTTTTATGAAACTAAAGTCTACAGTGACTTGGAAAACATAGTCAAAGAGTAGACCCAAATGCACTTTACTTCTAACTGATCATGTTAGACTAACATACTCATAAATTGTCTCATTATCTGAAAGTCTAAAGATCATCTGATTGAAACATATTCAAAAAATGACAGAAAAATGCTTTCACCAATCATTGTGATAATTTGATAGTTGAGAATAGTCTTAAAAAGATGTGTAGTTATTAAACTTGTCAATGGACTATACACCTTAAGCAAATTTTGTGTATGCAACAAGCAAAGAGGCACCAATGGAGCAATCCAGTGTCAAAAGTCCGAAATGGCAACGACGAAAACGGTAAACACGAACAAGAACAGCACGAAGAAACACAAAACACAAAATCAACAACACCAACTCAAGTTGTAACAAGAGTGAACTCAGGTGCTGCGGAAGAGTTAAAGGTTCCTTAGCACACCTGTCCTGTTGCAAATTTCCAATTTAGTGTGTCCAATCTGGTAAAGGAAGACAAAACAAATTTCTATGAAAAACCAATATCTGCACTCATTTGAGAGATAGAAGTCCTATACATGTCTACGAGTGCATGGTGTCTAATGTAAAATTTCTTTAGTGAACACCGTGGAGCAACATACCCTGCAAGTGCATATAAGCTTTTCACGACCAATTTCAGGTACCTCTGATACCATCCTTATACATGTGTCTTGCTTTTTAGGACTGATTTCAGGCAAAATGAAAACCTGAGTATCAAAATAAAGTCCTATGTATAAGAAGAAGGTGAGTGTTGGGATTTATGGCTGTTTAAAAGAAGTTTGGTCATGTGCAGAATTAAGCATTATATCAAAGAGTTGTTAAATAGCTAATATGTTAAAGAAATATGATTTATTACTTAGCATATTGATGTTTGTTAGAACTACTCCTTTGTAAAGCTTTTGTCTCAGTGAAAAAACAAGAAGATCAAAACCATACTGTTTGGCCAGATTTTACAGTAAAAATCTGGGTTATAAAATAGTGATTGTCTCAGCTACTGCTTATCACAGCCTTTTGGTATTTTGTATGCAGCATTAACATGATATCCCATAATGTGGGATTTGATTTCAGGTCTGTTGCTCATCTATTCTCTTGTTTATCGAATCATTTTATATTTGACCTTTGATTTTTGATATGCAGCATCAGCATGAAGTTCTATAATGTGGGATACAATTTAGGTCTATAACTCAACATTTTCCTGTTTAATGAAATCCAGACATTTCTATTTTTTGTTAAGAAATTACACACAAAAACAAGAGACTGCACTAAAATGTAGACAGCAGGCAATACCATATGTCAAAAAGATTAAGATGATGACACAACAAATTAGAAAAATAGGTAATCTATCGATTATGAAGCTCACCTCGTTGCTCATTATTATAACTAAGTGGGAATCGACTTTAACTTTTCAAAATCTGAAGTGCTCAATCCATGCAAAAAAGAAGTCACAGCCAGCATCTGAAGCATGCATCTTGCTAAGCATCTCTATGTGCACCTTAATAAACCACTTTAAATGATGTGGTACTTGTTAGTAAGCGGGAATGGACATTAATCATTCTTCTGTAAGTGGTCATCCATGCAGAAAATATAGGTCACAGCCAGCATCCGAAGCATGCATTATGCTAAGCATCACTAGGTGCACCTTCCATGCCATTATCATTGATGTGACACTTGCCAGTAAGTGTGAATGGACTTAAACCATTCTTCTGTAAGTGGTCATTCATGCGGAAAATATAGGTCACAGCCAGCATCTAAATCATGCATTGTGCTTAGTATCACTAGGTGCACCTACCATACCAATATCATTGATGTGGCACTGGTCAGTAAGCCTGTATGGATCTTAACCATTTTTCTGTAAGTGGGTGCGGACGCGGACGTAAGGTGAGCTAAAAAGAAGCCTATACTGTATGTCACTCTTTCATCGGAGATTAAAACTAAAGATGATATTTTTTTACAAAAATTTATTGCACATAAGATGAAAATTAATAAATAACAATGACACATGAAATGAATTGTCTAAAGTCAACTATCATCAATCTCCATTACGATAAATCTTCCTCAGTTCTTGTAATACAGCGGTTAATATAGGATTTCCTCCTTGTTGTTCTATGAGTTCCAAGGCTCTGCAATGAAAAGAAAATAAATAACTATTATTATATTTAGCAAGGTCCATAAAAATAAAAACTCACTGAAACTAATTTAAGAATACATTTCCTTTACATTTTTTTTCCAAAGAACTTGCTGTAAAAATCAAAAACATGAATTTTAATTACAAACTATGAAATTTGGCCTTAACAAAAATTACATAGTATACAATAGTTTTACTAATAATAGAACCCATCTTAATAAGAAAATGAAGCAAGAGAATTTCTACCAAAAGTTGTAAATTATACTGTTTAAAAATTATCTCCCCTTTAAACAACATTTGGATGAATTTGAATTGAGGGGAAACTCAACACCAAAAAATAAAATTTTGTCATTTTAAAATTTGATAAAATATGTACGTTCAGTAGATAGAAGAAACTGCTAAATATTTATATGTAATTCAAACAATATATTTTCAGGAAAATTTTCATAGAGCTTAAAAGCTCAATTCCTTTTGAATAAATGTGATTGACTAAATCATTGAGCTGATTTTAAAGCTTTATTTCCCTTGAGTTTTCCTTACTCCCTCAAGTTTAAATTTTAGTGCATATTTTTACTTCACATATGATGATGTAAATAAATTCAAATATACACTTATGTGATTGCCTAGTCTGAAATGCATGTATATTCTGGCGGTGTCTGACATGCCTTTTCCTGCATTCACAGAAAAAGTTGATACCCAGATAAGTCTTTTACATGAACAATAATTCATATAACCCTTGAATACCCACCTTTCTTCCAGTTTGATGAGTGTCTTTTTGGTATATTCAAATGATCCTAATTTCTCCATACATTCTACACAGTATTTCTTGACATCATTATCTGTGGTCTTCTGTCTTATAATACCTAGCTCAATTAAGGATTGTACATGACATTCATTCTGTAAGGCCTTAAGGTAAATTAAATTGAGTCAAACTAATTAAACACCCCAATTGCACAATACTGAAAATCAAAGAAAGAGTTCATTATTTCTATAATTCCAACATATTCTTTTTATTCTGCCTTATCCATTTGTTTCTTCAACTCAAGTTTGCTTTTGTTTTTTAACCAATTCTTTTAATTTCAACAAGAACAGATTCTAGGTCCCACGCCCATGAGTGTGAAGTAGTAAATGAGCTACAAATCCAAAAACGCATCCCACCATTTGGTACTCCTACCTGAAGCTGCATACCAAATATCCAAAGCCTATGATTAATAGTTTCTGAGACAACTGTTACGAAAAATAGTGTGACAGACAGACTGACGTATGCATGCCGTCATTTCTATGTCCCCACTCTGCCTTGCGGCGGGGACAAAAATTAAATGAGGTTATTACTTGACTGAAACAGTGAACAACATAAGGTCATGTCACTTAAATGTAAAGGATACTGAGAACTTGACTGTTGTTGGGACTGCTCCTTATAGCGTGGATGATTGGGAATGAGAATTTACCCTCCGTCAAATCTTCACAGTAACTCTTATTAGCTTCATACTGAAAAAAAATAGGCAGAAATGTCTGAACCACAAAAATCTTCAATATAATTCAAAATCTTTTGAAATATATACATTTTTTCCATTATATCAAAAATTTGATAAATTTATGCCTTCAATAAATCAACTGCTATCCCTTCCAGAGCAACTGAGTTAATGTTTGGTTGGATGTTAGTTAAAAACAAAATGTAGGTTTTTTTTGTGTTGTCCTTGTTTTGACTTTGTTTATTTGGGTTTATTTCATTTTAATTTCAATATTTCAGGAGTGATGTTCAAATAACAAAATCTTTACCAATTCCTTAAATGTTGTCAAATTGGGCCAATATGAAATTATGCTGGTACATACCTCTTTTGATATCAAGTTTGCATAATCATCTCTGATTTGAAAGTATAACCCCATACAATCTAACAGTGGTTTGAAGTCACTGTAAAAAATAATACTGTATTAGTAATAAGTACATGTTATACATTATATAACACTGATCATTGTTAAATTTTAAAAGTAATCTTTTTTTTAGGTTTAATTTGCTTTTTGGATAGTTCCTGGTGGACCTCTGGTCATGATTGGTGAATAAAACATCTGTACATTATAAGTTTAACAAAGGAGAAATAGAAATAGCATATTTCCACTTGAAACAGTTACTGTGAATTCATTTATTTTTGTGGGTACCAGTTTTTGATGTTCGATGAAAAAGTATCAGTTTGTGGATTCTGAAAATTGTGGTTCTGAAGGCTGCAGCATACAGATCAATGTTAAATTTCCTTTTTGTGGGGTGTCAAATTTCATTGGTAAAGGTAAGCCACAAAAACCACAAAATTGATTATCTGATTATGGATGGACAGAAGGACGAAAAGACCAAAACACTATATGTCTCTCTACTTGAAAAACATAAAGAAAGAAGGCTTGTCATCTTATTTTTGACAAAGAAGAAGTTTGGCAATACTATGGTTAACTGCAGTTTATACCTTTTGTTATCACTAAATAGCTGCATAAGTTTGACTGCCAACCCAAACAGGCCTCCTGTTTCTGAAATAAAAAAAATAAGCCCACATAAATCATACAAACAACCCAAATTCATATGCCTGACATTTTGTTGTAATTTTGTTATTGATATTATAAGAATAATCTTCATAGTTGTTTCTAGTGTTGGCGAAGATTTCTTCAAGGACTTAACCTTCTCCAACAACATTTGTTGAGAAGCATCAAAGTCTACATAGATAACTTGTAAATCAAATTTAAATTCTAAAATTATTACACTCTAAGGCACATGTTGGTATTTGAAGTATGGTAGTAAATCTCAGTTCTATCATCTCCTGATTATCATTAAGTTATTTCTCTGTGGGACAAACTATCCCATCTTTGCATCCACCCACCCCAGCCTCCCGCCCTCGATCTGTAAGTCTACATACTTCTGATGACCATGGTATTATATTCTTCCTCTGTAGGACAAATTATAGCATCTCTCCAATATATATCCATGCCCTGACCTCTGTGGAGCTCTAGTAACTGTTCTGAAAGGTATCAAGAAAAGTGATGAGCAAAATTACTAATTATTCATGGCCAATACAAGTGAATCACATTGTAATTTGTACATTGATATTAATACGAAAGTAAAAACATTACCAAATCAATATGTTCACTGTCTTTTATCCTAATTATTGATTGGCCTCTATAAATTTTAAATTTCAAATGTTCTTCCTAACAATGCTATTGTCACCTCATAACTGCAAAAAACACATCTTTTCCTCAACCTTAAGCTTTTTGCTAGAGGAAAACAAAATCTTTTTTTTTTTAACAAGAAAACTGTCTAAAACAGAATTCAAATATAATTCTCAATATCTTACCTGTAAAAACCTTTGTTGCATCAGCATGTCCAAGTAGTAAAACTTTTTGTAGACCCAGGAAGTACATGTAGTTGGCAGAGTTGATTGTGTGTGCTACACCATATATGGAATGTGCAACTGTAAAAATAAGAAAAGTGCAGTCTTTATTCCAACCTACCACTGGTCTGGAAACAAGAGATTCCCTTAAAGCTTGAATGGTTCCCTGACTGACTTCAATGCCTTAATGCTTAAGTATAATTTAACACAACAACTAGTTCATAACTGATTTGTTTACATGCATGGAGAATTTGCTTGTTTGCTTACTTCAGACCATAAATTCAGAATTTCTTTACAACTAATACTTTTTTTCTTTGATAATACTATAAATAATCATGACCAAGCCTGTAGATATTGATGATAAAGACTCTTTACCTGGAATTCCTCTCCTTAGTTTAGAGTTGTCTTCTATGTCATCAATCCTGTGAATCATAAAACAAAGCTTCAGATATTATTAGGAAAGCCATATAATTGCTTGTGTTTGATATAAAAACCCAGGATAACCTAGGTACGAAAAATGTTGTTTGTAGAAAAAGGTATGAAAAAATCTTGAAAAACTGTTTTATGTTCAATATCTCGTCTTGAATTCTTATTGTTACTAAGTTATTCCCTGTCTACAAAAGTACATGTAGATAGTTTTTATTGTCAGAATGTTGGTTCATTTCATAACAGGATTACCATAAGGTTGAAGTTAGTTTTCAATAAAAAGAAGTATGTTATAATCATGAAATTCTATAAATTAGTATAAACAGGGAACAAACAATAATCCATATAAAATAAAGTCCCAAACATCAACTCTATGGTTCAATGTTGGCAGTAATGAGAAATGTTTCGAAATAAGGCACCATTCTCCTTATTCTTTTTTTTTATTGTAAATCAAAATACCATGTAAATTTTCTGATTATGGTTTGGTTGTTTTGTGTTTTTTAGTTTGTTTTATGCTTGTTTTGTTGTCATGATTTTATGTCTACTGATTTTGTCTTTGTCTGTTATTTGATTGACCCTGTGGTACAACTAATACTGAAAAGTACAGACAGTTGGATTTTACATGTCCTTACAGTAAGCTGGCATTATGTAACATCTGTGTGACTTCACCAATTATCTGTAATTTGTCCTCTGGGATACGTAACCAACAGTTAAAAGCCTTCAAGTGAACAAAATAATAATAATTATTTTGTGTGTAAATTATATAAAAATAATTGCACATATATAGGTTTAACATGAGACCCCTAGGCTAAAGTCTAGAGTAAAATCCTCTATTTAATTCAGGAAAGAATTAATTTACATGAGTTATGGGCTCAGCATGTAAAAGTAGATTTTGTCTTGTAATAAGAGGACACAACTCAAAGTCATTGTGAATTCACAAAACTAGACAATAATTTTTAAAACAGTCCTAGGAATAATATCACCATATATTTTAAAATTACATACATGTACATGTTTTTTTTAAGAATTCACAAGCGGTCTTTTCTTGTATTTTCAAAGGAATATTGGAGGTTTTTTTTAATGAAATTACTCTAAAAATCCTAAAAGGCAATTATTTTTAAAAAAATTTTAAAGATGCAAATTTCCAGAAATCTATTTTTTATATATATATATCACTTATTTAAGCAATACTCTGCCACATACAGCTGACAATTTGGTACGAATTTGTTTCCCTGGAATCTGACATATGTAGTTGTATGGTTCCTGTAATATCTGTAAAATAGAAGGAAAATATATTTTAAATATAATAAAAATAAATATAAAAAATTAGCATGGCATTAAATCAGGAAAATTGGTTTAGTTCAGTTTAAATATACAAATTTGTATTCAATGACAAAAATTTTAGAATTTTGTTAGGTCCCTTAGCCAGGTACTTTAATATAATGTTGGGAAGAGGTATACAAGTATATTTACATTCAGAAAAAAAGTCAAAATTTGATAATGTTCAAGACAATTATCATTATTGATACAAACTTTTTGAACAAATTTCACAAAGAACTGTTGAGAAATGAAAGCATGCATTTTCATAGTCCCAATGGGAAAATCAATAAATCAAGACCGAACAAAGTACATGTACATGTACATATATGTTGCAATGTACTAAAATTTGAAATTGCTTTATAGGGTATTTATAACATGATCCAACAAGGACTTGATCAGGACCTAATGTGAATGGTTAGAGAGGAATAACTTCCACTAAAATCATGACAAGCATATATGTTGGAATTATGTAAATGTTCAGCATTTCTATGTCCTGATCCGGACAGCTGTAGGGGACACTGGTGACATTGGAGGTTGCAGGCTGTTTAAAATAGGGGATCTTAAAAATCACTGATCATAAGGCAGGGCTTTCAAGTTTTTATGAGCTGCTTGTATGAAATTTGTCAAAAGATTTAAAGATCAAAGAATCTAGAGGCTCCCAGGAGCCTGAATCCCTCACCTTGTATTCAAAGATACTATTTAAATATTCAAAGAAAGGGAAACAACTCCTATCAAGAAAGGTCTTACAACTTTGACCCCATTACATAATTTTTAGATATTTATGTGCTTAATCATATGCAATTGAAATTTTTACAAATATCTTGTATACATGTAGTTTTCAAGATATTGGTCTAAAAAGAGCAAAATTTGAAGAAAAAAGAAAAGAAAAAGAGCAATAACTCCTACAACGATTGTCAGATCTTCTTCAAAACTTCAGGGCAGGTAGATCTTGATGTGCTGATCACTATTACCCAAACAGAATTTTAATATCTGTTACCATTTTTGAGCAATTTGCAAAAAAAACTGCAATTTACCTTTATGTTCTATTTTTTGCCATGGCGGCCATGCTTTTTGTCGAATCAAAATTTCAAACATCTGTTTTGTAGACAACATACTACAGATCAACCCAACCGAGTTTCATTACATTTAGCCAAGCGGTTTCAGAGAAGAAGATTTTGAACAAAAAGCTGTGAAAATGGTCAAATTTTATGACCCAACAGGGTATAACTTCGTAAGGAACGGTCCTACAACTTTGACTCTGTTACAACTTTTGTAGATCTTGATGTGCTTAACCATATGCAATTTAAATTTTTACAATATCTTGTATAGTTTTCGAGATATTGGTAAAAACAAGAGGCTCCCAGGAGCCTGAATCGCTCACCTGACATATGTGCCTGAAGTAAAGGTTATTAGGCAAAATCTATTTGACGTTGAAAGGGTCATAAGATTAATAAGGGGGTCATCTGACAATATGGTAGATCTTAAGGTGCTGATCACTTTTGTTCTCAATCAAAATCTAAAAATCTGTCACCCTATTTGAGTTATTTGCAAAAAAATGAAGTTTAACCTAATGTTCTATTTTTAGCCACAGCGGCCATGTTTTACAACCAATCAAAAATCCCCACAACAGTTCTATACACCTAATGATAATAAACAATAATACCGAGTTTGGTTCCATTTGGACTAAAAGTGTCAGAGGAGTCAACATTTTCAATATAAGGAAATGCAGTTAAAATGCTCAATTTTGACGTTCCAAGGGCAATAACTCCTCAAAGGAAAGGTCCTACAATGTTAACCCTATTAAATTTTTTGTAGATCTTGATGCGCTTAACAATATGCAATTTAAATTTCTCAAATATCTTGTATAGTTTTCAAGATATTGAGCTAAACAGGTGCAAAATTTGCAAAAAATCCACAAAAAGGGCAATAACTCCTACATGGGTTGTTGGATTTTCTTCATAATTTCAGAGCTGGTAGATCTTGAAGTGCTGATCACTTTTGTTCCCACTATGTTCTATTTTTAGCCAAAGCGGCCATGTTTTACGACCAATCGAAAATCCCCACATCAGTTCTATACACCTAAGGCTAATAAACAACTATACCAAGTTTGGTTCCATTTGGACTTAAAGTGTCAGAGGAGTTAACGTTTTCAATGTAATGAGGAAATGCTGTTAAAATGCTAAATTTTGATGTTCTTAGGGCAATATAACTCCTAAAAGGAAAGGTCATACAACGTTGACCCTGTTACATATTTTGTAGATCTTGATGTGCTTAACAATATGCAATTTAAATTTCTCAAATATCTAGTATAGTTTTCAAGATATTGAGCTAAACAGGTGCAAAATTTGCAAAAAATCAACAAAAAGGGCAATAACTCCTACATGGGTCGTTGGATTTTCTTCAAAATTTCAGGGTAGGTAGATCTTGAGGTGCTGATCACTTTTATCCTTGCCAGAATTTTGATATCTGTAGCCGTTTTTGAGTTATTTGCAAAAAACTGCATTTTACCCCTATGTTCTATTTTTAGCCATGGCGGCCATGTTTTACGACGAATCAAAAATCCCCACATCAGTTCTAAGCACCGAATGCTAATGAACAACAGACCAAGTTTGGTTGCAATTGGACTTATGGTGTCAGAGGAGTTAACGTTTTAAAAAGTTTACGGACGACGGACGGATGACGGACGCCAAGTGATGACAATAGCTCACCTGACCCAGCTAAAAAGTGCAAAATTTAAAAAAAAAATCAAGAAAAAGGGCAATAACTCCTACAACGATTGTCGGATCTTCTTCAAAATTTCAGGGCAGGTAGATATTGATGTGCTGGTTGCTTTTACTCACACCAGAATTTTAATATCTGTAATGGTTTTTGAGTAATTTGCAAAAAACTGCAATTTACCTATATGTTCTATTTTTAGCCATGACGGCCAAGTTTTTTGTCCAATCAAAATTTCGAACAATAGCTTTGTAGAGGACACACTATAGAACAACCCTACCAAGTTTCATTACATTTGACTAAGCGGTTTCAGAGAAGAAGATTTTTGAAAAGTTGAACGACAGACGATGGAAGCCAAGTGATGGCAAAAGCTCACATTGCCTTTGGCAAAGTGAGCTAAAAAATCAAAAGATCAAAGAAATTTGCCGCCAAATTGCCAACTAGATGTGTGAGTCTCATGGCGATTGCATGAGACTTGACAGGCCTAATAAGTTCTGACCACTAGACACTGATGACACAACTGATTTTTACTCCTTGCTTATTTTTCTCTTGTCTTGATGACTCAGATTTGAAGGGTGACACAATTCACTTATTCAACATGCAATTCTTTAATATGAATCATGTCATTTTCTCACCCTTTCTGTTGTCTGTTCTTTATCCTCTAATTCTAACAAATTAGCTGACATGCTGTGTTCTGTATACTTCTTAAATCAAACTCAGATCCGGAAACTAAATTCCAAGTTGGTTATCTACCTATTGAATTCACATAAAACTATTGTCAGCTTATTAAGGGTTTTTGGTATAATCCCTTCAAATTTGTTAAATTTAAGATAAATGAATTTCAACTTGATGTTTTAGTGTCTTCTGGGTTGAAATTTCCTTAAAATAGCAATGACTCTTGATAATTTTACTTGTACGCTTCCGTAACCGTCATTGTTCCGGATTTAAAAAAGCACCTGCTTTACAGTGGTCATTTACAAAAGATCAGTAAGTTAATAGTAGATTTAACCTTTTGGTTGCATTTAAATTTCTTTACCAATAAAATTTAAATATCATATGCTATTTTAGCATAGGATATTACTTTTTGAAGCATTTTCTAGTGTAATTGTAATTATTGAAAATATTTTTTAATATTTATAAATCAGCACTACACCATCAGAAAATTGACAGCCTGACCACAAGCAACTGGGGTATATTTTTGGTAAAGAAGATAGAAATGTAATTAAATGTTCACCCGACCATAATCCAAGAATGATATACAGTCATACCCCTTCTCTTTTTTTCTTTTTTTTGCAGAGCATTTAAATTATGTCACTATTCAAAATACTACCATGACTGCTGCTGTCAAGCATAGGGGGATGAACAGGGGGGTCCTCTTCCCCTGCTCCCCGCCCTTTCCACCCCTGCTTCCCGCCCCGTCCACCTCCACTCCCCGTCCCTTCCACCCCGCAGACTTTCTACATTGAAGAGCTCACTGCACTTGCATATTAATGATCCTTTTAAACATAAGAAATTGGCTTACATAAGAGTGTCGTCTCTGTGAAGAAACGCAAGTAATCTTGGGTGCAGAAATAGTCCAGATAATCATGACGCCTTTCTGGTTTTTTTTTGTCATTTGGACTTTTTTAGCTCACCTGGCCAAAGGCCATGTGAGCTTATGACATCACTATGCGTCCTTCATCGTCCGTCATCTGTCGTCGTCCGTTGTCCGTTAACAATTTCAAAAATCTTCTTCTCTGAAACCACTAAACCAATTTAACTGAAACTTTGCAAGTATGGTATATTAGGGAGGGGGGGTAGGACCTTTTTCGGGACACCGGGATTGGACATATTTAAGCTCGGGATTCCGGGATTCGGACAATTTAAATTCGGGATTCCGGGATAGAATTATATCAACTTTACCGGGCTTCGGGATTTTCTCATTTTTAAGTCGGGATGACGGGATTTTGTAAAAATTAGTTCGGGATTCCGGGATCAGACCCCCTCCTACCCCCCTCATATATGACATGTTGGCAACAAACGATCCTCATTTTAAAATTGTTCGATAAAAAACATGGCGGATGTTACTGAAAATAGAACATACATGACATAGGGTAAATCACTTAAAATGGCTTATAACTCAGCAACCATAACAGATAGAAAAAATCTGAAGCTACAAAAGTCTCCATTGGGTTGAAAGTGTCAGATGACCCTTGATAAGGGTTACGGCCTTTAAAGGTTAAAAAATAGCGTTTTTTTCATGTTTTTGCCCTATAGAATGAAAACTAATGCAGATAGAGAAAAGCTGTTGCTTGCTTAAATGTTCAGCTCATTTAGCTCTACAAAAGTCTTTATAAGGTCTAAGAAGTCAGATGACCCCTTATAGGGGTTACAGCCCCTTTAAGGCGAAAAATAGTGTTTTTGGCATATAGAATGAAAACTATTGCAGATAGAGAAAAGCTGTTGCTTGCTGAAATGTTCAGCTCATTTAGCTCTACAATAGTCTCTATAGGGTTGAAGTTGTCAGATGACCCCTTATAGGGGTTACAGCCCCTTAAAGGCAAAAAATAGTGTTTTTGGCCTATAGAATGAAAATATTGCAGATAGAGAAAAGCTGTTGCTTACTTATATGTTCAGCTCATTAAGCTCTTCAAAAGTCATCATAGGGTTGAAGTTGTCAGATGACCCCTTTTAGGGGTTGCAGCCCCTTAAAGGCGAAAAATAGTGTTTTTTGCCTATAAAATGAAAACTATTTCAGATAAAGAAAAGCTGTTGCTTGCTTAAATGTTCAGCTCTTTTAGCTCTACAAAAGTCTTCATTTGGTCGAATTTGTCAGATGACCCCTTATAGGGGTTACAGCCCCTTAATAAACATGTTTTCATGTTATTGGCTTATATAATGAAAACTATAGCAGATAAAGAAAAGTGGTTGCTTGCTTAAATGTTCAGTACATTCAGCTCTTAATAAAAGTCTCTATAGAGTCAAGTGTTCAGACGGCCCTTAAAATAACATTTTGCATGTTTTTGGCTTACAGAATGAAAACTATTGCTGAAAAACAAAAACTGTTGCTTGCTTAAATGTTCATCTTATTCAGCTCTACAAAGTTCTTCATAGGTTTGACATCAAGACCAGGTGAGCAATTCAGGTTCCTGGGAGCCTCTTGTTTTATATAAATCTAACAACATTATACAATATTTTTCAGAAAACGCTGCATCAAACCTAAAAGAAAATTAACCTGTCGCATACAGCTGGATTTTCTCGTTCCAATAATATGAATAATTAACATGTTCGGAACAATTACATGTGTATACATGTACTTTGTTTCATCAGAGAATCTGTGGACAACTTCCCAAGTATACAAAATAATGCACAGACCTTGTTATTTTGAACTTATAGAGAGAGACAAATTTCTTTTAATTACATGTAGTTTGATTATCTCAGACATGAAGGCCTAGCTACAGTACACCAAGAGACATACATTGATTGAACACCGTGATATTGGTACACCACTTTTAGAGACATAACAAATATCTTTTTTCTGGTTAAATTTCCAAAAATTCTTATTCCATTTACATGTAGAAGGAATGGTTATACAGAACAATTGCACAAAGGAATTTTAAGACAATCTTGTTTAATAAACAAGAGGCTCCCAGGAGCCTGAATCGCTCACCTGGTCTTGATGTCAACCCTATGAAGACTTTTGTATAGCTAAATGAGCTGAACATTTAAGCAAGCAACAGCTTTTCTCTATCTGCAATAGTTTTCATTCTTTAAGCCAAAAACACTATTTTTGCCTTTAAGGGGCTGTAACCCCTATAAGGGGTCATCTGACAACTTTGACCCTATGAAGACTTTTGTAGAGCTTAATGAGCTGAACATTTTAGCAAGCAATAGCTTTTCTCTATCTGCAATAATTTCATTCTACATGTAAAGGCCAAAAACACTATTTTTCGCCTTTAAGGGGCTGTAACCCCTATAAGAGGTCATCTGACAACTTTGACTTTATGGAGACTTTTGTAGAGCTAAATGAGCTGAACATTTAAGCAAGCAACAGGTTTTCTCTATTTGCAATAGTTTTCATTCTATAGGCCAAAAACACTAATTTTTGCCTTTAAGGGGCTGTAACCCCTATAAGGGATCATCTGACAACTTCGACCCTATGGAGACTTTTGTAGAGCTAAATGAGCTGAACATTTATACAAGCAACAGCTTTTCTCTATTTACAATAGTTTTCATTCTATAGGCCAAAAACATGCAAAAACGCTATTTTTCACCTTTAAGGGGCTGTAACCCCTATAAGGGATCATCTGACAACTTCGACCAAATGGAGACTTTTGTAGAGCTAAATGAGCTGAACATTTAAGCAAGCAACAGCTTTTCTCTATTTGCAATAGTTTTCATTCTATAGGCCAAAAACACTAATTTTTGCCTTTAAGGGGCTGTAACCCCTATAAGGGGTCATCTGACAACTTTGACCCTATGGAGACTTTTGTAGAGCTAAATGAGCTGAACATTTATACAAGCAACAGCTTTTCTCTATTTACAATAGTTTTCATTCTATAGGCCAAAAACATGCAAAAACGCTATTTTTCACCTTTAAAGGGCTGTAACCCCTATTAGGGATCATCTGACATTTTTGACCTTATGGAGACTTTTGTAGAGCTAAATGAGCTGAACATTTAAGCAAGCAACAGCTTTTCTCTATTTGCAATAGTTTTCATTCTATAGGCCAAAAACACTATTTTTTGCCTTTAAGGGGCTGTAACCCCTATAAGGGGTCATCTGACAACTTCAACGCTATGGAGACTTTTGTAGAGCTAAATGAGCTGAACATTTAAGCAAGCAACAGCTTTTCTCTATTTACAATAGTTTTCATTCTATAGGCCAAAAACATGAAAAAACGCTATTTTTCACCTTTAAGGGGCTGTAACTCCTATCAGGGATCATCTGACAACTTCGACCAAATGGAAACTTTTGTAGAACTTTTGATGCTGAAGCAGTAGCGTGGCATCAGATTTCATCTATCTCTTATACTTTTTGATTTACAAGCCAAAAACAGTAGTCTGACCCCCCTGGTCTATTTTTAGTAACAGTGGCCATGTTTTTTGACGGATCAAAAATTGAAACACAAGTTTGGTGCAGGACACCCTAAGGATCATTCATACCAAGTTTCATTAAATTCTGTTCAGTAGTTTCAGAGGAGAAGATTTTTGAAAAATTGTTAACAGACGACGACGACGACAGACGACGACGACGGACGCCAAGTGATGGTAATAGCTCACATGGACCTTTGGTCCAGGTGAGCTAAAAAGTTATGGTCTACTATCTTAGAGTGGTGTACCACTATCATAGCGTTCAGTCACGGTATGTCTCTTGGTGTACTGTACATATCAAATATAGGCTCGGTCATGCATTTACCTGTTTACCACATGTGGTTTCTGGTACGTAGATTTTTGTTCTTAAAACTAGTAAGGATGCAAAAATATTCTTTACTTTGCTTAGGGACCAACCATTTAACTTGTAAGAGGGGGCTTGGATGTTCCTTGAAAATATTATATGCGAGCATAGATCAAAATGCTACAAAATGGTTTTACTGGGTGAACTATGTTATTTAATATACTGATAATTGGATTAAGAAATTTTGCTATAAGAGGACCCAAATAAGTAATGGCTATAATGGATGAATGGCATGGCATTTTCACACACAATTCAACTAAACAACAAAATTGTTCCATAGAGGTGGAGACATATCTCCTGGGTCTTATTCTGGATCCGCCATTGTTAAATTTTCTTTTTTATGTCCATTTTACATGTATATAGCATTTTAGTGTATTCACTGCAACTACATGAATAACTTGATCTTATTTTTACCTGCATCCCTGAAGGCCAAAGCAGGTCTACTAGTCTCTAGTTACTCTGTCCATTATGCTATAGAGCCTCTAAGAGGTGCCTGTCTTTTGTAATCTGAGTCTCAAAAACCAAGCACTAGATCTTTCTGAAATTTTACACAGTGATTACAGATATATTGAAGATGTGCTACTCCACTTTTGAGATCATTTTATAATTCTGTTTAGAAATTAGGGGCTCTAAAGGGGCAAAAAAAAACCACTACGTCAGTTGTTTCCACAATAACTTTTGTTCTGGGTGACAAAATGCTACGAAACTTTACAGTAATGTTATTTACAATAAAAGGAAAGATGAGCTTGACTTTGGGTATCCACTCTTTTTTTGTTAAGAAGTTATTTAGGTTCCCCCAAAAAAGGGTGTAAAAATTGAAACTTTTATTTGATTTTCACAATAACTCAAGTTCTGGTTGACTGATTGCTATGAAATTTTACACATGTTACAATAATGTTCCTTGCCATTAAATGATGGATTGGGATGGTTTTTGAGGTCTCCCCTTTTTCTGTTGAGAAATCAGGGGCCCAAAAAGGGCAAAAATTCAACTTTGTAATAATGGGACTGTTTTGGACATAAAACTATGTATTATATTGACATTGTACTCTTTTTCAGACAAACCATTGAAAGATGAGTGACACAGAAGAGACCGGTGAATATAATGAAGAGACTGATGAAAATTACAGGTCAGTTCTTGATTAACATTATCATGCCTTATAATATATTGATAAACTTGTTTTTACCTTTTCACGTTTAAAGGTAAGCTTGAAAAATTAATTTACAAGATGAAATCTTTAAACAAAGTAAACCTTTTTTGAACTTCAGATAAAATTAATCAAAAATTCTTTAAACTATACAAATTTCACTGTCTTGTTTATTGATTCCAAGTGTACTAGCATTACTGGTTTATCTTTTGAGAGTTGTTTCTTTACAGATTCAGATTCAGATTCTCTATTTTCACTCAGACACAAAATATGTCTAACATGAAGTAGTTACAAATATGTTTAACATGACAAAGCAGACATGGACATGGAAAAGAACATAACTTTAAAAATATACAACAACAAAACATAATACAGTACACAGAACATAACTACATGAATAATACAATATGAATACATGTAAATGTACATACATATAACATGTCAGGTACATGTATAAGAATGTTTGCTTGTTACAAGTTGTACAAGTACATTGTTTATCAGATGAACATTGCTCCTGTTTATATTGTAGTACCAGCCTGTTAGACCTTCCTTGGGAGGATATCACCTTCAGATATATCATGCCTTTCTTACCAATAGCTACACAGTTCAAGTTGAGAATTGTATCAAAAGACTTTAAAGATCTAGTCAGTGCATATTTCCAACAGCAGAAAATATGTAACATTTGCCGAGTGGTTAATCAAATGACAACAAAAGCATTCATTATACTCACACAGGACAATAGTTCCCTGACACACTTAGTGCTTCGGAATGCTAAGAATTGGTTAAGTACAGATGTACTGGTATCTGTCATTGAGAACTGTTCCAAACTTCAGAAGATAGACTTAGCAAACTGTTCTTCCCTCACTAATCATTGTCTTCACTCGATATCTACAACATGTTGTCAGTTATCTTCCCTTTGTTTACGTGAATGTCACTGGGTCAGCGAGGCCGGAATAACAGCTGTTTTACTAAACTGTCCAGAGCTAACACACATTGATCTCACTGGGTGTTGGTTGTTGAATGATAATATTGTAACATTGATTGCTCAAGTCTGTAAAAAGTAAGTTTATTTTATTGTTATTTCATTTTTAGCTCACCTGGACCGAAGGTCCATGTGAGCTATTACCATCACTTGGCGTCCGTCGTCGTCGTCTGTCGTCGTCTGTCGTCGTCTGTTAACAATTTTTCAAAAATCTTCTCCTCTGAAACTACTGAACAGAATTTAATGAAACTTGGTATGAATGATCCTTAGGGTGTCCTGCACCAAACTTGTGTTTCAATTTTTGATCCGTCAAAAAACATGGCCACCGTTACTAAAAATAGACCAGGGGGGTCAGACTACTGTTTTTGGCTTGTAAATCAAAAAGTATAAGAGATAGATGAAATCTGATGCCACGCTACTGCTTCAGCATCAAAAGTTCTACAAAAGTCTCCATTTTGTCGAAGTTGTCAGATGATCCCTTATAGGAGTTACAGCCCCTTAAAGGTGAAAAATAGCATTTTTGCATGTTTTTGGCCTATAGAATGAAAACTATTGTAAATAGAGAAAAGCTGTTGCTTGCTTAAATGTTCAGCTCATTTAGGTCTACAAAAGTCTCCATAGGGTCGAAGTTGTCAGATGACCCCTTATAGGGGTTACAGCCCCTTAAAGGCAAAAAATAGTGTTTTTGGCCTATAGAATGAAAACTATTGCAGATAGAGAAAAGCTGTTGCATGCTAAAATGTTCAGCTCATTTAGCTCTACAAAAGTCTCCATGGGGTCGAAGTTGTCAGATGACCCTTTATAGGGGTTAAAGCCCCTTAAAGGTGAATAATAGCGTTTTTGCATGTTTTTGGCCTATAGAATGAAAACTATTGTAGATAGAGAAAAGCTGTTGCTTGCTTAAATGTTTAGCTCATTTAGCTCTACAAAAGTCTCAATAAGGTCAAAGTTGTCAGATGACTCCTTATAGGGGTTACAGCCCCTTAAAGGCGAAAAATAGTGTTTTTGGCCTAAAGAATGAAAACTATTGTAAATAGAGAAAAGCTGTTGCTTGCTTAAATGTTCAGCTCATTTAGGTCTACAAAAGTCTCCGTAAAGTCAAAGTTGTCAGATGACCCTTTATAGGGGTTACAGCCCCTTAAAGGCGAAAAATAATGTTTTTGGCCTATAGAATGAAATTATTGCAGATAGAGAAAAGTTGTTGCTTGCTAAAATGTTCAGCTCATTAAGCTCTACAAAAGTCTTCATAGGGTCAAAGTTGTCAGATGACCCCTTATAGGGGTTACAGCCCCTTAAAGGCAAAAACAGTGTTTTTGGCTTAAAGAATGATAACTATTGCAGATAGAGAAAAGCTGTTGCTTGCTTAAATGTTCAGCTCATTTAGCTCTACAAGTTGAAGTTGTCTGATAACCCCTTATAGGGGTTACAGCCCCTTAGTGTTTTTTGATTATTTAGAATGAAAGCAATTGCAAATAGAGAAAAGATTTTTCATGCTTATAAACATTCAGCTCATTTAGCTATACAAAAGTCTTCATAGGGTTGACATCAAGACCAGGTGAGCGATTCAGGCTCCTGGGAGCCTCTTGTTATGACCTGTCAACTACATTTTTTTTGAAAACTTAATATTGAAATAGATCTGGAGTAGTTCCTAGCAGTCATTCAATGTAATTTTTGCTCTTATTCAAAACTACACCAGATTAGTACTGTGAATAAAGTATGTTTTGATTTAAAAATGTTGGATTTCTTCATTTTTAAATCCAATGTTTGTCAAGGGGGAGATAATTTGTTTGTCAAGGGGGAGATAATTTGTACAGATATAATAAAAAAGTTGGGGTTTTTTTCTGCCAAAATTCCTATTCTTTATTAGGGATACAAAATTGTTTAACACTGATTTTTAACAAAAACCATGGATTAAAATAAATAAAGTGAAACTTTATTTGTCATTATGGGGAAAAAGCTAGAAATTGTAGGTTAAGTATACTATTGAAGCACTAAATGTACATGTACCCTTCGAAATTTGAAAAATGTACTCTTTGAATTCATGCTATCTATGGCCTAAATAAATAGAAACAACTCTTTCAAAGAATTTCCATTGAAACTTGCATATATATTTTATCATTCTGTTATTCTTTTTTATATTTATAACATTCAAGATGAAAAGTTTTTATCATTTTAACGTGTATGGTATTTTTTTTCAGTTTAAAGTTTCTGTCTATTGCTAAGATATATGGAGTAACTGACACATCTGTACATTTCTTTGCCAAGACAGCTTCATCATTGCACCATCTTAATATACAGGGATGTTGGAGAATTACAAACTCATCTATAATGTAAGTATAGGATTATCAGCTTCTAGTTACACAAATTCTAAAGTGATGCACATATTCAGTTGTTGGAAAACCATAAAACATTGTCAAACACCTACAAATATAACCTTTAGCATATTATGTTTTTATATTATAAATTGACTACCAAATTTGAATAAGATTATATTTCTTATACTCCAAAATTGTCTTGTTTTTTGCAGCTAACATGTATTATGTGCCCTTTATATTTATCCTTTTCTGGATTATCAAATTCAGTATTAAAGGAAAAAGCGAGTAGATTTATTAGGTATCCCTAAACTGATCTTTTATTGATATAAGAATTGGTGATGACCATTTTCCATGAATACCACTTTAATAGCGAGCATCGCAGATGCGAGCCCTACGGCATTATGCATGTTTTGAGATGTGCCAGAAATATACTGACGATAAAACCGGAACAGGTTTACTTTTACGGAGTGAAAAAAATAATAGGCACGGAGCAAGTAAAACAATCAACCCTCTGGGCTTATAAAAAATACATCATTATCTGTTATGCAAAAATATAAAATTGAAATTCAAAGACAGTGATAAAACCTTCATTCATCCCCTTGTTTAATTTTACACGCAGATTTTTATTTAAACACCATTCGGTCTTTTCCGCTGAAAAACGATTTTCCGGACATTACCGAGCTAGCTTTTGGCAACATCGTCCCATTGACTAGTCATACCAAATGCATGATACTGACCAAGCTTTGTTAAATTCTAAGTGAGATAAAATAAGATAAAGAAATACATAAATTTACTGAATAAAACCTACTCATAATAATAAATAAATGGTTCTTACCTGAAAATGAAAGAAGAGTCCCATCCTGTGGGGTTTCACTCAGTTTCCTCAATCCTGCATGATATTTTTACTTTATCGTTTTTTCCGCCAGGTTTCTTAATGTACCTTCTGTTACCAATGCTTCAAATAAAACACTGATACTCAGAAAATCTCACAAAACCTGACAGAATCTGAATGTTGTTTTGGTCTGCTGAAGAAGCGCGAAATACTCTGACAAGGAAATGACGTCACGTAATCCATAATTTCGTCCCCGCTTAATGACGTCCCAGAATGTTACAGGATTTATTTTGCACAAATGATTGAATTTTTGATAAGTAGTAATTGATCCCAGATATTTTAACAACAACTTTCTCAAGTGTATATGATTTGGGTTTGGTGGGATCAGACTCTGCTAATATTTAATTCCTTTTTTAAAAGGTCCCTCTTTACGTTAAACTTAGCCGGTCGAGCACATGGATTTATTTTTAAAAGGTATATAGATTTTCGATGCTCGCTAAAAAGGCAGGGCCTTAATCATATTGAAATAGTTACCGTATAAGTTGGGTTTTTTTTCGTGGGAGCTAAATTTCGCGAATTCCTTTAAAAATGAAAGATATTTTTTTCGCGGAATTCAATTTTAGCGATAATTTAAATACGAGTATAACTTTACATATACTATCTACCAGATTTAATTATCGCGGGTTTATATTTTCGCGAGTTGCCAAGTCCCGCGAAAAACGCGAAAATTAGATACCCGCGAAAAAAACAACTTATACAGTACTCTTATATTATACTTTTTTAGCTCACCTGACCCGAAGGGTCATGTGAGCTATTGTCATCACTTGGCGTCCGTCGTCCGTCCGTCGTCCGTCCGTCGTCCGTCGTCCGTCGTCCGTAAACTTTTTAAAACGTTAACTCCTCTGACACCATAAGTCCAATTGCAACCAAACTTGGTATGGTTGTTCATTAGCATTCGGTGCTTAGAACTGATGTGGGGATTTTTGATTCGTCGTAAAACATGGCCGCCATGGCTAAAAATAGAACATAGGGGTAAAATGCAGTTTTTTGCAAATAACTCAAAAACGGCTACAGATATCAAAATTCTGACATAGGGTAAAAGTGTTCAGCACCTCAAGATCTACCTACCCTGAAATTTTGAAGAAAATCCAACTACCCATGTAGGAGTTATTGCCCTTTTTGTGGATTTTTTGCAAATTTTGCACCTGTTAAGCTCAATATCTTGAAAACTATACTAGATATTTGAGAAATTTAAATTGTATATTGTTAAGCACATCAAGATCTACAAAATTTGTAACAGGGTCAACGTTGTAGGACCTTTCCTTTTTGGAGTTATTGCCCTTAGAACGTCAAAATTTAGCATTTTAACAGCATTTCCTCATTACATTGAAAACGTTAACTCCTCTGACACTTTAAGTCCAAATGGAACCAAACTTGGTATAGTTGTTTATTAGCATTAGGTGTATAGAACTGATGTGGGGATTTTTGATTGGTCGTAAAACATGGCCGCTGTGGCTAAAAATAGAACATAGGGGTAAATGGCAGTTTTTTGCAAATAACTCTAAAACGGTGACAGATTTCAAAATTTTGATCGGGAACAAAAGTGATCAGCACCTCAAGATCTACCAGCTCTGAAATTTTGAAGAAAATCCAACAACCCATGTAGGAGTTATTGCCCTTTTTGTGGATTTTTTGCAAATTTTGCACCTGTTAAGCTCAATATCTTGAAAACTATACTAGATATTTGAGAAATTTAAATTGCATATTGTGAAGCACATCAAGATCTACAAAATATGTAATAGGGTCAACGTTGTAGGACCTTTCCTTTGAGGAGTTATTGCCCTTAGAACGTCAAAATTGAGCATTTTAACAGCATTTCCTCATTACATTGAAAACCTTAACTCCTCTGACACTTTAAGTCCAAATGGAACCAAACTTGGTATAGTTGTTTATTAGCATTAGGTGTATAGAACTGATGTGGGGATTTTTGATTGGTCGTAAAACATGACTGCTGTGGCTAAAAATAGAACATAGAGGTAAATGGCAGTTTTTTGCAAATAACTCTAAAATGGTGACAGATTTCAAAATTTTGATTGGGAATAAAAGTGATCAGCACCTCAAGATCTACCAGCTCTGAAATTTTGAAGAAAATCCAACAACCCATGTAGGAGTTACTGCCCTTTTTGTGGAGTTTTTGCAAATTTTGCACCTGTTTAGCTCAATATCTTGAAAACTATACAAGATATTTGAGAAATTTAAATTGCATATTGTTAAGCGCATCAAGATCTACAAAATTTGTAACAGGGTCAAGGTTTTAGGACCTTTCCTTTGAGGAGTTATTGCCCTTGGAACGTCAAAATTGAGCATTTTAACTGCATTTGCTTATATTGAAAATGTTAACTCCTCTGACACTTTAAGTCCAAATGGAACCAAACTTGGTATTATTGTTTATTATTATTAGGTGTATAGAACTGTTGTTGGGATTATTGATTGGTTGTAAAACATGGCCGCTGTGGCTAAAAATAGAACAGTAGGTTAAACTGCATTTTTTTTTGCAAATAACTCAAAAAGGGTGACAGATTTTTAGATTTTGATAGAGAACAAAAGTGATCAGCACCTTTAGATCCACCATATTGTCAGATGACCCCCTTATTAATCTTATTACCCTTTCAACTTTAAATAGATTTTGCCTTATAACCTTTACTTCAGGCACATATGTTAGGTGAGCGATTCAGGCTCCTGGGAGCCTCTTGTTTGTTTCCAGCATTTTAGGAGAATATGCCAAGAGTTTGCAGGCATTACAAGTAAGAGACTGTAGAGATATAACGGAAGCCTCCTTAGCTCGTCTAAGGGTACGTGGGATCAAGATTGACGTTAGACCTCCTTCTGAAGCCAGAACTCTTAATTTTATGCATACGGAAGGTCTCAGACACAGACTTAATGTACAGATTTGATATAACAACGAATATATATGGCCCCATCTCAAGATGTTGACTCTTTACATAGTTACAACTGCGCAAATGCAAACCTCTGCCACCGGTAAATTTTTTACCCTAAGATAAAGCGTGGAATAAAAAACAGACAGCAACGTGATTGGTTGATATAAAATAATATTTAGATAGATGAATGAATAAGCTTATCGTAAATATTGACAAAGAAATTCTGGTGCCAATCATGTGTCTACAGGGCGCTTGCATCTTTGAAAATTTGGGCATTGAAAATAAAATCGAAAAATCACCCCCCTTTTTAGCTCACCTTGCCGAAGGCAATGTGAGCTTTTGCAATCACTTGGCGTCCGTCGTCCGTCGTCCGTCGTCCGTCGTTCAACTTTTCAAAAATCTTCTTCTCTGAAACCGCTTGGCCAAATGTATTGAAACTTAGTAGGGTTGTTTTATAGTATATCCTCTACAAATTTATCGTTCGAAATTTTGATTCGACAAAAAACATGGCCGCCATGGCTAAAAATAGAACATAGGGGTAAATTGCAGTTTTTTGCAAATAACTCAAAAACCGTAACAGATATCAAAATTCTGGCAAAGGGTAAATGTGATCAGCACCTCAAGATCTACCTGCCCAGAAATTTTCAAGAAGATCCATCAACCGATGTAGGAGTTATTGCCCTTTTTCTGGATTTTTTCAAAAAAATTACTTATTTAGCCCTATATCTTGAAAACTATACAAGATATTTCAAAAAATTAGATTTCATATGAATAAGCACATCAAGATCTACAAAAGTTGTAACAGAGTCAAAGTTGTAGGATCGTTCGTTTAGGAGTTATATCCCTTGGATTGTAAAAATTGACCATTTTCACAGTTTTTTGTTCAACATTTCAAAAATCTTCTTCTCTGAAACTGCTAAGTCAAATGAAATGAAACTTAGTAGGGTTGTTTAGTAGTATGTGGTCTACAAAATTATCGTTCGAAATTTTGATTTGACAAAAAACATGGCTGCCATGGCTAAAAATAGAACATAAGGGTAAATTGCAGTTTTTTGCAAACTACTCAAAAATGGTAACAGATATTAAAATTCTATTTGAGTAATAATGATCAGCACATAAAGATCTACCTGCCCTGAAGTTTTGAAGAAGATCTGACAATAGTTGTAGGAGTTATTGCCCTTTTTCTTTTTTTTTCAAATTTTGCTCTTTTAAGACTTATATCTTGAAAACAATACAAGATATTTGAAAAATTTAAATTGCATATGGTTAAGCACATAAAGATCTAAAAATTATGTAATGGGGTCAAAGTTGTAAGACCTTTCTTGATAGAAGTTGTTTTCCTTAGAACATTAAAATTGATAATTCCACAGAGTAGCAGTCCTTTGTTATATCCAGCATATAAGTATCATCGAATACAAGGTGAGCGATTCAGGCTCCTGGGAGCCTCTAGTTTCAACCTAAAATTACGTTCATTAACGCCGCATAGACATAGGTTTTTTATTGGCTAAAAATAAACGTTTGGATGTTAACTGAAAGATTTTGACCCATAGAAAGTGAAAATCGGTCAATAACCATTTTTTTTAAAAATTGAATACAAGGGTACCCTCTATGGAAAAATGCATTGTTAGCATTTGCGCAGTTGTTACCACATTGCTCTATTCCCCATTTTTGTCTGGCCTGCGACGAATGTCGCAAAAGGCGAGACTTAGGTATGGTGATTCCGGCGATGGTGGCGGCAGCGGCGGCGTCCACAATTGGTTAAAGTTTTTGCTTAAGTTTGTTTTGTGTGAACTAGTTATGTTACACCATTGATACTTGGTATGCAGTTGCATCAGCATCAGTACAGATCAGTTTTAAAAGGATTTCACCTGTATGCTCCTGCAGTCACGGTCTACTGACTTTGAAATTTTACACTGATTTTGCCGAGGTTAACCTTTTTTAGCTCACCTTGCCGAAGGCAATGTGAGCTTTTGCCATCACTTGGCGTCCGTCGTCTGTCGTCCGTCGTCCGTCGTCTGTTGTCCGTCGTTCAACTTTTCAAAAATCTTCTTCTCTGAAACTGCTTGGCCAAATGTTATGAAACTTAGTAGGGTTGTTCTGTAGTATGTCCTCTACAAAACTGTCGTTCGAAATTTTGATTCGACAAAAAACATGGCCGCCATGGCTTTGCCCTGAAGTTTTGAAGAAGATCTGACAATGGTTGTAGGAGTTATTGCCCTTTTTCTTGTTTTTTTCTTCTTCAAATATTTGAAAAATTTAAATTGCATATGGTTAAGCACCTAAAGATCTAAAAATTATGTAATGGGGTCAAAGTTGTAAGACCTTTCTTGATAGGAGTTGTTTCCCTTAGAACATTAAAATTGATAATTCCACAGAGTAGCAGTCCTTTGTTAAAATATCCAGCATATAAGTATCATCGAATACAAGGTGAGCGATTCAGGCTCCTGGGAGCCTCTAGTTCTTATGTCTGTTTAACATGAAGCAGTTATGGTTCACCATTGATATTGGGTATGCACTTGCATTAGCATTAGTACAGATCAATTTCAAAAGCATTTCATCTGTATGCTCCTGTAGTCACAGTCTACTGACTTTGAAATTTTACACTGATTTGGCCGATGGTTAACCTTTTTTCTTACGTCTGTTTAACATGAAGCAGTTATGATACATCATTGATATTGGGTATGCACTTGCATTAGCATCAGTACAGATCAATTTCAAAGGTTTTTATCTGTATGCTCCTTCAGTCACTGTCTACTGACTTTGAGATTTTACACTTTTTAACTTTTTACTTATGTCATGAGTGTTTTATATAAAGCAGTTATGGTTCACCATTTATATTTGGTATGCAGCTGCTTAAGCATCAGTTAAGATCAGTTTAAGGAGGATTTTTACTTCATTTTATATTTTGTCCAGTTGCGACAGGCGAGACATGTCTCTGTGTTAACAGTTTATTGTATATTGTGAGTTATCTCCCATTTGCAGAGTTATCTTCTCTTTCCAGAAGGTATTTTATAATAGTTACTGTGTGGAAAAATAAGTTTTTCTGCATTAATTTTTTAATTTGTCACAAAATGTCTAAATGTAAAATATGATTATTTTAAAAAAGGTATATAACACATTTTCCTGATTTAATAGGGTCTGCTAAGCCCTCTGAATAATTTTTTGAAAAATGAAACCTTATATTTCCCATTCAATGCAATGTAATATACCTGCCGTAAAGGAGGACAACTCTTGTAAATGGTAGATTACTCATTATTTAAGAAAATAAGGAATAGTTTTCACTTTGTCGGTCTGTCCATCAACAATTTCTTGTGAACACTAAAACTAAAAAAATAGGTACAGTTCAGAAATTTAGCACATTTGCCTTGCAACATTTCATGATGTGCATATCGAAATTTCCAGCAAATTGATGAAATATTTTTGGGGAAAATCAGTTTTTTATAGAAATTACAGATTTGAACATTTGACTTGGTGAACACTTAGGGGCTTCAGGGAAGATTAGTTTTGTTAACTAACTGTGTTACACTCTATAAATAAAAAAGTGTTATTAATATTATATAGATTTTTTTGAAATGATTGTACATTTCTGATATTTTGATAAACTGTAATACTCCAAGTCTTGGTATGCATGTTTAAATTTCATGTAAATCTTTTGAATAGTTCTGAAAACATTTTTTTTTTGCTGAAGGGTACTACTGGCTTTGTCAGTAGTATTCTAGTATTTCAAATATAGTTACTCTGGTAAAAGGCTTATACTTTATTGTTTTATGTTTCACACATTTATATTTATTCCAAAAATATATGGATTGGTATTTTTTGCTCATCAAACCCATATCTTCTTTTTGATCAAGTTCTTGATATCTGTTTTAGTACAAATTTTGTTATAAAATTGTATTTGTTCTGTCATTGTTTTTTTACACTAAAATAATGCCAATGATAAATGTATAGATAAGTAAGAAAAATTGTTTCCATTCAAATTTTAAATGAAAGCTAAATATGTCATTGACACATATAAAAAAATATTGCTTGTTTTATACCTTTAGTTATTATCTTATGTTCAAATTGGCTATTTTAAGAAATCACTGATACTATATTAAGGAATGTAAATCATTTAGTTTTCTAGGAATCTGTGATATGAATTATATTTTATGACAAAAATGAATCCTTCTGTCAACAGTTATTGTGCCCTGTTTTTGTTTTTTATTTTACCATGGTTCTTCTTTTACATAAAAGTTCATTACGATTAAACAACAGCAGTCTATATAACTTAAGAGCCTGTTCATGAGAAAACCATGCAAAATTGTAAATTTTGTCCAGTAGCAAGGTTTTTAATTATGTAAAAGGTATATTGCAACTGAAAGACCAACCTATAAGACTTATTCAGGCAAATTTATTTTTTTCGAAAAATTCAAGATGGCCGCCATACAGGCCTCAATAGCTATATATAGCTTTCATCTGATTTATCGGTTATTTCAATCAAATTTTACTTGAAAAATAGACATTTTCATTGGGATTTTTTTCAGTTTACATAGATGGAATTAAGATTGTATCTATATTTTTTTGAAATAGTAATGTTTTGTCTTTCAATTACAGTGCAGTTTTCGTAATTCATAATTTTAGTTCCTCTGGTACCCACAGGAAGGAATTGGGCAATATTCAAGACTGCTCTAAAATGCTGAAATTTGTTATTTTTAAGGGTACATATTGTCCAAGGTAACGCTTTTTTATCCCTATCATTTAGAAATTCAAAAACAATAACATATCAAGACAAACATATTAAAAAGCCAAGCTGGGATTTTAAATTTTGACTTAGCCACAGCCCCAGAAAACAATGCCATGTTTTAATAATTTTTCATAAAATCCAATTTTTAGGGAATCAGTTTAAAAATCTGAATGTGTTTTCTATGACACAAAATACATTTAGAACATGTGATACAACAGATGGTCACAATACAAGTACAATTTAAGGGTCGGGAATGACATATACTTGGGGATTAAGGGTGAAAGATGGGAATATATGTGTATTTTGATGAAATGTACAGAAATGACCAACTTTAAGGGTCTATTTTTCATGAATGAAGGGTTTGACTATTAATATGGAATATGTTTCAAAAAGACTGCTATATGGTCTGTACAAAAACATATTTGTAACTTTGCATTTGGTCATCCCTTACATGTTACAGCATTACAAAAATGGAGATTTGGCCATTTTAGCACATGGCTAAAATGGGCTTCGGGGGCCTAATAGTGGCATCTTTTTGAAATAATTTAAAGATGTACAGAACAGCAGACTTTATATGCCATATATATATAATTTGTTCTATAAAAACAAATAATATTGTAGAAATCAAACAATCAAACAAAATGTCTTATTATTTTCATAAATTTTTTATTGAAATCACTGAAAATCAGATGCATGCTATATATAGCTATAAAGGCCTGTAGGGCGGCCATCTTAGATTTTTCGAAGGAAAAAAAATGCCTGAATAAGTCTCATAGGATGGTCTTTCAGTTGCACTTCACCTTTAACAAAAATGAAAACATCGCTATTGGACGATTTTGCATGGTTTTCTCATGAACAGGCTCTTAAGATTGGGTCTATCTTTTAAGAATGGTATTGGCAGACCAGAAATGATTTTTCAGTACCAGGTTTATAATATTTACCCTTTATTTAACATATCTATTTTCTACAATGAAGTCTTTTTTGTTGTGTTTATCAATCAGTATTTGTAAGATTGAAATGTATTTTAGAATATTTTTTAAATATCAGTGTGGAATTGTGCAATTTAAAATTGTTTAAAATTATTTTAAAATGTTTTATGTACATGAAACAAATGTAATTGTTTTGATATGTATCTTGTTATAATATATATTATTCAACACAAGAAAATCAAGTTTTATTTATTTCTATATGATATTATTTCTTTAGAAAAATATGACATATTGAGATAAATTGTGGAAAATGTCACAGGAAGATTATTTATTACAGAATGGGCTTGTTTTTAATTGGTAACAGAAAATTACACAGTATAACCCATCTGTTGAAGACTCCTTGCTAATTTAAGTCACATGATATTAATGACCATAACATACAATATTTTTCAGTTTCCATGTATTACTCATTAGACTCCATCAACAAAATATTAAAACTTTTGATGTATCTTTATGAGAAACTAGAGGTCTAAGGGTCAATGATGCAATATATGTGCTACCATGGGGGAGAGACAGATAACTGTAGGATGCATGGACAAGCAGTTTTGTTTTCATTATAAAAAAAAAAAACCTTCATACTCTCATACAACAGTGGATGCATTGGTCCAAAATAATTGGCTGGTCCACAATTTGACAAAGTACAGAGTGATGTGATTGACTGGTTTACAAATTAGTTTAAACATATTTGTTTATCCTGGATTGGGAAACAAGCTTAATGCTTATGTAAATCCCTCTCCAGCTAGCAGTTTGCGAGTGTGGCCTTTGCAGCGGCCCCCATTGAGCCTTATCGAACTCTACAAAGGGGTCTTTAACGTGCATGGGGTATTGCTCTCCACATACACAGGACAACCTTTTTTTTCGTCCCTTCCGAAGGACTAGCATCGTTCCTTGAGACCATCCTCACAAATGGTGTCAAGAGAGGGTCGGAAAATTGGTTCATGAAATTTTCACCCCGGACGAGGATCGAACCACGAACCTTGGTGTTAGTAGCCCGACGCATTAACCACTACACAACCGGCTCTACAAATTGGCCAAGGTTCTGGGTTCTTTGATTGACTGGTCCACAATTTACCAATTTGCAGGGTTCTGTGAATGGCTGGTCCACAATTTATTAAGGTACAGGGTTCTTTGATTGACTAGTCCACAATTTGCCAATGTACAGGGTTCTGTGATTGACTGGTCCACAATTTGCCAATGTACAGGGTTCTGTGATTGACTGGTCCACATATTACCAATTTGCAGGGTTTTGTGATTAACTGGTCCACAATTTGCCAGTGTACATGGTTACGTCATTGACTGGTCCACAATTTGCCAAGGTACAGGTTTCTGTGATTGACTGGTCCACAATTTACCAATGTACAGGGTTCTGTGATTGACTGGTCCACAATTTGCCAAGGTACAGGTTTCTGCGATTGACTGGTCCACAATTTGCCAAGGTACATGGTTATGTGATTGACTGGTCCACAATTTGCCAGTGTACAGGGTTCTGTGATTGACTGGTCCACAATTTGCCAGTGAACAGGGTTTTGTGATTGACTGGTTCACAATTTGCCAAGGTACAGGGTTCTGTGATTGACTTGTCCACAATTTGCCAGTGTACAGGGTTCTGTGATTGACTGGTCCACAATTTGCCAGTGTACAGGGTTCTGTGATTGACTGGTCCACAATTTGCCAATATACAGGGTTCTGTGATTGACTGGTCCACAATTTACCAATGTACAGGGTTCTGTGATTGACTGGTCCACAATTTGATCCACAATTTACCAATGTACAGGGTTCTGTGATTGACTTGTCCACAATTTATTAAGGTACAGGATTTATGATTGACTGGTCCATAATTTGCCAATGTACAGGGTTCTGTGATTGTCTTGTCCACAATTTATTAAGGTACAGGATTTATGATTGGCTGGTCCACAAATTGGCTAAGGTTCTTGGTTCTTTGATTGACTGGTCCACAATTTACCAATTTGCAGGGTTCTGTGAGTGGCTGGTCCACAATTTACCAAAGTACATGGTTCTGTGTGACTTGTCCACAATTTGCCAAGGTACAGGTTTCTGCGATTGACTGGTCCACAATTTGCCAGTGTACAGGGTTTTGTGATTGACTTGTTCACAATATGCCAAGGTACAGGGTTCTGTGATTGACTGGTCCACAATTTGCCAGTGTACAGGGTTCTATGATTGACTGGTCCACAATTTGCGAAGGTACAGGGTTCTGTGATTGACTGGTCCACAATTTGCCAATGTACAGAGTTCTGTGATTGACTGGTCCTTAATTTGCCAAGGTACAGGTTTCTGTGATTGACTGGTCCACAATTTGCCAAGGTACAGGTTTTTGTGATTGACTGTCCTACAATTTGCCAAGGTACAGGTTTCTGTGATTGACTGGTCCACAATTTGCTTATGTACAGAGTTCTGTGATTGACTGGTCCACAATTTTCCAAAGTACATGGTTCTGTGATTGACTGGTCTACAATCCATTAAGGTACAGGATTTGTGATTGACTGGTCCACAATTTGCCAAGGTACAGAGTTCTGTGATTGACTGTCCTACAATTTGCCAATGTACAGAGTTCTGTGATTGACTGGTCCACAATTTATTAAGGTACAGGGTTCTATGATTGACTGGTCCACAATTTGCCAATGTACAGGGTTCTGTGATTGACTTGTCCACGATTTATTAAGGTACATGATTTATGATTTGCTGGTCCACAATTTGCCAATGTACAGGGTTCTGTGATTGACTGGTCCACAATTTATTAAGGTACAGGATTTATGATTGACTGGTCCACAATTTGCCAATGTACAGGGTTCTGTGATTGACTTGTCCACAATTTATTAAGGTACATGATTTATGATTGGCTGGTCCACAAATTGGCTAAGGTTCTTGGTTCTTTGATTGACTGGTCCACAATTTACCAATTTGCAGGGTTCTGTGAGTGGCTGGTCCACAATTTACCAAAGTACATGGTTCTGTGTGACTTGTCCACAATTTGCAAAGGTACAGGTTTCTGCGATTGACTGGTCCACAATTTGCCAGTGTACAGGGTTCTGTGATTGACTGGTCCACAATTTGCCAGTGTACAGGGTTCTATGATTGACTGGTCCACAATTTGCGAAGGTACAGGATTCTGTAATTGACTGGGCCTTAATTTGCCAATGTACAGAGTTCTGTGATTGACTGGTCCACAATTTGCGAAGGTACAGGGTTCTGTGATTGACTGGTCCACAATTTGCTAGTGTACAGAGTTCTGTGGTTGACTGGTCCACAATTTGCCAATGTACAGAGTTCTGTGATTGACTGGTCCTTAATTTGCCAAGGTACAGGTTTCTGTGATTGACTGGTCCACAATTTGCCAAGGTACAGGTTTTTGTGATTGACTGTCCTACAATTTGCCAAGGTACAGGTTTCTGTGATTGACTGGTCCACAATTTGCTTATGTACAGAGTTCTGTGATTGACTGGTCCACAATTTTCCAAAGTACATGGTTCTGTGATTGACTGGCCTACAATCTATTAAGGTACAGGATTTGTGATTGACTGGTCCACAATTTGCCAAGGTACAGAGTTCTGTGATTGACTGTCCTACAATTTGCCAATGTACAGAGTTCTGTGATTGACTGGTCCACAATTTATTAAGGTACAGGGTTCTATGATTGACTGGTCCACAATTTGCCAATGTACAGGGTTCTGTGATTGACTTGTCCACGATTTATCAAGGTACATGATCTATGATTTGCTGGTCCACAATTTGCCAATGTACAGGGTTCTGTGATTGACTTGTCCACAATTTATTAAGGTACAGGATTTATGATTGGCTGGTCCACAAATTGGCTAAGGTTCTTGGTTCTTTGATTGACTGGTCCACAATTTACCAATTTGCAGGGTTCTGTGAGTGGCTGGTCCACAATTTACCAAAGTACATGGTTCTGTGTGACTTGTCCACAATTTGCAAAGGTACAGGTTTCTGCGATTGACTGGTCCACAATTTGCCAGTGTACAGGGTTTTGTGATTGACTGGTTCACAATATGCCAAGGTACAAGGTTCTGTGATTGACTGGTCCACAATTTGCCAGTGTACAGGGTTCTATGATTGACTGGTCCACAATTTGCGAAGGTACAGGATTCTGTAATTGACTGGGCCTTAATTTGCCAATGTACAGAGTTCTGTGATTGACTGGTCCACAATTTGCGAAGGTACAGGGTTCTGTGATTGACTGGTCCACAATTTGCTAGTGTACAGAGTTCTGTGGTTGACTGGTCCACAATTCGCCAATGTACAGAGTTCTGTGATTGACTGGTCCTTAATTTGCCAAGGTACAGGTTTCTGTGATTGACTGGTCCACAATTTGCCAAGGTACAGGTTTTTGTGATTGACTGTCCTACAATTTGCCAAGGTACAGGTTTCTGTGATTGACTGGTCCACAATTTGCTTATGTACAGAGTTCTGTGATTGACTGGTCCACAATTTTCCAAAGTACATGGTTCTGTGATTGACTGGCCTACAATCTATTAAGGTACAGGATTTGTGATTGACTGTCCTACAATTTGCCAATGTACAGAGTTCTGTGATTGACTGGTCCATAATTTATTAAGGTACAGGGTTCTATGATTGACTGGTCCACAATTTGCCAATGTACAGGGTTCTGTGATTGACTGGTCCACAATTGGCAAGTGTACATGGTTCTATGATTTGCTGGTCCACAATTTGCCAATGTACAAGGTTCTGTGATTGACTGTTCCACAATTTACCAAGGTACAGGGTTCTGTAATTAACCAGTCCATAATTTGCCAATGTACAGAGTTATGTGATTGAATGGCCCACAATTTGCCAAGGTACAGAGTTATGTGTGTTGCAGTCATGTTTAAGTGTTGTGGAAATACACCTTTTTATTCATTTATTCATTTAAGAAATCAGTTTCAACAAACATATGTACATTTGAAAAGAAAATATCTTTTATAAGCTATCCAGAGTGAAATATTGCCATCACTTGGCATCCATTGTCCATCTGCAAACCTTTCAATCACCAGTTGCATTGACATCATTAGCCCATTTACTATTTGTAACCAAAGTTTGTTTGCAATGGTGGTTTAGGGTAGAAGTGGGGATTTTTGGGTTATTGTAAAACATGTTAAATATAGAATATTGGGGAAATTTTCAGATTTTTTATTTCAAAACGTTCCTGTTAATCAAATTGCTGACCGATGGTGAGGATTATCTCATCAAGATCTACCTATTCTTGAAGTTGAAGAAGATCAATTGTCCTTTTTCTTGATTTTCCAATTTGTAGCTCCTACCATCACTTGGCGCACGTCGTCGTCGTCTGTTGACAAAAATCTTCTCCTCTGAAACTACTAAACAGAATTAAATGAAACTTGGTATGATTGATCCTAAAGGTGTCCTGCACAAAACTTTCATTTTGATCCGTTGCTTAATAGGCAGGGGATAAGACTACTGTTTCTGGCTTCTAAATAACAAATTATAAGAGAAATAGAAAATCTGATGCAACCTCCCTAGCTTCCTCAGTATCAAAAAAGCTCTACAAAAGTCTCCATTGAGCCGAATTAGCTGTCAGATGACCCCTTACAAGGGTTATTGCCCTTTGAAGGTCAAAATAGCATTTTTTTTATGTTTTTGGTCTATAGAATGAAAACTATTGCAGCCAGAAAAAAAAAACTGTTGCTTGCTTAAACCTACAAAAGCCTTCAATGGGTTGAAGTTGTCAAATGACCCTTTATAGAATAACCTTATGGTTTAAAGACCAGGTGAGCAATTTAGACTCCTGGGAGCCTCTTGTGTAATTATTTTACTCCATGCAACGAAGTTGCGGACGGCAAAATATATTTGACTGGTCCATCCGTCTGTGGTCGCAAATTTTTGTAGGAGTTATGTATGCCCTTCTCGGTTTTGAAATTTGCCGAAATCATTATTTTTTTATATATATTTCATATTTCTACCCAATTGCTTTTGTTTTGTCTTTTCTCTCGGACATTGAGATTGATCCTCCAAGTTCGAAAATTTTTGTCTCACCTGCGACGAATAGTCGTGGAAGGCGAGACATAGGTATTACTTTCCGGCGGCGGCGGCGTAAACTTTTTTGTAAGACTTTAGTGGACAATGAATTGCTTGAAAATTATAATAGCTAGGCATCTGATATTTAGTATACAGATAGTTCAGGTTATGGTCTACGCAACTGTCACCATGCTGTGTGACCCTGACCCCATTTTCACGCTCCAGTTAATCTGTGAACTTAGGTCTTTTTTCAGGCCGTAAACTTTTTTGTAAGACTTTTGTGGACGATGAATTGCTGGAAAAGTATAATAGCTAGGCATCTGATATTGGGTTTACAGACAGTTCAGGTTATGGTCTATGCAACTGTAATCATGCAGTGTGACCTTGACCCCATTTTCACGCTTCAGTAACTCTATGAACTTGCGTCTTTTTTCAGGCCGTAAACTGTTTTGTAAGACTTTTGTGGACGATGAATTGCTGGATAAGTATAATAGCTAGCCATCTGATATTTTGTCACATGGTACAGACAGTTGAAGTTATGGTCTACACAACTGTCACCTTGCCGTGTGACCTTGACCCCATATTCACACTCCAGTGACTCTGTGAACTTAGGTCTTTTTTCAGGCCGAAAACTTTTTTGTAAGACTTTTGTGGACGATGATTTGCTGGAAAAGTATAATAGCTAGGCATCTGATATTGGGTATACAGACAGTTGAGGCAATGATCTACACACATGTCACCATGCCATGTGACCATGACCCCGTTTTGACGCTCCAGTGACTCTGTGAACTTAGGTTGTTGTTTTATTCTGACAGAAAACATTTTGTAATGCTTGTTAGGACAATGAAGTGCTTGAAAAGTATAATAGCTAGGCATATGATATTGGGAATACAGACACTTTTTGTGTTTATATCCAGAAATGAAAGCTCAGGTAGTTGAATTAAGTGATGGTGCCGGCTTGTGTTATTAACTTATTACCTTTATTTAATTGATTTGACAGAATTTCTGTTATGATATTCAATAACATGCAAATTCACTTCAACAATGCTTGTTGTAGCTCAATTTATTCCTCATGAATTATATTGATAGTCTAATAGCGGGACGCGTGGGGAATGTGAACGTGCTCACTAAGTTTCTTTCATTTAGACTATCATGTCTTCAGTCATGTGCGACTTTTGACTTCCATTAGTATCAACGTAGTAGTACCGTTCATTTTAGGAGTTAGTCGCCTTGGAATGTAAACAAATGATGATAAAAGCTTCCAATTGCTTAAATATTACTCTACAATAACTGCATTAAGTTAAACCATATTATTAGATAACTTATTAAACTTATGATCCTTTCAGTGGCAAATAGTTTTTGCCTTTTAGCCTATAGTTCAAGTTCAGGCACATAAGTCAGGTCGGTGATTCAGGCTCATTGCAGCCTTTTGTTTATTTATGGTCCGATTAAAAAAAAAATGCGATCGAGCTTATTTTTGTCATATATTAGTCAAAAGGAGGGGTGATTTTTTTTCTAACTCTTGTTAAATATATCGAAAGAACCTTAAATATTTTTATTTCTAATTATTCATTGTTAGTCTATAATGGGATGCATGTGACAAATATCTTTGTCGGTCCGCAAAAGGGTGCAAGTGTCAAAAACTATTGAATGTCCATATTGGGCCTAGAATGTACAGGGTTCAATATTGTGCCGTGCAATGCAGGGCAAGACATCAATATGTCTTCAAGTTTTCGATTTCGATTTATCTCTTCTTTGTCAAAACTCATGCACCGTTTAAAATTTTGGAATGTCCTCAGTTCAGTGCCAGCGGTAAACGAGAGTCGGTAAAACCCCATGTAGAGGTTAGTACATAGTTGGTTGCATTGATGTTCTGAGGGTTGAGACCATAGCATCTAAATCATAACTTTAAAAAAAAATCACAGAGACAAGTATAAATTTTTAAAAACGACTTGATCATGTTAAATTCCTTAATGTGATTAGAACTAGTGAAGATAGCAAGAAGCCGATGCGTCATGAGCTCATGAAACTCTACAAAAGACCTCTTTTGTTAAAAATTCCAGGTGATCCTTATTCGTGATAAAGCCTTTTTTAAAGTTAATTAAATTAAACAATTTCTTTTTTTATGATTATAATATTGAGCAATTTTTGTACTTAAATGGTCACCACATCTTATCATTGTCCAGTCGATAAATCCATTATCTGACACGTTTTCGGTGTTTTTGATAAGCTCGACACGACTTTCTATACGACCTGAATGAACGAGATGTGGCCCGTTTTACTCTTTGGTATAATTGGTAAGAGTTTTATCATTTTATTACCATTGTTCAGCAACTATCAGACAACAGTCGTTCTAGGTATCTAATAATATCTCCAAAACACTGTTTTTTTACTCTAGGGTTTTAAAAATTCTTCTGATCATGAACTTATACGGACGGTTATTAAAAAACTACTAAATGGATTGTAATGAAATTTTGTATGGTGGTAGAGTAGCACTCAAAGTCTGCAAAAATCAGAATTTTAAAAATGGTTGCCGTTTCCATGGAAACAGCGTACGTTTGGGAGATATTTTTGTGTTGGCACCCCCAACACAGTCAACACAAGCTCGATACTTGTACTAAGAACAATATAGCAAGAGTGAATCTTTCATGATTTTTCCTCCAGGTGCGAAACTGGAACTATGTTTTCATATAATTGAACCATTTTGAAAAACAAAATAATCGAGATAAGTAGAACGTCTTACCGTCCGTGTGCACTATGCGGATGCAATACAAAATATCGCCTTTTTGCTATTTAAAGCTATCGATTTGTGCGATTCAATTATATACCTGGTTGCTCTAACTTCTGTGATATCAGTAACCAAGCCTTTATTATCGTAGCTGTATCAATCGATCAATATCTATATATATATATTTTTGTGTTACTAGTACTAGTTCTGTATTGTATTGAAGCAACAATAGGTGTTCCCTGTGATATTGTTTGAATTTTGTAATTAACACATTGTCTAATTGTAGGTCTTGCCAATGCACAGACCCAATGTCACACTACGTGTACTGCTCAATACAAACCGGTGTGTGGAACAGACAGACACACATATTGTGAGTATATTTAAGTATGGATTATCATATGTTTTGTAGCTTAATGTTGTCATTTTATCCCGTTGAGGGCTCTCAACTAGAGTAATGGACTTTGTAACTTAAATGTTATTAATTATTTCAGAAAACTGTATTATACATCATATCAACTCTGTCATGCATATGTATTATTTATAAGGTTTAAAACAATTTTAAGAAACACTGAAATGATTTCAAACAGCCAAAGTTAAAAATTTCCATCGACGTGGTAATGATGGTGCATTGCAACTTTCCTGGTATTAAACTAGCGTTTGTTCCCCGGTAACACATAGGATCCCCATCACCATTTTCAAACTTTACTTTTTATATATATGTATCACTCCATATTCTCATATTATCTATGCTTAAAATCTTTACACAGCCAACATCTGTAGACTAAATGTTGCCATATGCTATGCTAAACTAAAAGGCACCAGTCTCCATCTAGCCCACACCGGGAGATGTGGAGCGCCCGTAGTAACATACAGACCACCAACGTATTCATGCCATGACATATGTGACGAAGAACCGAGGACAGTTTGTGGCACTGATGCTAAAACCTATCGTAAGTATTACGGAGACAAAATCAGCAGCAGGACGCGTTGGAAATGATCATACAAAGGAAACCGATAATGTATATTGCTAAAAGCTTGAAATGTTTAATTCAGTAAAGAGTACAAGTTTAATCTTCCATTTTTCTAATTCCAGAAACAAATCAAGTGTAAATCAATATGACCATTTTGAACAAATTTCATGCCCTAACTTGTTCTAGATGAAGAAACTTTTGTCTCTCTCTGCAAGTTAACATGGTATTTAGAAACAAATAATGGTTATTTTAAATGGCAAGAACCTTTTTTTTTTGTAGACAATATGTGTTTCCTCAATCTGGCTAATTGTGATGCTGTAAAGTCCGGTGGTTCTGTAAAGGTTGCACATTACGGTGAATGCCGCGATAATGAGGCTTTATGTCAGACGAAATGTGATGACACTATGGAACCAGTGTGCAGTTCTGGTAACATGACCTTTAGTAAGTTTCTTTAAGACCAGCGTGTAGTACTGGTAACGTGACTTTTAGTTAGTTTCTATGGAACCAGTGTGTAGTACTGGTAACATGACTTTTAGTAAGTTTCTATGGAACCAGTGTGTAGTACTGGTAACATGACTTTTAGTAAGTTTCCGGCTATGGCACCATTGTAGACGATATTGAGATGTGGAATAAGTGTACGCGACACAACAAACATAAACAAACAGCAATTCAAAAAATCACAACGGAAAACAGCAAGCAGTTTTCAACATGACCATAGGTCACTGCTTACCGTCTTGCATTGGCCCAAGACTTATAATACAATACAAAAGCTTCAAAACCAATCCCCAAATCCCCATCGAAAGACCCAATTCTTGACATAAAACAGTTAACACAGAATGACAAGGACAAACAAAGGCTTTGGCAAAGTTTCCTGGCTTAGGACAGGCACATATAAAATGTGGCGGGGTTAAACTATTTTTTTGGATCCAACCTTCCCCCTATTGATAAGCTTGCACAAAGCATACATATAAAACACACTGTAAAACTCAATCGACAAAAGATCAATTCAACAAGAGAGAACCTAAGACAAAATACTGTACGAAAACAACAAGACAAGGAGGAACTCTCTTGAGAACACTCGAAGTTACTGACAACTAGCTAAGAAACATTTATCGATTGATGTAAAAGAATCAAATACATCAGTTCTAAATCCGACACCCACGTCAAAACAATGAATGATTTAGAGTTGTATCACCACACAGAACCGACATACTTGATCGCTGTGGTGCAGCATTGGTAACATGACATTAAGTAAGTTTCTATGGAACCAGTTTGCAGTACTGGTAACGTGACTTTAAGTAAGTTGCTATGGAACCAGTGTGCAGTACTGGTAACGTGACTTTTAGTACGTTTCTATGGAACCGGTGTGCAGTATTGGTCACATGAATTTTTGAAGTTTACCATTGAGCCCATGTGCAGTACTGGTAACGTGACTTTTAGTAGGTTTCTATCTCGCTTTACAATATGTTTGTTTCTTCGTCTCTTAAAAGTATCATACTAAGCAAGATATTAAGAGGAAGTTGTCGCAATAATAGCTGGATTAAACCCTCCTTTCTTTCGAAATGCCTGTGATACGTGTAACCAAGTCAGGACCATTGTGATCTTCAGTTTCTCTGATATGTCTTTGTCATGTTTTGTCTTTTCTTCTTATACATTTGGTCAACCCAGTCCGGTAATTTTGTCGAGCAAAATCAATGGTCTGTGAATAAGACACATTTTGATTTATTTGGAGTTCCACTTTAATTATAATGATTTTTTATATCAGAGAATGCATGCTGGTTGAACTTGTATGGCTGTAAATATGCCTCCAACCAGTTAGTCTCAGACAGATACCACTTGGCTCATAACGGATCTTGTGATGGTACAGATCCATTTGTCGGAGGCAAAGAGGTAACATACTTCAATTGTCACACACAATTAAACAACGGAATGACGAAATACGCTCAATGCATTCTTGTAACATTAAACAAAAATTAATAAACGCTTCAGAATAAGTCTATAAGTTCTTCAGTGTTTATATATAACTAGCAATTAAACCTCTGTTGTTTAAGCTCTTGCTAATGTGTTATCCTGTCTTTTTTTGCTAAAACAAGCAAAAACTTAACTTACTTGTAATTTTTCCTTTAAGTTGGATTGCAGCGTTTATATGGTACAAGGTTCGGTAGCTGTAGAAGGAGGCCAAACCGGCCACACGTTCAAACAGTGTGGACGTGAACATGAATACCTCTGTGGACCTGACCATCGTACCTATTCTGGGCCCTGTACATTATGTAGAGCTATGGACCACCTTAAACATTTAGGTATTTACACTCTATGTTTGTTGAGATACAGATTCTCATGCATTTCCATATTTGAACAGCTAAAGCATATGTACTCGTACTTGTATGCCAACTGAAGACATTCATTTATTTCTTTTATTTAAAAATACTTTAAGGGAGTACGAGCCTGAGATTTTTTGTAATTAAAAGTTATTTAAAATAGAAAATTTGGAAAGAATAGCTCAAAATAGCTAGACTTTATCAAAAAAGTTTTCAAAACCATGGAGCCGTTTTTAAGATATAAGCACCGAAAAATATGGCGGGAAAAAATCTTCTCTGGGTTTTTCATAGGAAATACATTGAAAATTCTTTTTCTGTTTTAACATAGAAATAATAATTAGAATTGGTAGAAAATTTCAAAAGGAGTTTATTAGGACCTTCTCTAATTAGTAATGAACAAATATAAGGAAACCATGTTGGAAAATTTTTAATGCATTTGATTGGATAAAAGCCGAGAATCCCGAAAATCTTCAATTTCTGAGGCTCGTACTCCCTTAAAGCCGTGGGTTGTGCTTCACAATGTTGCGTTTTCTTTTTCTTTCATGTTTATAAGTACGATTTCAACCTTAAAATGGTTCAAAGTACACAGTAATAGACACTTTCGAAGAGGATTAGAAAAGCAGAAACTCATTTTGAAAAGGACAGTATATCTTCAAGCAATGACGATATTGTTGATATTTTCAGATGAAAACAACATGGTTCATATCATTGATGATTCAGCTTGTAGAACATGGATAGGATAGAGAGGAACTTCATCTTGTAATAAAAATAGCCACTTTCAATGTTGGTCTTTTTGTCTTTAAAATACAATGGTAAACACTTGCTATTAATTTGAACAAGTATTGCCATTAAAAGTATGTGTGTCTTGCCTGTCAGCACCAACGTGGAGCACGTTCAATGCATATTTTTGGCTTTAGTTCCTAAAATAAGGAAACTAAGGGCATGTGATATAATAGAATCTAGCCAAGAAGAATCTGTGGACCAATTATTGTATAGTTTACAAAAAAAATGACTTGGCCTTAAAAAAATGAGCATAAATTGATCAACCAATATTTACAGAGTAATGAAAGTGTCAACATGCGGTGAAGGTCCCATGTCATGCCTAGATACTTGGTAAAGGAATTTCCAAGTAAACCATTTTCCACAATATTCATCAACGATGGACCACAAACGACTGCATAGTGATGGTACAAGCTCCCATGATCTTTGGCGGGGTGTAAAAAAACCAACAATCTTCCCCATTTGTTCTATTTAAGCCATGGCAGTTTTTTTCACGAATCAAATTCCAAACGACAATTTTGAGCCACTTACTAGTATGCCAATTAACAACTGTACCAAGTTTGATTGCAATAGGACTTTATTGTCCGACTGTGTCTGACGATAAGTGATGGCAATAGCTCACATGACCATTTGGGTCAGGTGAGACTAAAAGACCTATTTCAACACATTCATTAAGCATGGAATTGGGTCAAGGTCATAACGTAAAGCAAGAAATTTTCGCTTTTTTCCAAGGTCCGAGAAATCGCTTATTAAGAGTAAATTAAAGATTGCTAAAAATTGGCAGTGAGACATTCTCATATATTTCAAACACTCTTGATCTTGACATAAGAAAAATTAAGACACCTGAAATTAGACAAAAAATCTTTATACCCAATACCAGATGCATAGGTATTATACTTTAAAAGTAATTCATTTTCCACAAGTCTTACAAAGATGTTTACACGCTGAAACAAGAGTTACTTTACACTAAAGAATGTCTCTCCTGCTGGCACTATTGGAATATCTAATTATTTGACTATTCATTTATAAATTCTCGACATTTTCCTGTGGACAGACCAAAATGATTCTAGTTATCATAGTCATCAAGAAACAGACTGAACATAAAAGACTGAAAAAAAAAACAATAATAACAGTCTTTTAGTGTGGAAATGAAGTCAAGGTCAGATGACATTGTGACAGACCCCCCCAAAAACCCAATTTAATTCATATTATCCTAAAGATCATGTGCCTTGCTATAATACTTTTTTAAAGAAATTCATTTTCCATAAAAGTTTAACAAAAACGTTTATAGCCTGAAAAAGACCTAATCTCAAAGTCACTGAAGTGTGAAAATGGGGTCAAGGGCAAAGTTGTGAAGACAATAACCTGAACTGTCTGTATGCCAAATATCAGATGCCTAGCTATCATACTTTTCAGGAAATTCATTTTCCAAAGTCTTACAGAGAAGTTTTCGACCTGAAAAAAAGACCTAAGTTCATCGAGTCACTTGAGCAAGTAAATGATGTCAGGGTCACACTGCATGGTGACAGTTGCGTAGACCATAACCTGATCTGTCTGTATACCAAATATCAGACACCTAGCTATGATACTTTTCAAGAAATTCATTTTCCACAAAAGTCATACAAAGAAGTTTTGGTCTGAAAAAGATCACAGGGTCAGGGTCACACTGCATGGTGACAGTTGCGTAGACCATAACCTGAACTGTCCATATACCAAATATCAGATGCCTAACTATTATTCTTTTCAAGAAATTCATTTTCCACAAAAAAGTTTACGACGCCACTGCTGTCGCCACCGGAAAGTAATACCCATGTCTCTCCTTCCGCGACTATTCGTCGCAGGCGAGACAAAAACCTAAGTGGTACTGAAAATGGGGTCAAGGTCACTGCTTATTATTCCAATCAATGCACTTAAGTTGACTTAAGTCTCATTTTTTTTTATTACATCTATGATTTAAGTCTCATTTTTTGATTATTACATCTATGTTTTCTTAACTTTCCTGATTTTGCCTGTTTAGGAGATCATCTTGTCTCCTATTGTAATTTTTCACATCTAACAAGCACTAACTACTATCAACTTAGTCAGGAAAAGGACATAAAAAATTAATATGCTGATTTGTCTATAACCAAGAATGTGTCCAAAAGAAATGATGGCCTGCCCCAAAACATGTCTGTTATCAACAATCCCTGAACCATGAAAATGATGTGGGGAATTATTTTATGATAATATAAGTTTGTTTATACTCCAATCCATATGTATATTAAGCTTGTAATGATAGAATACATCATACATGTACATCCTACATGGTAAAGCAACTACACATGAAAGATAAACCTAATTGTGAATGAATGTGTGAACAAACAGACCCAAACACTATGTGCCCCTCCACTTTCATAGGCAAGGCATAAATATCGACAGAGAGATTTTTTTCCCTTGGCGGTAATTATACAGAAAAATGATGGGTTAAAAGCATTTTATTAACATATTAAAATATTTATTCTTTCTTTTATGATGACAATTCATAATACATGTAGTATAAACATTCCATAATATATTCCATATTCTTTCGTTTTTAATGTACATACAAAACTGTATTAAATGGAAAATTAAACACATGTACATTGAACTGCAGGTGTATTGAATTAATTTTATTTTACATACAAGCATACTGTAAATGTATTTATTTATTTATAATAGGTCCTATTTTACATAAATTTTCGAACAATCAATCTTCATATCTCTAATTTGTTTCATACATTAACTGTGAAACTATCTCTGTGGGGTACTAACACAATGAAATTGGATTCCAAATAACTAAGAAATTTTGCATTGATTTTCATCATCAACCACTTCACAAGATTCCACATATATGGATACCCACAAATCTAAATACTTCAACTTCCATTAAAATAAATGTGTTTACAGTATTGGTTCTATTGAATGAATTGATTCATCTTGAAAATAGTCAAATATGATAGATTTTTACAAGTATATCAAATGGATATGTAGTTCTAATGTCAAGGGAATGAATGACATTTTGGCATAATAAGCGTATTGAAGAGAAAAGTATTTTTGTTGGCCTGAGTTCAACATAATGAGAAGTACAGTACAAAGTCAATCAACTACATCTCTAAAGTTGTGAAAGACATGTGATTTATGATCTAACCTCACAAGAATGTGTAATGATCACCACGAAGGTTCACAAAATAAACGGGTGGTCATCAAGCTGCTGGATGCTTTATACAGCAAACAACATTAAAAGCCCTTATACTTTTTCAATAATATGTAAAATTAATCAAACTCATAGAATCCAGCAATTAAATGCTAAACAAAATAATATGGTATGAAATTTCACATAGCAACATAGAAAACATCTGGGCTGCATTAGGCTTTTGTTTTAAATTGGTTTAAAACAAAAATGATTTTTATAACCATACAAAATCTATCTATCAAGCGGCTTAACTCTTCTTACTATTACATTTTCATAAAATTGAGTTTTATACTGAATAACATTAATTTCTCATCACAAACAAGATTATCAGTCTCTTTATTTAACATTCACTAATATCAATCATTTATTTATCATAATTTAAAGCTCATATGGAAAATGCAGTATTTCTTAAGAGTTCAGTCAGATGGAAATGATCATTATTATCTTTCGTACAACTAGCATTCTTCCCATTCATTCTTCCAGGTTGCTTTAATTAATATATTGTGCCATCCAACGGAAGCCCTCACCATAACCTTGACGTTTTAATACACTACACATGAACAGTTCTAAAGGTCGTCCTGGTAACTCACTTCGTGGCACTGTACCCTGTAACACAAGAAAAATATCTTCTTTTAAAAAGAACAAAATACTATGTAAATTACAGATTATAAAAATACAATTTCGACTTTGATGTACATGTTTTACAGATTACATCCGATTGATTGAATGATTTACTGTCATTTTATGTGTGTGTGTAACTGTGTATGTCTACTGTGTCTCTAAACAATGTTATGTTGCACAATTACTACAAAGCTGTGCATTGCTATCAAATAGAAAGATTAAGTTTAATTGATACTGTCTAAAGAAATGCTTCAATTATGGCAATTTTGTCATTTTTACAGAATAGTGCACATGCATCCTGCAGCTAACCATCTTTTTTACACTTCCTATATACAAGATTTCATATAGTATACATTTTTATATAGAGAACAAGAGTATTAAGGATGCTTAATGGTCTATTTTTGTATTACTTCTATTAATTGAATACTGACCTTTCCCGTTGTTTGTCCATGAAGTCCGAACCAATGTCTAATTTCATCCTCACTAGCGGCACCAGCTTTATCTATTTTGTTACCTAGTATAAGACATGGGGCATTAGCTACCTGTTCATCTGTCAGTAAACTCTGAAAAAGAAAAACATTGATTAAATCAGTGATCATTAATAAAGGGGTCTTTATGAGCTTGATATAATTTTGATCAAAATGATTTTATATGTGCCTGACCTAAGCCAGGAATCCTTGACAAAGCTTTCGTTTGTACTTGTCTTTTTTGATGTTTTCTGTTCCTTGTTTAAGAAGGGGGTCTATCTATGACTATTTCAGGACTGGATTTGAATTATATGCATTTAATTTAGACCATGGGCCAATTGCATAACCGCGAGCAGGCCTACTGGCATCGTTGAAGGCTGCTGGCGGTTGTCTATTGTGGTTTTTCTGAATTGCAGCTTGATTGTGGGCTGTGTGGCGTACACTTATTCTACATCTCAATATTTTCTATTTGTATATAGCTCTTCCTGAAGTTTCCATAAAGAAAGTCTTCTTTAGTCCTGTTTAACTGCATCGATATTTTGTAGCTTTTTTAAAGACCATATAAGGCATGCAAATTAAGTTTGTATAACAATCTTAATATATTGGGGGAGATAGATGGGTACAAATAAATTCTTTCTACAACAAATAAAACTTACATCTAATTCTGCCTTGGCTTCTACAAATCTTTCTCTATCACATACATCAATTAGAAAGACAATTCCATCTACTGCTGGGAAATAATCCTTCCATACCCGTCTAGCTGTAATACACCAACAAAATAAAGATTAATCTTAAGTATTGGGAGATGCATTTAATTCATTCAATTTTAAAACAAGAGGCTCCCAGGAGCCTGAATCGCTCACCTGACATATGTGCCTGGAGTAAAGGCTATTAGGCAAAATCTATTTGACATTGAAAGGGTCATAAGTTTAATAAGGGGGTCATCTGACAATATGGTGGATCTTAAGGTGCTGATCACTTTTATCTCAATTAAAATTCAAAAATCTGTCACACTTTTTGAGTTATTAGCAAAAGAATGCAGTTTAACCCAATGTTCTATTTTTAGCCACAGCGGCCATGTTTTACAACCAATCAAATATCCCTACATCAGTTCTATACACCTAATGCTAATAAACAACAATACAAAGTTTGGTTCCAATTTGACTTTAAGTGTCAGAGGAGTTAACATTTTCAATGTAATGAGGAAATGCTTTTTAACAGCTCAATTTTGACCTTCTAAGGGCAATAACTCCTCAAAGGAAAGGTCCTACAATGTTGACCCTATTACATATTTTGTAGATCTTGATGTGCTTAACAATATGCAATTTAAATTTCTCGAATATCTCGTAAGGTTGTCAAGATATTGAGCTAAACAGGTGCAAAATTTTCCAAAAATCCACAAAAAGGGCAATAACTCCTACATGGGTCGTTGGATTTTCTTCAAAATTTCAGAGCTGGTAGATCTTCAGGTGCTGATCACTTTTGTTCCCAATCAAAATTTAAAATCTGTCACCGTTTTTGAGTTATTTGCAAAAAACTGCCATTTACCCCTATGTTCTATTTTTAGCCACAGCGGCCAAATTTTACGACCAATCAAAAATCCCCACATCAGTTCTATACACCTAATGCTAATAAACAACTATACCAAGTTTGGTTCCAATTGGACTTAAACTGTCAGAGGAGTTAACATTTTCAATGTAATGAGGAAATACTGTTAAAATGCTCAATTTTGACGTTCAAAGGGCAATAACTCCTAAAAGGCAAGGTTCTACAACGTTGACCCTATTACATATTTTGTAGATCTTGATGTGCTTAACAATATGCAATTTAATTTCTCAAATATCTTGTATAGTTATCAAGATATTGAGCTAAGCAGGTGCAAAATTTGCAAAAAATCCACGAAAAGGGCAATAACTCCTACATGGGTTGTTGGATTTTCTTCAAAATTTCAGGGTAGGTAGATCTTGAGGTGCTGATCACTTTTACCCTTTGCCAGAATTTTGATATCTGTAGCCGTTTTTGAGTTATTTGCAAACAAGAGGCTCCCAGGAGCCTGAATCGCTCACCTGGTCTCGATGTCGACCCTAAAAAGACTTTTCTAGAGCTAAATGAGCTGAACATATAAGCAAGTAACAGATTTTCCCTATCTACTATAGTTTCCATTCTGTAGCCGTAGGCCCAAATCATGAAAAAACGTTATTTAAAGGGCCATAACCCCTATAAGGTATCATCTGACAACTCTGACCCTATGAAAACTTTTGTAGAGCTAAATGAACTGAAAATTTAAGCAAGCAACAGCTTCTCTCTATCTGCAATAGTTTTCATTCCATAGGCCAAAAACATGAAAAAACGTTATTTTAGGAGCTGTAACCCCTGTAAGGGGTCATCTGACAACTTCGACCCTATGGAGACTTTTGTAGAGCTAAATGAGCTGAACATTTCAGCAAGCAATAGCTTCTCTCTGTCTGCAATAGTTTTCATTCCATAAGCCAAAAACATGAAAAAACGTTATTTTAGGGGCTGTAACCCCTATAAGGGGTCATCTGACAACTTCGACCCTATGAAAACTTTTGTAGAGCTAAATGAACTGAACATTTAGGCAAGCAACTGCTTCTCTCTATCTGCTATACTTTTCATTTTATAGGCCAAAACATGAAAGAACGTTATATTAGGGGCCGTAACCCCTATAAGGGGACATCTGACAACTTTGACCCAATGGAGACTTTGGTAGAGCTAAATAAGCTGAACATTTAAGCAAGCAATAGCTTCTCTCTATCTGCAATAGTTTTCATTCCATAGGCCAAAAACATGAAAAAACGTTATTTTAGGGGCTGTAACCCCTATAAGGGGTCATCTGACAACTTCAACCCTATGGAGACTTTTGTAGAGCTAAATGAGCTGAACATTTAAGCAAGCAACAACTTTTCTCTATCTGTCATAGTTTTTACTCTATAAGCCAAAAACATGAAAAAATGCTATTTTTCACCTTTAAGGGGCTGTAACTCCTATAAGGGGTCATCTGACAACTTCGACTCAATGGAGACTTTTGTAGAGCTTTTGATGCTGAAGCAGTAGCGTGGCATCAGATTTCATCTATCTCTTATACTTTTTGATTTACAAGCCAAAAACAGTAGTCTGACCCCCCTGGTCTATTTTTAGTAACGGCGGCCATGTTGTTTGGACGGCGGTCACCATTTGTGCAATCTTGGTAAAGGACATCCCATAGATGAAGTGTGCAAAGTTTCAAAGAAATCCCTTCAGTCGTTTCAGAGGAGAAGATTTTCAAAGAAAAGTTAACGACGACGGACGATGACGGACGACGACGACGACGGACTCCAAGTGATGGCAATAGCTCACATGGACCTTCGGTCCAGGTGAGCTAAAAACTGCATTTTACCCCTATGTTCTATTTTTAGCCATGGCGGCCATGTTTTTTTAAAAATCAAAAATCCGAACGATAGTATTGTAGGCCATACCCTAAAGATCAACTACACCAAGTTTGGTTTCAATTGGACTTATGGTGTCAGAGGAGTTAACGTTTGAAAAAGTTTACGGACGGACGACGGACGGACGACGACGGACGGACGACGGACGCCAATAGCTCACCTGACCCTTCGGGTCAGGTGAGCTAAAAAGAGATACAATTGACAAACATTGTAGTTCACATTGTTTTATTGTTTTGTTCTTTGATAAAGGGATTTATGATATATTCATTTATTTTGGTTCTTCCATGTATTTATGCTAACAGGAAGGAAAACTCTCATAATTTTTTTAGTAACTTCAGTGTGAAAATAGATGCTAGCACCAAGTATTAGTAAGTTTGGAAGGTTGGGCCAAAATATAACCCTGCCACATTTTAAATGTGCCTGTCCTAAGCCAGGAATCTTTGTCAAAGCTTTTGTCAGTACCTGCCATCTTTGTATTAGTTGTTCTATGCTCATAAATGAGTCTTTTGTTGATAATTTTGGGGTTGGTTTTGAATATTATGCATTGTATTTTTAGTCTAAGGCCAATGCAAGACGGCGAGCAGCAACCTCTGGTCATGTTGAAGACTGCTTGCTGTTTTCCATTGTGATTTTTATATTGCTGTTTCTTTATGTTGGTTGTGTTGCATACACTTATTCCACATCTCCTAATTGTTTATTTAAAAAATTAAACAACAATTTTGTACCTTGTTGATGACCACCAAGATCAAATGTTGTGAATCTCATTCCACCCATTGACAACTCTTCTGATGCTGAAAAATTATAGCACAACTTTAGGCAAAATCAGTATAAATTTCTGGAATACTATCCAAAAGAGAAGATTAAACTTGAAACCTTGCAATATGGTAAATCTTGAAGTCCAAATGTTTGCAAATGATTTCTTTGTCAAAGTTTTTAATACATAACACAATCTCCAAGATCTTTGTTTCAAAAAATAAAAAACTATAATCTGTTAAGTATTGTTAAAGAAAATATTACCAACTGATCCTAAAATAATTTTCATTGAATAATGAACATGTAGCAAGCATAAGGATAAACTCCTACTTTCATATCCCTCGACTTCACTTGGACTAATTTAACTAAGATTTCTTAAACTTACTTGGATGAAGTGTGGGAACATGTTGTGCCATTCTATCATCTTTTAACATGTGTAATAATGTTGTTTTTCCTGCATTGTCTAAACCAAGGAAAACTAATTTTCCAGACTTTTTATATAGACCTAAAATTAATACAAAAATTCATTAGCTCAGATATGAAAATATGATTTATAAATTCCATCAGTTTCAATATGCTATTATGCAAGTACATTTTTTTCCATTATGATTTTAAAAATGTTTCACAATTAACATTCTAATTATAATGATAATCTTAATTATATTAAAGATACTATCAATTTTTAGAATTGTTTACAAATACTATTCAAAGTAGGGTATGAAAAAATATGAATAGCTTACTATACATGACATACACATACGCTTGCATTTGTACATGTACGTGTATTGCATATTTTACCTAAAAAATTTAAAATGCCTGTAAACCAGTCCCATAAAAACATCTTTCTTAGCTATTTTTCTTCAATCTGAAACATATAAAATATTAAATGTATTAAAAATATTTATATCAAGCATTTTGTCAAGTATGTAACACGTACACATCAATGTTTATATCTGCAAAATTAGCATGATTGAAACAAAACTTTCTTAAACAAAACCAAAGCTCTGACCAAGATTTGACCTGTTCTTTACAAAAGATACAACCATCAAGTGAACCAACTGTTAGACACCCTACAATGACACAGCGCTAGAGCATGCATAGGCACCACCTACATCATGACACCAACAGTACATGAAACTGATCAGATGACATTAGTGTTAGGCAATCGGAAATATTTAATAATCGATCATCGGAAATAATCGGAAGATCATAATCGATTATTAATCAATAAAATCGTACACTTTTTTTCATGAAAATTATCAATTTACCCCCAAAATCAATGTAATTATTTGAAAAAGAAATTTAGTACTTTTTTAACTCTAAATTTTTAACCGGAAAGAAATGTGGTAAAATTTGTCCTGCCACTGGTTAATTTAGGACCTATTAGTTCAGTATTGATTTTTATCTTTGATTTAACTTTTATACATTATGTCAAGTTACACAACTTAAGTTGTTATCATTAATACCTCTCGTTTCAATAATATATATTGATATGCCTAATTTAAATATAGGATTCTGGAATACTCATGGTCTGAATGATGACAAAATTGAGGATCCAGACTTTATTAATTATGTAAATAAGTTTGATATTATAGGTTTTGTAGAGACATTAGTCTCTGATTCGCCTGGAAATCTTCCACAATATACCATGCCTTTTACAGTGAAACCTTATAGACGTAAAAGAAAGGGTAGACCTTCAGGGGGTATTGCTGTTTACTGCAACCCATCTATAAGAAAAGGGACAAAAGAAATTCTAAGATCAAAATTTACATTATGGTTAAAACTAGATAGTCACACATTAGGACTTTCAAGTGATATCTTTGTATGTTTTTGTTACATCAAACCGTACATAAACAAGGAGGAGTCAGATTTTGCTTTCAACCAACTACAAAATGAAATATTAAAATTTAACCAAGAAGGTGAGATATTGATCTGTGGAGATTTCAATGCCCGTACCGGAGGGCTCATAGATTATATTCAAAATGATGACATTAACCAAAATTTTAATGAATGTCCTGTACCACCAAACTACAGCCCTGATATTACATTAAAAAGAAATCAGATAGACAAAAAATCAAACTATCATGGGAATCTCCTTGTTTCTTTATGTAAAGACATGCAACTAAGAATATTGAATGGAAGATTTCTCGGCGACTCATTAGGTTTTTATACCTTTTTTAATCATAATGGTCAAAGCACAGTTGACTATATGTTAACATCAAAGCAACTTATATATGATGTGAAATATTTTTGTGTTAAACCACCAGTAGAATTTTCTGACCACTGTCTACTGTCTGTCTCTCTTAGTTTGTCTGTACAAAGAGAGATAACTCAAAATTATCAACCTGACTTTGGCAAATTTCAATGGGATAATAACTGTTACGATAAATACCATGACAATATACTACAAACTGAGTCAATTAATGACATTGTATCAACTATAGAATTGATAGATTCAGACTGTAATGATATAGATGAAATAGTATTAAAAGTTAATGAAATTTACACTAAAGCGGCACATAAAACAATGGTATTTAAAAGAAAAAGACATCGTCCATCCAACAAACCTAAGAAGGCAAAACCTAAGAAACCATGGATGACACATAGCTGCTTAGAAATGAGAAGGGAAATCAGATCACTAAGTAAGAGATTAAAAGGAGAACATTCGAACCCTTATTTAAAACATACGTATTTATTGCGTGTTAGACAATATAATAAACTTAAAAAGAGCTTAAAGCATATTTTCTACAAAACTTTTACTAGTGAGATAAATGAACTAAACCCCAAAGAGGGTAAGACCTTTTGGAAATCTATAAACAGTTTAAGAAAAGACAATGTACCATTGAGCCCAATTTCAATGGCACAATGGGTAGATCATTACAAAACTCTGCTTAAGTCAGATTCTAACACAACTACGCTTGCCGACCAAAATAACATTAAAATCAACAAAGATAACTTATGTGATCTTGACTTTCCCTTTACATTTCAAGAAGTGAAAAAGGGTATTAAAAAACTGAAGATGGGCAAAAGTAATGGACCAGATCTAATTTTAAATGAATTTATTAAGTCAAGTTCTTCTTCTATGTGTGCAATTCTTGTCAAACTTTTTAATAAAATCCTAAGAGAGGGAAAATTCCCGAGAATTTGGAATTTATCATATATTTCTTCGATTTTTAAATCTGGAAACCCCAATGATTGTAACAATTACAGAGGCATATGTGTCTCCAGCTGCATGGGTAAACTATTTACTTCACTCTTACAAAACAGACTTAACAACTTTTTAGAAAAGCATAATTTAATAAGTGCTAACCAAGGGGGGTTCAGAGAAGGGTATAGAACTACTGACCATATATTTGTACTTAAAACTCTAATAAATAAATACTTGTATGGATGTAAGAAAAAATTATATGTATGTTTTGTAGATTTCAGAAAAGCATTCGACAGTGTTGTAAGAAAGGCCTTATTATACAAATTACTCAAAAAAGGAATAGGAGGGAAGTTCTATGATATATTGGAGCACTTATATTCAAATACCCAATACTACTGCAAAGCAGATGGGCAAATTAGCGAATCATTTGAGGCAAATTTAGGGGTAAAACAAGGAGACAGCTTAAGCCCTACACTTTTTAACATATTCGTGGACGATATATGCACCTACTTTAATAGCTCTGTTACATCTCCAGTATCTCTAAATAATACAAAATTTAATCATTTACTGTATGCAGATGATTTAGTTTTGATATCAGAGTCTCCATCTGGCTTACAACATTGCGTGGATGCTTTACACACTTATTGTTTAGACTGGGGCCTTACAGTGAACACTTCAAAGACAAGATATATGACTATATCAAATAATAAAAAAGCTGGCAATGAAGAAAATTATTTTTATTTTGGTCCAAACCAGTTAGAACCTTGCACCGAATACAAATATCTTGGACTAATTCTTAATAATAAAGGCAAACTGAAATCTTCTTGTGATAACCTATCAGAAAAGGCAAGGAAAGCTTTTTTTGCTTTAAGATCAAAAATTCCATATCCTAATCTAATCTCAGTAGAAAAATGGATAAAACTGTTTGACTCGCTAATAGTACCCATTATGACATACGGTTCAGAAATATGGATTTCAGAGTTCAAATGTAATTTAAAAGCAATTGTTAATTTGCCATTTGAAAAGATCAAAAACATGATTCTTAAAAATATCTTAGGTGTTCACGGTAAGGCATCTAATTTGGCCATACAAACTGAAACTGGCTATTATCCGACAGAACAGTCGCAACCTCCCAATTCTAATCTGTTATCAGAAATTTTAAACCCAAATAACCTAAAGGACATGAAAAAGATTTGCTCATTTCTAAAAGAAGCCTTTGAGAAACGCCAAAACGAGTAAATATATTACAAGAAAACATTACTGATTCAATGTCAGATCTGTCATTCTGAATATTTACATTATTAATATTATTAATACTTCTACTTCTATCGTCTTCTGACCAACTTCAACGTGTTGAAGGAACTGTCAGTCACTGCGCATGCTATACGTGTATATACAATTTCAGTATAAAATTTAGTGCATTGGTAACATTAACACGATTAACAAATGTAAGTTATTATTTTTGTTTGTTTTTATACTATTAAGATAAAACTATTTACAAAAAGTTAAGTTTAGTGGCTGTAAGTGTAGGTGGAGACAGCAGTTTTGAACAACTCGACAGAGTCGATCATAACAATGCTGACTGGTAGGCTGTTCCAGAGTTTAATTGTGCTTGGAAAGAATGATTGTTGTCTTGCTTGTAACCGGCATTGAGGAATTTGAAATGAAAGAGAGTGTGTGTTTCGTGACTGTCTGAGTGGTGGAATAAGTCTTGGTGTTTTGTCAATGGCAACGAGTGAGAAATTTATTTTATAAAGCATAACTAGTTTCATGTCAGATCTTCTATGGGCTAGGCTTCTCCAGTTAAGCTGGTTTATCATACTGGAGACGCTTGAAGTATTATGGTAGCGATGTGTTACAAACCTAGCCGCCCTTCTCTGTATCATTTCTATTTTATCAATATCATCTTTAATGTAGGGATCCCATACAGAGCAGGCATATTCTAAGGATGGTCTGACTAGGGATTTGTATGCCTGCTCTTTTACCTTGGTCGAACTAATATTAAGGTTTCTTTTTAAAAAGTGGAGTGTATTTGTTGCCTTGTTACAGATGTTATTTACATGATTGTTCCATTTAAGGTCGGATTGGATGGTTATGCCGAGATATTTAGCTTTGTCAACATGTTGGAGTGTATGGCCATGTAATGTATAGTTGTTTTGTATTGGTTTTTACTTACACTGAACTATGATTTATCTATTGTATTAATTAATTTATCTATTATCTCTCTCTTTCTTTTTGTTTTTTATTGTTTAATAATCATGTTTATGGTATGTTACTTTTTGTAAACATGAAATTGTGTATATATCATGGATCACGCTTCAGTTATACTGTGCTTTTTTCCAATAAAGAATTGAATTGAATTTGCCGTTTTTGTGTAAAATCACTAAAATTGAATATTTTCTGATTAATCGATTATTGATTTTATAATCGATTCGTAGCATCGGAAGCCCATTTCGATTAATCGGAACATCACTAGATGACATGGTAATCATCATAGACAACCCAGTAGATCTCCAATGCACATCATAAATAGCACTCAGGCTGATCAAGTTGATATAAACTCCACCAAAAGCAAAACAGTTAACTTGAGCAGAGAAGCTCAAACCCAGTCTAAGTAATTAGGATTTAAGATTCACTTGCCCAAATACTTGATTTATAGTTTTTGTTTTATTCATCCAATATAAAATTCCTCTGAATTTCACTTACCCAAAAAGATTTATACTGGACAGAGGCAAGAGGTCCGAGTGCTAATTTCGCAGACTGCAAACCTGGACACTGGGACATGAAATTGAAAAATCAAAGAAGTGCACAGAACCATCCATATATCATGTATATAGGCAAACTCCAGTGATTTAGCTAGCGCTCGTCATTTTCGTCATTGGCGAAAAGAATTTTCAGATTACGAAAATTTATCAAACCATTTTCGTCACTTAATTTTTCAAAAGTGTAAAAATTTTCGTCATGAAATTTACGAAAATCGCTTTTTAAAAAAACTCGAAATTGTCGAAAGTAAAGTGTCACTTTCGTCACATTTATCATGCATTCAGGAAGCCATTTGATTTATGACCACAAGCTGACCGCCGATCACCGGATATGTTTTGACAATCAATTAAACTAAATTGTCTTGGGGTCATTAAAGACATTAAAATCAATAAATTTGGGTGGAGTCACTCATCGCTGAATAATTTGAGAATGACCAATCAGCTATCGGAATATATTTAGAACAGGTATTTCAGGTGTCAATCATTATCATTCATGTTATGACAAACACGGGGTCTAGCATTGGCAAAGACTTTAGTTTTAAACAGAAAAACACTGATTGTCCAAAGCATGAATGTAACTATTTACCTTTTAGAAAGAATTTAAATCCCAAGACAATATTTTTGCACTCACTATAACATGTAAAGGTCCCTTTCAAACTTCCAAACTTCTTGAAAGTTCTAGATTTTTCTCAAAAATCGGCCCAATATAACATTGAAAATTCCAAACATTGCATATAATTTTTATCAATTACTTAATAACTTATATACCTTTTTCTAAAGGTTAAAAACTTTTTTTTTTTAATTTTAGTAAGATAACAAAAATATTGTTTAACTCACAGTAATATACCAGTAATCTATTTCTTTAATGCCCCTTAGGATGTGAAAAATTAAAACTGAGTTGTCTTCCTTTTCCTACTAAAATTTTCTGAAGGGGGGCACAAAATAATTATGAGGAAATTAGATTTGTAAAGACTTTGTGCAAACATATCAAATTTGTTTTATTATATAACTTTGTCTTTTGTTGTTTAAATGTTATTTAATTTCTAATACAAAACTTTTGCATATAATTTTTATCAATTACTTAATAACTTATATACCTTTTTCTAAAGGTTAAAAACTTTTTTTTTGGTTAAATTTTAGTAAGATAACAAAAATATTGTTTAACTCACAGTTTTAAGTAAGCATTAATTTATTTCCATCTACTTTGTGCAAACATATCAAATTTGTTTTATTATATAACTTTGTCTTTTGTTGTTTAAATGGTATTTAATTTCTATTACAAAACTTTTGCATATAATTTTTATCAATTACTTAATAACTTATATACCTTTTTCTAAAGGTTAAAAACTTTTTTTTTAAAAATTTTAGTAAGATGTAACGGGGTTGCCCCCCTTCGTACATTAATTAGTAGATATAAATAGCCAGCCTTTATCCCTGAACAAGGGAAGTACTTCTTTGGTTCAGAGGTAGAGCGCCTGACTGTAAACCTAGAGGTCCCGGGATCGAATCCCGCTCGGGACATGTCGATTTTGTGAAGTAATTCATGCTCTCCGGTTACAAAGATAACAAAAATATTGTTTAACTCACAGTAATATACCAGTAATCTATTTCTTTATGCCCCTTAGGATGTGAAAAAATTAAAACTGAGTTGTCTTCCTTTTCCTACTAAAATTTTCTGAAGGGGGGCACAAAATAATTATGAGGAAATTAGATTTGTAAAGAATTTCAAGTAAGGCTGAAAAGTAAAAACAAAACAAACAAGAAGGCTGTAAATATTTGTAAATACTTTATTAAAAGTCAATGAAATCTTTGATTAGAAATCCATGTAATACTAATCAGAACAATTCTTTTCTTCTGTGTACCTGCAAATCAAAATAATAACTACTTATTTATAAGTGGATGTAAATTGAAGTGAGAATAAAACTTGTTCTGAACAGCGTCTGAAAGCGCATATACTACATATATGCTTGCCGTAAAAGTGACTAAAGCCTTAAAAATCCTGGCTAAAACCCTGAACTCACCAGACAAACAAACAAGAAGAATGTGGTTATTGAAAGAAAATAAAAAAGGACGAAGAAACTTATATGCCCTTATGGGGGCTGATTTACATGGGAAGAACAGTCAGACATTCTCTCACAAGTTATCCAATACTTTCGACATTTATATGCAACTGTTGTTACTGCATGCTGTGCATGGTTCTCCAAAGATTCATATGAATGGTAAAAAGGTGAACTTAGAATGAGGTTTTAATTCATAAACAGTAGGGCAGATCTATGTTAAAATTGAAAGGTCAAGTTTCATAAACAAAAAATATTATTTGGAATTGGATAATTTGGTCTCTTTCTTTGGGAAGAAGTGCCACAATAAAATCTAAATTAAGCATGGAACACATTCCAATATTCAAAAATTAGCTTAAGAAGAATATGGTATATGTGAAATATTGAAAAATATATAAAAATATCGATGATTTAGAAACCTTTTGCGATGATCGTCTTTGTACACGAAGCAAAATGGAAGAAATGACGTTTCGTTAAATTTTGTAAATCAAACTTTCATTGGTTAAGGTTTTTCAAATAGCCAATCAAATTGAATGTCTTATTTTACGAGCACTATATACCAGAAAAATTGCAGAATGTCCATTTGCAGGAATTTGGTAAATAAGTGTGAAAATAAAAAAAAACAGAGTTTAACATAGTTCCACCAAAATATCTACACACGTACATTTGTTAGACCATATTAAGAATCAAACATCTAAGGGTCTTTATACTGGCATGATAATGTTAGATCTACAAAAGGCATTTGACACAGTTGACCACCATATATTATGTCAAAAGCTTAGAACAATGGGTGTTAAATGTACTAAATGGTTTAAATCATATTTATGTGATAGGCAACAAAAAGTTAGTATTAATGGTGCAGAGTCAGATTTAAAATATAATATGACAATAGGTGCAACCTAAAATGGGACGCAGCTTTAAATAGTTGTCAAAAATGTGACTGATCAATAGCTTAATATAATTACAAATATCGAATTTTTTGTTCAAATTACAAATATTTGTAACATTCTAAAATAGTAGGATGACGTTGACGGGACGAAATAACCTTCTTTTGGTGTTACGTTATCAATGACGTCATTTCCCGGTCAGAGTATTTCGCGCTCCAGCAGAAGTAAACAAAGCAACATTTTTTCTGCCAGGTTTTGGGTGATTTTCTGTAGACCAATATATCTTTTTAGAAGTATTGGGTGGAGAAAATTGATATAAAAACCTGGCAGAAAATAACGACTTGTTTCAATCAGGATTTTGGGGGAAAAAAACACTGGAACAAGCACATGCACAGGATTGATTAAAAAATTTCCATGATCAGCTAAGCCTAACCTAAGGTAAGACCATCTTTTTTTCTATTCAGTGTTGTAAAGCTTTATCTTTTATTGTTATTGTTTTAAACGCTCGCTTAAACATCGCCATAAATTGGTTGAATTATTAGTAAACAATTGTCCCTAATGCACCTGTTTACAATGACCATTCTCGCGAGAACTTGGCGTGATCATTTCATCTCTTTGACAACGAGAGTTTCCTTGAAAAATATATTTAGAGAGTTTAGTTTTGACTTTCCATCCGTATTCTCCTGTATATTTAAAAAAGAAATTTAACTGTGGTTATTAGATCTGTCAGTTTTAAAATTTATTAAAAGAAAAGCATCGAATTTCTGGCCCCATAGAAATTCGTGCCTAGTGCGCTTGCGCGCACTCGGCACATCCGGTTTGGAAGAAAAACCAAACCATTAACTTTTGGAAATTTCTACATATGTGGGACTGCGTCCCATATTACATGTGGAGTACCACAAGGCAGTATATTGGGTCCATTATTATTTTTATGTTATGTCAATGATATGACTATAAGTATAAGCAAAGACTGCAAAATTTTATTATATGCAGATGATAGTACTATTTTATATTCACATAAGGACCCAGAAGTTATATCTAAGAAACTTGGTATGGAACTGCAATCTTGTAGTAAGTGGTTAATAGATAATAAACTTTCTCTTCATTTGGGGAAAACAGAAGCAATTCTGTTTGGGTCTAAAAGCAAACTTTCTAAAGTATGTAACTTTAATGTTACTTGTGATAATCACACAATTTCAGCTCAAAATTGTGTGAAATATTTGGGTTTAAATATAGATAAATTTTTATCTGGAGAAAAAATTATAGATAATATAATTCAAAAGGTAAACTCAAGATTAAAGTTCCTCTACAGACAGGCAAAGTGTCTATCAGAAACATCTAGAAAGACACTAGTTACAGCTTTAATACAATGTCATTTTGATTATGCCTGTTCTGCATGGTATGCTGGTCTTAATAAGAAATATAAAGATAAATTACAAGTGTTACAAAATAAGTGTGTAAGGTTTATAAAAGATAGTAGATATAGATCTACAATAGATGTTAATGTTTTAAAAAGTATTGGATATGTAAATGTAAAAAATCGGTTTAAGCAATTAAGACTTAATCATGTACACAAAATTTATAACCATAATTGTCCAAGTTATATGTATCAACATTTTACAAAGGTACGGCATGTACATAATCATGCCACAAGAAATAGTGAATATAACTTCTGGGTCCCACCAGTCAAGAGCCAACAGAAAGACACATTTTATTATAATGGCATACTTGACTGGAATTCTTTACCAAATAATATAAAATGTATTAAAAATATGGATAGATTTAAAAATAGTGTGAAAGATCATTTGATGGAAAGCTCTGGTGGTTCTTCATCTCAGTCATTTTTATTTTATTGATAATAAACAAATAAAATAATGTTTTAAGGTATGAATGCTTATTCTTTTAAATTAATATTTACCTTAATATTTAAGGTTTATATATTATGTATGTAATATTTGTCAATTTAAGATGTTCACATAATGGGACCCCATTGGAAACATGCTCTTGAGCTTTTATGGGTTATCCCATTTTTTTGGTTCGAAAATAAAAACAAACTAGCTTTTCTTGTGGGTTACGTGAGCGTTTAATGACGTCTAAAATTTTCTAGCGTAAAAACGTTAAAAAGACGCTGAAAGTTCGGGAAAACCAGCGTGGGCTGAACCGGAAGGAAAATTCAGCTCATAGTACAACTAATATGATAATAGGTGCAACCTAAAATGGGACGCAGCTTTAGAAAATAGTTGTCAAAAATGTCATTGATCAATAACTAATAATTACAAATATCGAATTATTTGTGCAAATTACAAATATTTGTACATAACATTCTAAAATAGTAGGATGACGTTGACGGGACGAAATAACCTTCTTTTGGTGTTACGTTATCAATGACGTCATTTCCCGGTCAGAGTATTTCGCGCTCCAGCAGAAGTAAGCAAAGCAACCTTTTTTCTGCCAGGTTTTGGGTGATTTTCTGTAGACCAATATATCTTTTTAGAAGTATTGGGTGGAGAAAATTGATATAAAAACCTGGCAGAAAATGACGACTTGTTTCAATCAGGATTTTGGAAAAAAAACATTACTGGAACATGCACATGCAGAGGATTGATTAAAAAATCTCCATGATCAGCTAAGCCTACATGTAAGGTAAGACCATCTTTTTTTCTATTCAGTGTTGCTTTTATTGTTATTGTTTAAAACACCCGCTTAAACATCGCCATATATTGGTTGAATTATTAGTAAACAATCACTATTAAATCACGATTGTTCCTAACGCACCTGTTTACAATGACCATTCTCGCGAGAACTTGGCGTGATCATTTCATCTCTTTGACAAAGAGAGTTTCCTTGAAAAATATATTTAGAGAGTTTAGTTTTGACTTTCCATCCGTAGTCTCTTGTATATTTTAAAAAGAAATTAAACTGTGGTTATTAGATCTGTCAGTTTTATAATTGATTAAAAGAAAAGCATCGAATTTCTGGCCCCATAGAAATTCGTGCCTAGTGCGCTAGCGCGCACTCGGAACATCCGGTTTGGAAGAAAAACCAAACCATTAACTTTTGGAAGTTTCTACATATGTGGGACTGCGTCCCATAAAATATTGACATTTCTACCATTATCGCCCCCTTCGGGAGCGTATTACATATGACAAAACATGTGCTACCACTGACACTGTGACCAGTGACAACAGGGAAAAAATTGTTGGTTTGCTGTTTTTCGATTGACTCACTGTGAAACCTACCGACTCAAAAAAAAATTTTATCACCCTCTCTGGGAATAATTTTTTTTATTCTATTTTTAGTTTAAACATATTTATTTATCCTGGATTGGGAAACAAGCTTGATGCTTATATAAATCCCTCTCCAGCTAGCAGATTGCGAGTGTGGCCTTTGTAGTGGCCCCCATTGAGCCTACTCTTATCGAAATCTACAAAGGGGTCTTTAACGTGCATGGGTTATTCTATTTTTAGCATACTTTCTTTAAAATAAAGGCACTTTTTTGCTTTTTTCAGAAAAAAAATAATTCACCTACCTACATGTACCTATTCACATTGAAAAATGTGAGTAGGTAAACAGCAAAAAATAATTTTTTAAGGATGGCCTCAACAGTAAATCCTGGCTATTAAACATACTAATTAATGTACGAAGAAAATAAGATATATCTCAATGAACTTGAAACTTACAACATGCACAAAAAGGGAAATAATTAATAAATTTATCATTTAAAGACATAGAACCTATCGATTTCGCAATTTTTTACATTGAATAAAAAGTACATATATATTAAAAATATACTATCTAAAACTTTCCTTTACCAACATAAAAACTCAATGTTTTGCAGGTTTCTATAAAATAATCTTAATTTAATTATTCGCTTTGATTAAGTATTGTCCATCATAAATATTTACATTTGGTAAACTGGGTACTGTTAAACTGAGAAACGAAATGTAACCAAACGAGGTGAAGAGAAAACGAAATCGGTAAATTAAGAAAAACGACTGGTGTCGGCTAAAATCGATTCAATTTTTCTTTTTACCAGTTTCGCTTGATTTTGTTTCCTTTCTTAATAGCAGGTGCAAATTTCTTGTAGTCGATTATACCAAGACTTACTTTGTCATCAATGAGTCTAAGAAAAAGAACAAATTTACAGAAGACCAAATAATCGACATGCTCAACTTTCTTATTGACAACATATTTGTTCAGTTTGGTGGACATGTTTTTCAGCAAACAATAGGGATTCCAATGGGCACTAATTGTGCACCTTTGCTTGCTGATTTGTTTCTTCATTCATATGAAGCAGACTTCTTACAATCTCTTCTAGACAAAAAAGACCGTAGACTAGCTCGCTCTTTCAACCTCACGTTCCGTTATATTGATGATGTCCTTTCACTAAACAATTCTCGATTTGGTGACTTTCTCCATCTCATATATCCCCAGGAGCTTGAGATAAAGGACACAACGGATTCTAGGAAGTCTGCTTCATATTTAGATCTACATCTAGAAATTGACTCACAAGGAAGACTTTCAACAAGGCTCTATGACAAACGTGATGACTTCAACTTTCCAATCGTCAACTTTCCCTTCTTGTGTAGCAACATTCCGTCCGCTCCAGCTTATGGAGTTTACGTACATGTATCTCAATTGATTCGTTACTCCAGAGCGTGCGGGACTTACATCGATTTCCTTAGCAGAGCGACACGTCTGACGCAAAAATTGCTCACACAGGGTTATGTTGCTCCTCGGTTGCTGTCTTCACTCAAGAAATTTTACGGAAGACATCATGCACTTATAGACAAATATGGGATTTCGATCTCTCAGATGAGTGCAGATGTTGGTTTGTCATAGGGTGTTGTTTTGTCTTCCTTTACCGGATTTGACACGCTGTATGGACTATTGGCAAGTGGCAACGCGACGGGTGTGCTATAGCAAGCAGGAACTGCTTACTCTTCCGGAGCACCTGAGTTCACTCTTGTTTCGACTGGAGTTCGCGTTGTTGATCGATATTCAGTTATTTTGTGTTTCCATGTTTTACATGTTGTCTGTTTTTGTCCCGTTCTTGTTGGTGTTTACAGATTTCGGTTGTTAATTTTACTGTTAACGTTTCCTTCTTTACCGATATTGTTTTTGTGCAGCTCCGTTTCGTTTGGTTACTTTTTGTTTCTCAGTTTACCAGTACCCGCAAGTGTTTACATTCTATAATTAGGTTGTCCTCTTTTTTGACACTGCGTTTTTTTCATCAGTTTTCCGTCGAAAAGAATACTTTCTGGCAGGTTTTTTAAAAATTTAACAGTTTCTTCAAAGGTTTTACAATGTATTCTTCAAATAGTGTGAATTTTACTATTTTTTAAAAATTGCCAAAATGATAGGTTCTATGTCTTTAAAGTTTAGTATCGAATATTTTCTATTCACTGTATTTTATCATTTTATAAAGAAATCATTTACTGTAAACATTTATACCACATCAACTGGTGTGATTTGATTTCGGCTTAGCTCCGTTTAATTCAAGCAATGGGACCTCGTAGCTCTTCCCAATCAGAGCTGCATTATTGTACATGTATTGCATCAAAGAAAGAAATGGTGAATGGGTGTAGAATTGCACCAAGAACCAGTTTCTATTGTTCTTTTCATTACATCCTATGTGTAATAACCATTTACTGTAAATGTGTTAAACAGATAATTATTTCGCATTTGGTATAACATGTGTATAAAGAATATTCTTTTTATTATGGTTGTAACTGATTTTGTCTGCTTCACCAATTTTCGTCTTCATCCTCACAATAAGAATTTCTTATTGTTACTGTTTAGCCAGAATAAGTGTAACTGTAAAAAAATACCTTACTTTAAATAATGTCTCACAATTTTGTCCAAAAATATGACAACAAAAAGGATAGTGTATTGTCAGCAAACAACTATGGTAGGTAGGGAAATCAGAAACAATATCATTGACAATATTTTGGCCTTATCAAAGTTATATTTTACCCTAAAAAGTTTTTAATGATGTGTAGATAAAATAAAATTGTATAATATTTATGGCCTGATCATGTATGTGGATCGGCCATATAGTTTTACTCTTGTCCGTCCGTAACACTTTGGTTAAGTTCTTGGTTAAGGTCCATTACTCGGATACTAGAAGTTGGGGGTCAATGATATTTCACCACCAGATGGGTCTTGGGTAGGGCTACACCACCCAGTAGAAATTAGGTCACTGTGACCTATATTTTATGCATGAACGACTTCGGTTAAGTTCTTGGTTAAGGTCCATAACTTGGATACTAGATATTGAGGGTCAATGATATTTCACTACTAGATGTGTCTAACTCTTAGGTAAGATGACACCACCCACTAGAAATAAGGTCACTGTGACCTATATTTTACGCATGAATGACTATGGTTAAGTTCTTGGTTAAGGTACTACATGTTGATGGTAAATGGTATTTCATCACTAGATGTGTCTTGGGTAACATGGCACCACCCAATAAAAATTAGGTCACTGTGATCTACAATGTATATTTTATGCATGAACGACTTCGGTTAAGTTCTTGGTTAAGGTCCATAACTTGGATACTAGATGTTGGGGGTCAATGATATTTCACCACTAGATGTGTCTTGGGTAAGGTGACACCATCCACTAGAAATGAGGTCACTGTGACCTATAATTTACGCATGAATGACTTTGGTTAAGTTTTTGGTTAAGGTCCATTTCTTGAATACTACATGTTAGGGGTCAATAATATTTCACTACTCGATGAGTCTTGGTAACATGGCACCACCCACCTGAAATAAGGTCACAGCGACCTATATTTTACACATGAACACTTTTGACCAATGTCTTGGTAAAGGTCCATATCCCACATGTCCCAGGTAATATACATTGAGGGTCAAATTGATATTTCAAGAACGGGAGGGCCATCCTGTGGCTCATAGACACATTTTCTAGTTTTATAATGTTATAATAATAATATTTACTACCTATTATAAAGAAAAAGGCAGCGATACCCCAATTAGGTCGTTTGTTTCCGTCGTTTCTATATTTACAAAAGCTCTTTGCAATGTACATACTTTCACTTTTCACTCGGGGGCTATATTCGGATTCTCAATCTTCGGATTTCCATCAAGACAATATGGCCGCGACCAGTAGATTATGTGTTCCGCTTCGAATTATATTTTAGTCAGTGTAGCATATCTTGCGTAGCTTTAGCGTAATGGATATTTGATTTTGGATTGCGAAAATTTACTTAATTGAATAAAGTTTAAGGGACAAAAATACTATTCGGACACCAAAAATAAGTTAAATCTTGCAAAAAAGTTGTACACAGCATCTTCGTTTTCCACGCTTTTATGTGGCGGTGTTTTAAAGCAACAATGCGATTCAACTAGATCATGTAGCGTACATGGCGTAGTCCCTTTATCAGGTTATGCATGTTTAAGCATACTTTCTTATAAATTTTTGGCTGCAAAATATTAATTCATAGAATAAAGTTTATTATCACAGACAGAAATAGTGCTTATGCAAAATAGGTCAATCAGACACACACAATTCAAGCATTTTATTGATTTTTAGAAAATGACAAAATAGCCACATTGGGTCATTCGTCTGTCTTGATCTAGGTCATTTTAATAAGGATAATTAATTTTATCTATTTCTCACAAAGCTATTGCGGGATCCGGAAAAATAAACTTATTTGTCACAAGTTTGGTTGTTCGAAAATGTTATCAATGCTTGATAATTTTGTCGATTCACCACACAAAGACCAATGTCGCCACAACTACAAACGTGTCAGAAAATAATTTTAACTGTGCAAAATCACAGGGGCTTGGATTATAGAGTAGGGGGCGACTTAAAAGTCAATATAAATGACCAGAATCCAAGCCCCTGTGTGCGGAACATGGATTGCAACGTTCGTGTATAAGTTTGCTTTAGTCTATATCATAAAGGAAGGGACAATCTTTGAATAGGTGACAATCAAAAATATTTGAGCAGTGGTGGATCCGGGGGGGGGGGGGGGGGGGGGGGGTCCGAGATTGGAATTTTCCTCCTTTCCGACAAAAATTTCGCAAGTAACGTCTAGAACCACCCCCTTTTCGTCCTTCGTCCACAGCGGAATTTATGTGGACCAACCCCTTTCAAAAATTTCTGGATCTGGCCCCGTTTGAGTTATAATATAATTTATTGCTATTACACGTAAAAAATTTAAAGGCATACATGTACATTGCAAATGTTCATGAAGAGATCTACAATTGGGTTTAAACTTATTTCATATAATATTATATACTTCAAAATCATAGGCTGATCTGACAAATGATAACCATTAAAGTAGACGATAATTAGATGTGGAATAATTGTACGCCACACAACCAACATAAAGAAACGTGAATTTTAAAAATCACAATGGAAAACAGCCAACAGTCTTCAGCATGACCATAAGTCGCTGCTTGCCGTCTTGCATTGGCCCAAGACTAAAAATACAAAAGAGGATGAGTTCAGTTTCCCTTTTGGTCACACTTAGAAAAAAGTCAAAATAACAATGTACAATTTTTTTTTACATCTCCGCATGTTTGGAATGCAACTAAATGTTGAAAATAATAATATTATAAAACGAAAATTATAAAAATTTCTAGGCGCAAAATATATGTTTGATTTTCTTCTTCGGTATTCCCAGAATCCCGTTGGTAGCTTTTGTTCTCAGAATAATTTGAAGATTGAAACCTTTTTAAACTTTAACATTAAGCTGATTTAAAAGTATATATGAACAACAGACTTTGACATCTTTGATCCAATGGAGACTTTTGTACAGCTCGATGAGCTGAAGGTTTAAAGCAAGCAACAGCTTTTCTCTATCTGCAATAGTTTCCTATTTTCTCCACTAACATAACCAAACTTTGATGCAGTTATTTTAAACTAAATAGGAAATAGTACAATGCTTATACTGGATCTAAAAACAAATAATGTTTAGGATAAACACTTACATGACTTAGATTCATCGACATGGCTTAATTTTAGATCGATTTTATAGTATGTGTACAGCAAAGGCTACATATAGAATTCAACAATAAACCTTAGCAGGACCTAGAAATAATAAAGTCTTTTTTATGTTACTAAAGCAGACCTTTGCTTTTTGTGTCCATAGCGGCTTGCTAGGCAATATGCATTAGAGTCCACACTTGTTATATAATAATTTATCTATTTATTGGTTCAAACGCAATTACAATAATTGGTTAAGACCTGTAGTACAAAAATTATGGTACATACAAATTAAGTTCACAAAATTACAAGTATAGAATGTATAGAGCAAAATAGTAAAAGTACATGTACTAGTATACTTTGTATTTTGAAAAATACATGGTATAAAGATGGTAATTAGTCAAATAGTCTATAAACAAATAAATTTTCTTTTATAAGCAAGTGCAAAAAAAAAAAAAAATCATACCCCTGACACATTTGAGTTTCTTATTTCAAATAGTTTTTGAAGAAATGAAGACAGTAAATTTAGCACATTTTGTTTTTTTGAGTTCATTATTAAGGTTAAAGAAATTCTCCTCATGAAGTTGATCACAGTTTATATTCCAGAAAGAGGATAATTTGTCGAGAAACACTTTTCTCTCATTTGAGTATTTTGGACATTGCCAAAGTAAATGTATTTTGTCTTCGATTGCGGTATCATTGCACATTTTCCACAGTCTGTCTTCTCTGGTTATATTTTAATGTCTACCTCTTTCTACATGTATTTCTAGGTTATAATTAAAAGAAACTATTGATGTAATGATACATAAGTATAATTGACATGGGATGGGTTGGGGAAGCACATGTAAACATTCACTTTAATGCATTTGCACACATTGTAGGCACCTGAAAGGAGTAGAGCCACGAATGCCTCAAATCGGCCCGGTATTTTTACTAATTTTTAAACTACTTCAACTCTTCGTAAATTTATCCAAAATGAGTTAAGGCATTACTGAACTTTTCATATATGTAAGATTTAACAAAATATCTACATCACAGGTCTAGCCTTGGCATTTCAAACACGCCATAAATTATACAATTCTTAATTTTTCGCCTATTTTCACTGTTTTCTCGTCGTATTTTGTCAAAAATAGTATTGGCCACATTCGTCGACCATCGTAATTTTTTTGATAATCATTTTATAACATAAAAATACACATTTCTATCACAAAATAATTTTGGTCGACGGGTGTGGCCATTTTCGTTTTAACCGATTTATACATGAATATCAATGAAAAATGTCAAAAAACGAGATTTTGAACAAAATAGACCGATTTTTAGCTCACTGTCCTCCTTGTTGATAAACAATGAAACCAAAAGATATTGCAATTTATAAAATATGAAGTCTAATAAACATCAAAGGAGCAATTACAAGGAAATATGTCAAAGTTGAATTTCTGGGCCGATTTGGGGCCTTCGTGGCTCTACTCCTTTAAAACCATTATAAATTTTTTTGAAAGTTCAATCAGTGTTTTGAAAATAAATGACACCAGTTCATAAATACAATGTTATCTGATGAAAATATTTTATGTGGACTTACAGATTCATGGCATTATTGCCTAATTGCAATAAAATCTGGTATAGGTAGACATTGATAAAGACCCCTTCCCCCCAAAAGAAATATTGTACATGTTTGTTTGAATGAAATAAACCATTGAAGCAGTTGTTTGATGAGTTGGGAAATAAGAATGTCAACTCTAAAAAAAAATCAATATTTATTAGAACTATGATTTTTTTTCAGGCATTATCCACTAGATATGTGTACACATGCCCAGTTCGGTTGATATCAACATCATCATTATGCTATTTTAGAAAGAGAATCAAGCCAAGAAACATTAGATCTGGTGTGTTTAAAAGGTCTCAATTGGGGGATACACCAATTACATATGAGGAATCTCAGCCTCCAGAGAATATTGGTGTAACAAAGTCATGGACTAGTTGGAATACAAGTAAGCAACATCATTGTCTTATTTATAATCCCCACATATATAATCAAGGCCAAAACAAAAATATCCTTTATTGTCAAACTATAATCATTTTAGGTCAATTTCTCTTAAAATGGCTAAAGTAAAATGTGCCCCCCTCTCAATTTGCAAGAAAATTTGGATGAGAATCTAGGATTATTTTACAATGCCATAATACATGTATATATAGCTCATATAGCATGTATAGACAGCTTTACATACATAAGGTGAAAAAAGCACATTATGTGCATGTGATGTTTTGTACAAGCCCTTTCAGTCATAATAAGCATGGTCCAGTGAAATAAGAGTTCATTAAAACAGTAATTAGATCTACATATACAGGTTGCACAACTAAAAGTGATGAGATACAGATTTTTATCACATCAAGTTAGATATTTGTCAAATTAGGAGATGAGCATTTGTTAGTTGCATTTTGACAAATATATAATGAGTGTGATAAAATCTGTATCTCATCACTTTTAGTTTTAAAACCATTTTCTCTAACTGTCAAACTTGAATATAGACCCCAAAATTTCTGATTGAATAAGGGAAATTAATGATAAATAAAGTATGTTGCACTGTGGCTTGTGTATAAATAAAATAGATGGTGAAGCCACATTTAAAAAGGGCTAAAAAGTAAAAAGATGTTCACACATCGACTGACGAGGAATTTCTAAAATTTCTTTTTAGCCCCTGAAGAAGGACTTTATGTCCGAAAATTTGGGCATTCTTGTTTTATTTGTTTTAAAGGTTTTATTTCTTTATTTCTTTATATTTCTTATTTAGATTTTACCTTTTAAATGTGGCTTCACCATCCATTTATTTATCGAAATTAATGATACCTGCATTTGTTCAGGAAACATTTGAAAAAGGTAGTCAAACAAATAGATAAACAAGTACCACTTATCCATTTATGATTAAATAGTAAACAAAAGTCCACTCTGTAACATAAAAAACATATTTTCGTACTTTTAGATGTTTTCTGTTCTTTTTATTCAAACAAGATCAACAGGTGTTCAAGCAAGAGTAAGCATGCTTTCCAGGAAATGTGTATCGAACTGTGGTGTCGCACACTGATAGCCAATCAAATTTGTTGAAAATGAATATTTCATTGTGTGGAATGGGATATGCAATATAGTCTCATCTTGGGAGAAATATTATTGTGCAACAGTTAGAGAAATAAATTTACATTGAACATTTTGGCAGCTAACAGTACACCAAGAGACATACCGTGACTGAACACCGTGATAGTGGTACACCACTCTTAGAGACATAACAAATATCTTTTTTGTTGTTAAAGATTTTTCAAAAATTCTTTTTGGAAATTGTTCTGTATAACCATTCCCTCTAAACATGCTAAATGTAAAAAGAATTTTATTAAAATCTTTAACCACAAACAAGAGGCTCCCAGGAGCCTGAATCGCTCACCTGACATATGTGCCTGAAGTAAAGGCTATTAGGCAAAATCTATTTGACATTGAAAGGGTTATAAGTTTAATAAGGGGGTCATCTGACAATATGGTGGATCTTAAGGTGCTGATCACTTTTATCACATTTTCAATATAAGGAAATGCAGTTAAAATGCTCAAATTTGACGTTCCAAGGGCAATAACTCCTCAAAGGAAAGGTCCTACAACGTTGACCCTGTTACAAATTTTGTAGATCTTAATGTGCTTAACAATATGCAATTTAAATTACACAAATATCTTGTATAGTTTTCAAGATATTGAGCTAAACAGGTGCAAAATTTGCAAAAAATCCACAAAAAGGGCAATAACTCCTACATGGGTTGTTGGATTTTCTTCAAAATTTCAGAGCTAGTAGATCTTAAGGTGCTGATCACTTTTGTTCCCAATCAAAATTTTGAAATCTGTCACCGTTTTAGAGTTATTTACAAAAAACTGCCATTTACCCCTATGATCTATTTTTAGCCACAGCCGCCATGTTTTAGGACCAATCAAAAATCCCCACATCAGTTCTATACACCTAATGCTAATAAACAACTATACCAAGTTTGGTTCCATTTGGACTTAAAGTGTCAGAGGAGTTAACGTTTTCAATGTAATGAGGAAATGCTGTTAAAATGCTAAATTTTGACGTTCTAAGGGCAATAACTCCTAAAAGGAAAGGTCTTACAACGTTGACCCTATTACATATTTTGTAGATCTTAATGTGCTTAACAATATGCAATTTAAATTTCTCAAATATCTAGTATAGTTTTCAAGATATTGAGCAAAACAGGTGCAAAATTTGCAAAAAATCCACAAAAAGGGCAATAACTCCTACATGGGTTGTTGGATTTTCTTCAAAATTTCAGAGCTTGTAGATCTTGAGGTGCTGATCACTTTTGTTTCCAATCAAAATTTTGAAATCTGTCACCGTTTTAGAGTTATTTGCAAAAAACTGCCATTTACCTCTATGTTCTATTTTTAGCCCAACGGCCATGTTTTACGACCAATCAAAAATCCCCACATCAGTTCTATACACCTAATGCTAATTAACAACTATACCAAGTTTGGTTCCATTTGGACTTAAAGTGTCAGAGGAGTTAACGTTTTCAATGTATTGAGGAAATGCTGTTAAAATGCTAAATTTTGACGTTCTAAGGGCAATAACTCCTAAAAGGAAAGGTCCTACAACGTTGACCCTGTTACATATTTTGTAGATCTTGATGTGTTTAACAATATGCAACTTAAATTTCTCAAATATCTAGTATAGTTTTCAAGATATTGAGCTAAACAGGTGCAAAATTTGCAAAAAATCCACAAAAAGGGCAATAACTCCTACATGGGTTGTTGGATTTTCTTCAAAATTTCAGAGCTTGTAGATCTTGAGGTGCTGATCACTTTTGTTTCCAATCAAAATTTTGAAATCTGTCACCGTTTTAGAGTTATTTGCAAAAAACTGCCATTTACCTCTATGTTCTATTTTTAGCCCAACGGCCATGTTTTACAACCAATCAAAAATCCCCACATCAGTTCTATACACCTAATGCTAATAAACAACTATACCAAGTTTGGTTCCATTTGGACTTAAAGTGTCAGAGGAGTTAACGTTTTCAATGTAATGAGGAAATGCTGTTAAAATGCTCAATTTTGACGTTCTAAGGGCAATAACTCCTAAAAGGAAAGGTCCAACAACGTTGACCCTGTTACAAATTTTGTAGATCTTGATGTGCTTAACAATATGCAACTTAAATTTCTCAAATATCTAGTATAGTTTTCAAGATATTGAGCTAAACAGGTGCAAAATTTGCAAAAAATCCACAAAAAGGGCAATAACTCCTACATGGGTCGTTGGATTTTCTTCAAAATTTCAGGGTAGGTAGATCTTGAGGTGCTGATCACTTTTATCCTATGCCAGAATTTTGATATCTGTAGCCGTTTTTGAGTTATTTGCAAAAAACTGCATTTTACCCCTATGTTCTATTTTTAGCCATGGCGGCCATGTTTTACGACGAATCAAAAATCCCCACATCAGTTCTAAGCACCGAATGCTAATGAACAACCATACCAAGTTTGGTTGCAATTGGACTTATGGTGTCAGAGGAGTTAACATTTTAAAAAGTTTACGGACGACGGACGGACGACGGACGCCAAGTGATGACAATAGCTCACATGACCCTTCGGGTCAGGTGAGCTAAAAAGATATTTGTTATGTCTCTAAGAGTGGTGTACCACTATCACGGTGTTCAGTCACGGTATGTCTCTTGGTGTACTGGTAATATACAATTAATGACTTTGATATCAGTCTCTATCATGGTTTATAATCAACCTGAAGAAATGTTATATTCACGGAGTTGTAGGTGAGGTGAATATACATTTTTTAGGGTTGATAAATCATGATAGAGACTTATATCAAAGTCATTAATTGTTTTATTACTTGAATCAAATCAAATGAAATATAGTATCATTGGCATCTTTTGTATTGTTATCAAAATGTTCAAACCAACACTAAATATTTTGACAATTCCAATAAGGCTCAACAAGGTCTTTTACGAATAAAAAACAGCAGTAGATTTACAACTGTTTTTAAAATAAACTAAATTGAAATAAAAATTGAAAAGGAGAAAAATACACTAAGATTCCCCCCACAGTAATTTTACTTTTGTTTTCTATTTTTAAACTCAAACCATGCGCTATCAAATTCTGCATGACCGCTGTTCTACTTTCATTTTCTATTTTAGGCTAAAACCATGCGCTATCAAATTTTGCATGATAGCTGTTCCATTTTTAGCTCACCTGGCCAAAGGCCATGTGAGCTATTGCCATCACTTGGCGTCCGTCGTCGTCGTCCGTCGTCGTCGTCGTTAACTTTTCTTCAAACTTCTTCTCCTCTGAAACGGCTGAACAGATTCGAACCAAATTTGGTCTGATGGTACCTTAGGGTATCCTTCACAGAACTGATGTGGGGATTTTTGATTCGTCGAAAAACATGGCCGCCGTTGCTAAAAATAGACCAGGGGGGTCAGACTACTGTTTTTGGCTTGTAAATCAAAAAGTATAAGAGATAGATGAAATCTGATGCCACCCTACTGCTTCAGCATTAAAAGCTCTACAAAAGTCTCCATTTGGTCCAAGTTGTCAGATGACCCCTTATAGGGGTTACAGCCCCTTAAAGGTGAAAAATAGCGTTTTTTCATGTTTTTGCCCTATAGTATGAAAACTATTGCAGATAGAGAAAAGCTGTTGCTTGCTTAAATGTTCAGCTCATTTAGCTCTACAAAAGTCTCCATAGGGTCGAAGTTGTCAGATGACCCCTTATAGGGGTTACGGCCCCTAAAATGATGTTTTTTCATGTTTTTGGCCTATAGAAAAAAACTATTGCAGATAGAGAAAAGCTGTTGCTTGCTTAAATGTTCAGCTCATTTAGCTCTACAAAAGTCTCCATAGGGTCGAAGTTGTCAGATGACCCCTTATAGGGGTTACGGCCCCTGAAATAATGTTTTTTCATGTTCTTGGCCTATTGAATGAAAACTATTGCAGATAGAGAAAAGCTGTTGCTTGCTTATATGTTCAGCTCATTTAGCTCTACAAAAGTCTCAATAGGATTGAAGTTGTCAGATGACCCTTAATAGGGGTTACAGCCCCTAAAATAACCTTTTTCATGTTTTTGGCCTTTAGAATGAAAACTATAGCAGATAGAGAAAAGCTGTTGCTTGCTTAAATGTTCAGCGCATAAAGCTCTACAAAAGTCTCCATAGGGTTGAAGTTGTCAGGTGACCCCTTATAGGGGTTACGGCCCCTAAAATAATAGTTTTTTGTGTTTTTGACATATAGAATGAAAACTATAGTAGATAAAGAAAAAACTGTTGCTTGCTTAAATGTTCAGCTCATTTAGCTCTACAAAATATAGGGTCGGCATCAAGACCAGGTGAGCGATTTAGGCTCCTGGGAGCCTCTTGTTAGCTTATTACTATCCAACATTGCGATATAACATGACCCCGAAGTACTTTTCAGGCCAATCAGAAAACAGTAAAACTCTAATCATGTAATAAATATTCTTCTAATACTCAAGGTACTAACAAAGTTCACATTGAATTTTTCATCTTAAATCATGTTTACTTACATATTTCAGGCAGCTTGCATGAAGAAGACCGAGCAGCTGAGACAGTGGTAGAAGACAACCTGATACGGAACTTTATCACTGGAACATTTCCCAATCTGATGGCATCAGAAGTTATTATTAAACGAAGACATAATATTATAGTGCTCAGCTTTTTACTATTCCGTGTTGTAAAACCACAAAAGTATTACTTCCTGTTTGGTTATACGGAGGAGTTGTTATCATGCTTGTTGAAATGCCCTGTCAAAGTGGAGGTTCAAACAGTGGAAACGGACAAAGAAATTACATTCAGATACATCTAATTAAACATTAAAAAATCATTTGTTCTCTATGCTTGTAATAGACTTATAATTTTAATTCCTAACTCAGTTCAGAAGTAGCAAAAGATCAATATGATTTAAAACTTGTAACTTAACAAGAATGGAATTCTAGGGTACCTCGCTGGTGAAGCAAAAATTTTGAACACGGCTGATTTTTTAACTTGAACAAGGTATTAGTGGTTTAAACATTTGGTAGAAATTTCATGAAAATTGGTCAACATTTGTAGGGATGACAGCGCTTACAAGGTCTGTTTTGCTAAAAAACAGAGTCATTTTTATGGTCAAAGTCCCCTGACTCCTACAAAAATAATCGAAAATGTTAATTGTCGAACTTGACCAAGGTATTAGTGATATAAACATTTGGTATAAATTTCATGAAAATCAATCAACATCTGTAGGGATGAGAGCGCTTACAAGGTCTGTTTTGCCAAAAAAAACAGTCTTTTTTCATGGTCAAAGTCCCATAACTCCAACAAAAATTATTGAAAAATGCTGATTGTTGTACTTGACCAAGGAATTAATGCTTAAAACATTTGGTATAAATTTCATGAAAATCTGTCAACATCTGTAGGGATGAGAGCGCTTACAAGGTCTGTTTTGCAATAAACAGTTGTTTTATGGTCAAAGTCCCCTAACTCCTACAAAAATTATCGAAAAATGCTGATTTTCGAACTTGTCCAAGATAGTAGTGATATAAACATTTGGTGTAAATTTCATGAAAATCAATCAACATCTGTAGGGATGAGAGCGCTTACAAGGTCTGTTTTGCCAAAAAAACCAGTCTTTTTTCATGGTCAAAGTCCCATAACTCCAACAAAAATTATTGAAAAATGCTGATTGTTGTACTTGACCAAAGAATTAGTGGTTTAAACATTCGGTATAAATTTCATGAAAATCTGTCAACATCTGTAGGGATGAGAGCGCTTACAAGGTCTGTTTTGCAAAAAAAAACAGTTGTTTTATGGTCAAAGTCCCCTAACTCCTACAAAAATTATTGAAAAATTCTGATTTTCAAATTGTCTAAGGTAGTAATGATATAAACATTTGGTATAAATTTCATCAAAATCAGTCAATATCTGTAGGGATGAGAGCGCTTACAAGGTCTGTTTTGCCCCCCCCCCAAAAAAAAACAGTCTTTTTTCATGGTCAAAGTCCAATAACTCCTACAAAAAATGCTGATTGTCGAACTTGACCAAGGTATTAGTGATATGATCATTTGGTATAAATTTCATGTAAATCCGACAAAATTTGTAGCCTTGAGAGCCCTTACAAAAAGTGTGACGGAGACGGACAGAAGGACAGACGGACGGACGCCCAGCATTTCTATGTCCCCGCTCCGCGTTGCGGCGGGGACAAAAACATGTGTTATGATTATTCTACAATTTTACCTTGCAGAGTATACATCTTCTAAGAGACAATCTACATGGTATTAATAACAATGATTTGGAAGGAGCGAAGAAGAACCAAAAAAGCATTCAAATATTGGAAGTAAAAAAACAAGACAAAATCATGAGACACAAAAGACTAATAACTTATATAGCTAATACATGTTAGGGCCAATTGAAAAACGGTGAGCAGTGACCACTGGTCACATTGAAGGCTGCTGGCTGTTTTCCATTGTGGATTTTTTCAAGTGTCGTTTGTATTGCAGGTTGTGTCGCGTACACTTATTTCACATCTCATTATCTTCTATAACTGCAATCATCAATGTAAACTATGACAAGTGTAAATGTTAGTGAACTTGTCTAAGGTTCTCCCAAGAGGAGCAGTTACTGCTGGTTACACCACACTTGTCAGAAGGCATCAATACAAATTCTCCACTAGCTTTTAAATTACCAGTATATTAAACTAAAAGCAACTTTCTGACTATTTATTTATCAAACTGTAAAAGCAATAACAAGTAATAACAACAATTAAAGAAACAACATGATCTAAAGATTTGGAAAGGGAGATAAGTCATTATTATGCACCATTTGAATTATAAACCACAATTGTCAATGTTTTTTTGTCTCGTTGTCATTTGTCTCTGAATGAAGTGTTTCTGTCTTATTCATCCTGAAAGCTGAGGGAAGCCATTCCTGAAGGAGATCAGTTATAATTGTCATTCCATAGTATGTAGCAAGTGTGAATCCACAGAGAAACACAGCTAAGGTTAAGGTGAAACAGAGAACTCCACCAAGTACTATTGTACTTAACACCAACACAACCCCTAAAATACAAAACAAAAGATAAGAATTTTTACTACTGTAACTAGAACTAATAAAATGTAAAGAATCCAACAACACTCTGCAAGATAAGCTTGACCGGGCACAAGATGAAATTCTCAACATCAAAACACAACTGTCATCAGCATTAGATAAGAATCCAGCGGTTGATGACATGCAACCTGTGATCCGACAACGTCTCCCAAACAAACCGCATGTTTTGCTTATTGGAACGTCAAATTGTAAAGAGATAAACGAAGCCAGGCTGTCTGACTCTGTAGTGGTCACCAAAATCATTAAATATGTAATAAAAGATGCCAAGACATATATTGTAACATGCACAGGGTATAATTTTGATGTGGTAGCTTTGCACATTTTAACCAATGATCTCAAAACCATGTCCCCACAAAATTGTTTAAAAGAACTTGAAGACTTGGTTGAGCTCATCAAATCAAAATGGCCTCATGTCAAGGTCATCATTTCTCTTACCACTCCAAGAAAGGATGACCTTGTACATCATACTAATGGGCAAATATTAAATGCATTACTGAAGCAGCTTGTTATAAGCAAACAGGATGGCAGCATCGAATATTGTGAACACACTAACATGTTATTCCAAGGAAATCCCTTGGATGAACTACTTAGTGAAGACCAGTATCACTTATCACAAAAAGGTGTCGCATATTTGGCAAATAATTTAAAGCGAGCCATTCACAGAGCCTTAGACATCCCCCTACCAACAAAACAAAGAGGAAAGTCCCCAGGGCGATCTTTTAATCGAGGAACAAGGGGAAGGGGCAGGGGATATGAAAGATAATTCAGAATAATAAAAACAAAAAAGGGGGACCCTAGACATGTTCTGGTGTCTTGAATTAATAGTCCCCACATTTGTTAGATTGTGCATCGCTACCTCCATGTATGGACATTATGTCATTCTGTATTTTTGCAGTGTATATTGTTATTATTAATCATTTTCTCTATTAAAATGTACAATGGAAGAGTACAATTTAAAATTAAAATGGTTAGTTGGGTAGAGACCCATTATACTTTAATATGTTTACATACATGACATACATGTATGTACATAATGTATGCTTTTTTTTTTTCTTTTTTCCTGTATTTCAATCGATCATATATCAGTCAAACATTTTTGATAATGCAACAAGGTTATTATACACATATGCATATAAACAAACAAAAATGTTAATACCACTATGTAATTAGTGTAACTGTATCATGCTGTAAAATGGTTATTAGTGGGCTTTTCTTGATGTTCTCATAAGATTTGCTAATTAAAAGTAACAATTTAAAGTTTCTAAATAACCTTAGAGAGATTAATCAAGTAAATTGCAGTTATGACACCCATAAATAATGGGTTATTGTCCATTAGAATGGGCTGTTGGAATGTAGGGGGCCTGATCAAAAAGCAACATAACAAAATTCAAGACCCCATGTTTATAAAGAAAATTGAAAATCTAGATCTAGTTTTTCTTGTTGAAACACATTTAGGACACAATGCCAATATTACCAATATTGGTGAGTTTCATTGTAATCTGACATGTAGAAAGGTCACAAAAGGCAATAACAGATATTTTGGTGGAATAGCAATTTTACGGAAACCATCAATAAAAGCCCATGTGAAAATATTAAATAACATAATTCCAGATTTACAATGGGTGAAATTGGATAAAAATTTCTTTGGGTTAAGTCGTGACCTTTATGTTTGTGTGGTATACAACCCCCCTGAGGGCTCATCATATTCCCGAGGACTCGTCCATGACATTCTGGTTCAACTTGAAAAAGATATTGTAACATTTCAAAAATCTGGAAATATTCTCCTGTGTGGAGATTTTAATGCTAGAGTGGCATCTGAGTTTGATTACATTGTAAATGATGGCACTGATTTTACACCCATTTATCAGGACTATGCAAGTGACATACAAATCAGGAAACGTCGTAATAAAGACACAAAACTGGATAAAAGGGGCAAAGAGCTTTTAGATTTATGTATTTCAAACCAGATAAGAATCTTGAATGGACGAGTCCTGGGGGACACTTTTGGTAATTTAACTTGTTATACCCCAAACGGGTCAAGTACAGTTGATTATGTTCTGCTATCGGAGAGTATATTAGATCAAATTTTATATATGAAAGTACACAATTTTATGCCATTAATGTCTGACTGTCATTGTTTACTAGAATGGTCATTATGTACAAAATACTGTGTTGAAAATGTAAATGTATCGAAGGCAAATATTTTTCATGATATATCTCCAGGGTTCATATGGTCTGATGAATCACCAGCTTTATTTCAGGAAGCCCTAATATCAAAAGATATACAAAAAAAGATAAGTGATTTCTCTGAAATCAAATTTGATGATAAAGATTCAAAAAATACTATAAATGAAGCATCCTTGGCCTTAACAGACATCATCTCTGCTGCAGCAGAAATGTCATTAAAAAGAAGAAAACCACCAGATAAAAAGAAACAAAACAAAAATACATCTAAGAAATGGTTTGATGGTAACTTATTCAAAATGAGATGCCACCTTATTAGTTATAGTAAAATTTACACAAAGTTTCCTAATGATCCATCTGTTAAAGGTCACTACTATAAACTTCTCAGAACTTACTCCAAGACAAGAAAATACAAGTATCGTGAATATAGAAAATCTCTTCTAGATCAAATCGAAAATCTTTATGAAGAAGACCCCAAAAAATATTGGAATCTTATCAATGAGCTCCAGGACAAACATACTTGTCATGATAGCACATTGGTACAGCCTTCCTCCTGGTTTGACCACTTTCAAAATCTTAACAAATCAAAACCCGAATTTAGAGATCAACTTAATATTTTAGAACAGAAAGTTCGAGTCTTAGAAAAAGAAAAGTGCTTTAACCAACTGGACATGAGAATTACAGAACCCGAGATTACAGCAGCAATTGCTAGTACTAAATGCAATAAAGCAGCAGGATTGGATAACATAACTAATAACATGCTTAAATCTGGCCAACAACCACTCTTACCCTGTTTTATGAAACTATTTAACCTATGTCTAACAACCGGTATATACCCTGATTGTTGGACACCAGGATACATAGTGCCAATTTTTAAAGCCAATGATGCTTCAGATCCAAGTAATTACAGGGGAATCACAATTACTGCCGCATTGGGTAAACTTTTTAATAAAATCCTAGACACCAGACTCCAAAAATATTTGGAGGAAAACAAAATCATTAATGAAGGGCAAATTGGATTCACGAAAAAAGCTAGACCATCAGATCATATGTTCATACTTAAAACATTAATTGATAAATATTGTCAACATAAAGATGGTAGGTTGTTTGCCTGCTTTGTTGATTTCCAAAAGGCTTTTGACACTGTAGTTCACCCCGGATTAAAACTTAAACTATTAAACATAGGTATCGGATCAAATTTTTATAACTTAATCAAGAACATGTATGCTAAAAGTAAATCTTGTGTAAAGATTGATAAATATAGAATTACAGAATTTTTTAAAAATGAGGTAGGGGTAAAGCAAGGTGACAATTTGAGCCCTAACTTATTTAAGATATTTATTAATGATCTCCCATCGATTCTTGACGACACCCAAGATCCAGTCCAAATTGGCTCAAGATTGTTGAATTGCTTACTCTATGCAGACGACATTGTTCTTCTGTCAACATCTGCCAAGGGGCTCCAAGATAAATTAAATAAATTAAATTCGTACTGTAAAGAATGGTGTCTAACAATAAATACAACCAAGACAAAAATTATGGTTTTCAACAAGGCAGGCAGACATATCAACCAAGAATTTAAATTTAATAACAACATTATTGAATGTGTGCAAAAATGCAAATATTTAGGTATAACTTTTTGCTCATCTGGATCTTTTTCCTTTGCTCAAGGATTGTTGTACAACAAGGCACTTAAAGCATATCATAAATTACGCAAAGATTTTATGTCCCTAAATCCTAGTGTTAAAAACTGTATCCATGTTTTTGACCATACAATAAAGCCAATTTTGTTGTATGGATCAGAAGTGTGGGGATACTTCAATCCTTTCAAAAAGAAGCTTTCTACAAATAACCCAAATGTGAATCTGGCCTTTCCAAAGTTACCAGCCGAAAATTTACATGTTAAATTTTGTAAAGTTCTACTTGGTGTCAATAAAAAAGCAACAAATCTTGCCTCTTTGTCTGAACTTGGGCGTTTTCCATTGCATTTTGATATTATTAAATCAATGATTAAGTACTGGTACCGTTTGGAAAATTTAGGCTCCAGTTTTCCTATTTTGAAAGATGCTTTTTTGGAATCACAAGCTCTACATGAATCTAAAGTTCAGTCATGGTATGGGTCCATTTCTTTTTTATTAAAACACATTTATGGAATTAAGGAACTGAACAAGGTGAATCCTCATAAATTCAAAAATTCCTTGAAAAGTTTGATGCATCAGTATTATACCAAAATATGGATGCAACAGATGAAAGAAAGTACTGATGGCAAACTAAGTAGCTATACCACTTTTAAGTGCAATTTTGGACTTGAGCCTTATCTAAGTATTTTAAAATCCTATGAGCAAAGGAAAAACTTCACGAGGCTGAGAATATCGGCGCATAAACTAAGAATTGAACAGGGTCGATATGATGGTACTCCCCGATCAAGCAGAACATGCCTCAGGTGCAGCTCGGGCGAGGTAGATGATGAAAAACATTTCCTGTTTTCATGCAAATCACTAGATAATGCAAGAAATAGAATTTTGACTGCAGTCCTTTCCATTTGTCCCAATTTTAATCAATTACATCCCAATGAAAAAATAATTTGGCTACTAAATTCTGAGGATGTTAAAATATTAACTCATATATGTGAACTTATTAAGGAAAGTGAGATATAGTCTTTTATACATTAATTAGTAATGAAAGACATGTCCTTAATTTTTGATAGAAAGGTACTCCATTCTTTTTCTTTCTACATAATAACTGAATTATAGTGATATGGCAAAGACAGGTGGACCATAGAGCACCGTCCCTTGGTGCCCTCTGTGGTTGCATTACCCTAAAAACTAGTTCATCCACACTGGGCACAAGGATGGTTCACCTGGACTTGTAGCCATGCACATAATACATATTTTCTAGGCAAAGACCGGGGAATGCCATAAAGCACCGTCCCTTGGTACCCTCTGCTGACAGATTACATTATCAATATCTAGTCTGTCCGCTTTTGGTACAAGGATGGCATTGCCCGTGTCTTGCAGCCTATTCCACAATGGAACAATTTAACAAAAGTACCACTAGTACCGATTATCATATAGTGACAATTCATTTATAGAAAGACATTCCTCTCGCCCCGGCTGTACCTGGGTCTATATATATTAACACATTAAATATCATATATACACTGTAATATTTATTATTTATTGTTATACACATTTTATATGCACTGTAATATGCCCCCATGTGGGCCCATTCTTATGGACAATAAAATATTCTTCTTCTTCTTCTTCTTCTATATATTGTTGAAAATGTTACATGTTATCAACAGCTATAGCTAAAGTGTCAATGATGTAAGATTTTACATGTTTTATGGTGGCTTGAGTTTTTTTGTGCATGTTGTTTGGGACCATTTTCATTTATGTGGTACTGGGTATGTATTAAAACTTGCTGAGTGACCTTTACCCTCCAAAATAAATGATCAAAGAACAATTTTGATAAAGTTTTTGAGTTTGAACTTACTAGGTGACCTTAACCCTCTGGAATAAATGATCAAAGAACAGTGTTAATGGAGTTTTGGGGTTTGAAATTTTCCCGTGTTGTAATAATATTGATTCTTTATGCAATTTGCAAGAAATTTGAACAAACTTTCTGGATCTACCTCTGAAGTACTAGTTGTCTTGCTTGTGAAGAAAATGGCCTTTTTGGAATCATTGAGTTAGACCATACACATACATGTATACTTTTTGTAAGCTTAATTAGGCTAATCAAAGTTTCTTACCTTCAAAGAATATGAAACCAGTTAAACCAAAGACTAAAGATCCAACCAAGACAAAAAGGAAACATATGACAGGAATACAACATGTTGCTATGGTAGCTGCTATAAACAGTGCGTAGATAGGGTGATTGTTTACAAAGTCTTTAATACGTTGATATTGATCTTCCAGGTCTATCTTGTCATTGATGTGTTGAAGCTGTGTCATGACCCAACTGGTGTCGGAGGTTGTCTCCCCTCCCATTTCTAAAAATTAAAAGAGAATATCACTGTCAAAATAATACATGTCATATGAGAGATATAACATGTCTTAGTGTAAGGCCAACTTCCTTGAAGAACATAGTTGTGGTCTGTATACATCTTTCTATATTTTACCTTGTGATAAATTGCTCCAAAATTAAGTTAATGGAACTGCTTGACTGCATAACCTTGGTAAAAAAATTACATTGTCATCAATCTGTTGACAGTGCAGCTATAGCAATAAAGTGCCTCACCCGCAAAAAAAAGCTGGATCTTAATGATTTTGTATATATGTGCTGAGCAAGAGTCCCTCCTGAACTTGGACCCTCAGATTGCAATGAAGAGAGAGGTTTGGCACCATAAATAGAATAAAATGAGATGTGGAATAAGTGTACGCGACACAACCTACATTATAAACGTAAATTAAAAATATCCACAATGGAAAACAGCCAGCAGCCTTCAATGTGACCAGCGGTCGCTGCTCGCTGTCCTGGTTTAACCCATTTCTATTTAAATGCCTTTACTAGGTCAGGACCATTGTGATCTTCAATTTCTCTGCATGGTAATTGTATGGCTTTGCCTTGTTTTGTCTTTTCTTCTTGGGTACATACATATGAGATATATCATCCCAGATCTTTTACTTTTGTTGTTACCTTATTTACTGAATTGAATTCTCAACAAACATAGATATTTATTTTTCACTATTAAACTATACTTTTTATATCATTAAAGGTAGCACTGCATGGCATCAACTAAAATAAATTTAATTTAAATTTGTTGCAACATGGCCATGCAGTGCAACTAGGGAAAAGGTATTTGGCTGGTGTTCAACATTAAAACCCAGGGAACCCCCAGGTAGGGAAAATTTGCTCACTTGGGGGATAACACGAACAGCCTGCATGCATGCATGGGTAATGTAAATTACCGGTATGTAATATAACCTAGCTAGGTTGTTCTGAATGAAAACTTTTTATTTGGTTTTAAAGAAAATCATTGACCCGAAAAAACAAAGGTCACCAGCATTCTGTTTTATTTTTAACCAAGGAAAAATAATCTACCCAGGGTGCCCTAGGAGTGAATGTCAAACATGCCCTTATATTTCTATCAATAAGGTGAGTTGACTAATGTATAAAAGAAACTCAAGATTTAAATAATTTTCTGTTAAAAGTCTTGCTATATATAGTCGACCCCCCTTATTGATAGATACAAGCACCTGTGTAAAATTTAGGGGTAATAATTATCATGATTTTTTTTAATTGTTGGTTCTTGGTTTTCAGTGTTTAAAACCATGAGTGGTGTCCCTTACCAAAAACAACTAACATGTACCATATGAGAATCTAATATGTTTTCTCATGTTAGTTTCTAACATTATTTTCTTACGAGTTTTTTAACATGCAAATGAGGTTAGAAACCATATTAGAATTTTAAGCCAGGATGTTAGAAACTAACCTAATTTGCATGTTAAAAATCTCGCGAGGTCATTCTAACATGAGATCTCATATGAGAATTTCCTTAAAAAGAAATTCGGTATTCAGATATAAAATCTTACGTGAAAAAATTTTCCTCACATGAGGAAATTTCTCACTTCTTTTACTCACGTGAGAAATTTAAAAAAGGCGTAAAATAAGATAATAACCAGGAATAAGGGCCTGACCTAATTCTGAATACATACATGTAACATGTTTGTGCTACATGTACATAACTAAACAATTTGGTTACACTAAACATGCTAAATGTGTCATTTGTTTAAACTTTATAGACCATCATGCCTACATGTAGATTATATTCACATTGAGAATAGAATTAAGATTAATATAAAATGAAGACTTAATAATTATAATACTCATTATTACATGTACATGTATGACAATCAAAATATATACAGGTAAAAAAATGAAGCATATACCTTAAATAAATGATATAGATATAACATGATAAAGTAAATGATGCTATTTTAATTTTCTATACTAGTTGTTCTAAAGTAATTTAATTAAAATGTTTCAATAATAATAAAATTCAATTTTGAATAATGTAGTATTATGTCCAAAATTCCAATACTAATTGTGCCTCTATTAATTAGTTGCATTTTATTTTTTAAAATGCTTTTAACAGTCAATACATATAAATTAATCTCTCAAAACAACATGTATGCATTTAATAAATATAAATTACCTTTATTTGAAATCATAAATCCTTACAAAAAACTTTTAAGTCTATTAGATCAAGACACATTCTTCTTGCATCTTCTTGTAAATTTTCAATTTTCAAAATGTGTAACAAAATGAATTTGATTGGATCAAAACAATTTCCTGTTAAATGCATCATGGGCATAAAATATGAAAATTCTAACATAATTCTCATGTTAGAAATTTCATCTTAGAAATATAATGAGCATTCTGCAAAACTTAATTTCCTAAATTTTCTATGCTTTTATTTCTAACATAAATCTCATATGAGAAATCTGATTTGTGATTTTTCCATATATTTTCTGTTAGAATTGAGAACTCAAAATTTCTATGTCCAAATTTCTAACTTGAATCTAACATGAGAAAGAAGAATTTTGAAAAAATCTGTTAAAACCTTGATGGTTGGAATTATTTCTAACATACTCGTTGAAAATCTAACATCAGCATCATGCGAGGACCGTGTTAGAAATTTCCTTCATATATGAACTACCAATTTCCTCACATAAGCAAACTAATTTGCATAGCAATCTTGTATGAATCTTGTAAGTTTCTTATGAGATTCATATAAGAACTTGTTAGTGGTTTCTGTACGGGGTAAACATCTTGTAATTTTGTCATTACATTTGTTTCTTCAATTTGTTATAAAAAAATGTTGCCTTGTAGTGGTCATGGGTAGTACACTCTACAATATGTGTATTAATTCATATAGCATGTGTGTTTTAATGTACCAAAAAAAAGTTTAGAACATTTATCAGTCTTACCTTATTATTTCTACTTTCTGTTTACTCTACTTTCAGTTCCACTTCATTGAAAGTTGAATTGTCTCCCCTTTTATGTAAAGTTATTTTTATAATCCACCATATCTTATGAGCACCACCAATACACTTGTATACAAAATCAACAGAAACAGAGAATTTATAAAATCTGAAGTTCTAATTTTGTACCTCTGAACAAAGGCTTCTGGCAGTTTATCATTGTGGTTTTCTAAATTATCTCTTAATTGTTATGTGAATTGGTCGCATACACTTATTCCACATCTCATTATTTATATCTATTGTTAAATTGCATGTAGAACACAGTCAAGTTGTTACGGTTTCAACAAGCATATAAAGATCCATGCAAGTTAATTCCTGTCTGTATGCATAATAACTATACAAATAATTGAAGAGTGAACAATTTTAATTTCAGCCTCAAGATTCATGAACATCATTGACGATAAAAAAATGTGGAATAAGTGTACGCGACACAACCAACATAAAGAACAGCAATTTAAAAAATCACAATGGAAAACAGCCAGATTATATACTGACTATGATAAACTTAGCATAATTTTCTAAATGGGTCAATAAATCAAAATGTAAATTTCTGATCACTGCACACAATCTTTCTTTTTAAATTCTTGTATCAAGTCAGGAACATTGCGATCTTCAACTCCTCCAGAATGCCTTTGTCTTGTTTTGTCTTTTTCTTCTTGGGCATTTAAGATTGTACTACAGTTTTGTAATTTGGTTGCCTCTATTCACCTTGTACATCCTGGATAATCTATTAACCAGTAATACATGTAGATTGCAAAACAAGAGTTTGTGACAGGTAAGAAAGCCTTTAATCCACTAATGTTCATCTTTATACTTCCAATACAATGGCTGATATTTTACATCTTTTTTTTTCAGTCTTCATGCAGTCTTCACTACAAATTTATGGGACCAACAATTTAACTTTTTGGCACATATTCCATATTCTATCGTTTTTAATATCATTTCAGAGTTTGGCTTTAGTGCCGTGTGGAGGTCGTAGAAAGCTTCCCTGTGCTTCAGTTGTATGCTCTTATATATTTTCGAGTACTGGAATATGTGTTGGAAAGACACAGTTTACATATTTCCAAAATTTGACAATGTTTGACTGTTTCTATAAAAATTGATAAATTTATCTGTTTGGTCATTGTTGTAATATTTTTGGCACTTGTTTTTAATCAAATCTAATATTCTACCGGTTTTCCAAGTTTTCTACCCCTAGCGTGTCTGATGAAGGTTAATCCAGAAAAGCGCTTCACACGCAGTGAAATTTTGCTTTTGTACATTTATTAGAATCATTTCAATATGTGGATCGTGTCTTTTTGGCACATATTCCATATTCTATGGTTTTTAATATTATTTCAGAGTTTGGCTTTAGTGCCGTGTGGAGGTCGTAGAAAGCTTCCCCGTGCTTCAGTTGTATGCTCTTATATATTTTCGAGTACTGGAATATATGTTGGAAAGACACAGTTTACATATTTCCAAAATTTGACAATGTTTGACTGTTTCTATAAAAATTGATAAATTTATCTGTTTGGTCATTGTTGTAATATTTTTGGCACTTGTTTTTAATCAAATCTAATATTCTACCGGTTTTCCAAGTTTTCTACCCCTAGCGTGTCTGATGAAGGCTAATCCAGAAAAGCGCTTCACACGCAGTGAAATTTTGCTTTTGTACATTTATTAGAATCATTTCAATATGTGGATCGTGTCTTTCTGGCACATATTCCATATTCTATCGTTTTTAATATTGAAGGGGGGCTTGGTTTTTGCCAAAAAAATATTTTGAATTGGATTTTTTATGAAAAAAAATAGTCTGACAGCAGAGTTTGAGAAATATCTGATCAGGGCAAAACTAATAAAAGAAATCCCTACACCATTTTTATTGAACTATAATACATTAGCTATATGGAAAACAAAATATAAAGCAGTAATATGACATGTAATAAAGATGTGAGGATTTCTTTGCAAGACTTAATTAATTTATGGATTTCATCAAATATTGTTCTTTATAAAATTGTAAACTGAGAATCTTTTTTAATTCATTCATGTAAATTTAGACAAGGAATAATCCCTAATTATATAAAAATGAGACAAAAATTGGATATAAACTATTAATAAGTTTAAAAACAAAACCAAATTACAATTACTATTAAACAACTGATTTTTTTCTTCGAGATAGAATATTGTTAAGTTAACAACGATAATTAAAATTACAATATGTAAAGGTACAATAAAAAAAATCATATATCCCATCACCATTATAATGTCTTTAATCATGATAAAATGGATGTGTAAACAAAAGAGGAAAATCTGCAAAAACATGAATAATGAACAACTTCAGAAAAGGATATACAAAATAAAGAACAATAAAGCATTTGATATAAAAAAGCTTAAATTTGTTTTTTCATATTTATATATTGGTACTTACTCAACACAAGTAATAATAAAATGTTAGTACAATCAAAATAAATTTCTATCTCAGTATCTGGAAAGCGAATAATGATCAATAAAATGTGCTAACACAACATCTTAAACATGATCCTATAAAAGTTTTACTAAATCATGACATCAAAAGCATCAGTTATGTAACTGAAAACAACATATCTTATTTACAACAATTATACTTTTTTTCCTGTTCATGGCTACTCAAACATCTTCCAAGCTTCTCCTAATTTAATTCATTCAACATATTTATTTATTTATTTAAAAATACAAAAAGTGCATGTTAAAAAGCAGAAAAAGGTTATAACTAACAAAAGAAAAAAGCAAGAAAACTTATTTACAACAAAAAGAACACTAACAACAAATTGACAATTAATTACATGTAGTGTCATAAATATACACTGATCCTTCTTCAACTTCAAGCTGATTTTGCAGTTATCAACACAAAAAAAAAACTTATTTACAACAATCAGAGAATAAACAATAAATTGATAATATCAAAGGCAACATGTAGTTAACTGATTATTATCCAATAACCTTACAGTAGGTTTACAGTAATAAACACAAAAGCAAAAAAAGGTCAACAATTAGAAAACAAACAACAATATTACAAATAATTCTAAAGGCAAGATGAAGTATATCTTTAATATTGTTTGTAGTGTCATGATATTAAAATGATAATTATTCTGAAAAGCCGAAACTGATTATTATTCAAATGAAGCTAACAGTTTCAATTATGCAGTAATAAAAACAATAGCAACAAAACTTATTTATAACATATAATGTTATAATTTACAACAAAAGATTGTTTTAACCAAAATTTATAATGTCTTTTATGTTAATCCACTGTATGTCATTTCTCTACAGTTATATAATCTTAAGTAATTCAGTTATAAGTTTTAAGCAAACTTCATAATGTCTGCACATCAATCTATTGTGTACCATTCCTGTTACATTATCCTTAGTAATTCTCCCACGTCCATCACCTGTCCCTGTTGATTCAGCTTATTAAGTATTGTCTTCCATACAGGACAGACTTGTAACAACTCCAGGTCTCCTGTAAATTGGGAATAATATCATTGATAAAACTATAGGGAAAAGTACTAGATAAATATAGAAATCAGATGTCCTCAAATGCCTGATGCCTTACATAACACAACTTTTAAATGAAATGTATGACCATTTACTTTTCAGTGAATGCTGTTGTCTTCAATTGTATATTGTTAAAGAACTTATACATGTAGTTAATGAATAAAGGTGAACCTTTTTTCACATCTCAGAGAAGATTATTTTCATGCTATTGCTCCTCAATAATGGTGTTGTTGCAATAATTTTTTTTGTAAGCAAAGCTTATGGATAAAGACAATTTAATAACATGATATTTTTTATTCAAATTCAAATAAATTATTTATATCCAATCCATTACATTGTTGTCATTATAAAAGTTCAAGTCAGCATCTATCGGACAGTCTTTTTACTTAAGGTGAAACATTTCCTCACTTAAACTCACCAATTAAGATTAGTCCAAATCTGGCCCTGGTCAGGATTATATTAATCTGATTACTCCTAGCAATGTTTCCAACAAACTTATCTATCCAATAGGGATCAGGATTTTTCTCTATCATATTACTGGGCATTGACCGTACTGTAGATGCAATAACATAGTCCCATTGTTTGCCTGAAAATAAGTTAGAATAAAGGTTAATTATGTATTATTTTTTTTTTGCACAATAAATCTATAACAGTTTTGAAGTACAAAAAGCTGCATCTTTTTTTCTTAACCCCTATTGATACATTTGTCATTTTATATTATCTTGAATCAGGGTCAATGTCATGACAATGACCTCTGAAGACACCTTATTTTCCAATCTGTGTCTTGTGAAACATCAAATGTCTTTGTGTTGATCACATAGATGGCTGGAAAATGTTGCACACATTTCATTTTACACTGACCTTTGAGATTTTTTTTCTAAATATTGACCTTGTGATATTGTTGTGATGTCCCCCCTTGATATCCCTTGTTAATGAGCTTACCTTGACCTTGAGATACTGTCATAACTTCAACTCCTGATATTTCTTGTTAATGAGCTTACCTTCACCATGAGATATTGTCATGCCATCAACTCCTGATATTCCCTACTGATAGACTTACCTTGACCTTGAGATATTGTCATAACATCAACTCCTGATATTCCCTGCTGGAGTAAACCTTTAATTATCAAACTACACTGTGTCAGATACGGAGATAGGACCACAATATCGGACTCTGTAACATTATGACGTCTAATCAAACTTGATACAGCACTTACCTGGAAATAAATAACAGAATAATAACCTCTAAAATTCAACAAATACTTTTATACATTTATTAAACTTTACACATAAAATTAACTTGTTCCATTGTTTTCCTTATTAATAGTTGCAAGAAGTAATACATGTACTGTGAGGAGTTTTTTTTTTCATTTTACCATTTGCAAGGATTGTCTCAAGGAACGATGGTAGTATTTTCAAAGGGATGAAAACTATTTGTCCTGCGTATGGGGTTTTAATTGTACGGTGTTTTTAAAGCCCAATAAGTGTTAAAAACTCTTTATTGAGTTCAATTAGAGTAGGCTAAATGGGAACCACTATAATGGCCACACTTTCACACTACAAACTGGAGAGAGACCCATATAAGCATCAACCTTGTTTCCGTGATCTGACTGTGGTGCTGCAGGTACAACCAAATGTCAGCAAGATGTACATTTTAGGGTTTTAAATGAGTGGGAATATGACCAATCTTACATGTACACAGTGCATTAAGTCATGAAACATACAAGTGCACAAGATCTTCCCATTAGTTTTGTACTTACTACACTATTGATCTCAGCTCTGTTACAAATAAAATCATTGGTCAATTCTGAATCTCTAATCATCTCCTCCTGACCCTTGACCCCACTGAATATGACTGGTTTATTAGACCAGAATTTTAATACAGGATTGCCTCTTTGCCAACTAGCATGACTTATCAGGTTCTTATAGAACAGATCTCTGGAGAGCTCAGCTATACCATCATGCTGAAACAATAATAAAGTCATACAGGCTGTTTTACATATCTATGTGTTACCTATATGTCAGTTGAAAGAGTAAATCAAGGAATAAATGGATTGTACAAAAGCTTAAGCAATACTTTACCTATATGCCAATATTCCTCATGAAAAATAGATACCAAAACAACTAGCAAAATTTATTATTTTTTATAAAGATTGGTGACTTAGAAGTAATTTTTATGATGATTGTAATTCTTTGCAAATTTAAGATACTGTAAAAGTCTTAATTCTTTAGTTTCTTTAATGCAAGTTTTTTTGGTTGCATGACATGTATGTATTGACACTTCTAACTGTAGAGAACCTACCATTCTATACTGTATCTTTAGGTCAACAGTTTTATCTACATAGGGTTCCATCAATGATGTCTGTAGTCCTAGGAGCCTGGCTGCCTTATTATGTACGGTAGGTTTCAGTCCCTGACTATCTCCCAGTAATGTTACTTGTTGTAGATTCAGGTTTAATATGATGGGTGTCATGCTCTCAGGCTCAGTACAGAGGTTACAGTCATCAATTATTATCTGAAATATGCATACAGGTAAGTGTTTCTCCAGACATTCTAAAATACTATGGATTCATAAACATGTATTTGCCACCCATGAAAGCCATGAAAATTGGAATCCCATATGGATTGTTTGCTTTGCTGGTGGAAGGTCTGGTTGACATTATGTTTACTTACAACTCATGGATTGCTGGTGGAAGGTCTGGTTGGCATTATGTTTACTTACAACTCATGGATTGCTGATGGAAGGTCTGGTTAACATTATGTTTGCTTACAACTTTTGGATTGAGCATCTCTAATAAGTCTAACGACAAAGCATTAGACATACTGGTAGTTTATGATTATTTGCCTGGAACTATGTTGTTATGTTGTTTCTAGGAATTCTCTCTAACATGTTATTGAAGCTAATTAACACTCACTTTTTACGTCAATATATGCATTATGTGATATTGTTTTACTTGAGATTTTTATAGATTACATTTGACATACCTGTTGTACATTAGTATTCTGTCGAAGTTGTTGTCTGGCACTCGTTACACACGTACACAGAATGATATCAGCTTCAATGATCTCTGACATCTCTGCTTTCTTTATTGTGGCCTTATATTCATCGATCTGGTCCTTACCAATATCATCTGGATACAGCTGGAGTAACATATCCTGTTCCTGAATACTATCACTAAACTGATTGGTTGATTTTCTAATCTTATGATGAAGAGCAATGTCAACCATAACAGCAGAAGACAAACTACTTCCTGTCACATGATTATTAAGTATGGGAAATTCTCTCTGTTCTATTTCTTCACTGTAGATTCGGATTATGTTTGGGGACATATTACACTGCATTATTTGATCTAAAATAAGTCATCAAAATATAAGGCCACACAGAATTAATTTCTTGTTCTTTGGATTTTGACTTTTAAAAAAAGGAGCGAGCGAGCGAAATTATTTTTATTAATTTTTTTTCTGAAAATCTGATTTTTAGGAGCGACTGATTTTTTTTTAGGCGAGCGACTGGTTTTTAAATTTTTAAAAAGTTTTTTTTTCTGGTTTTTAATGTAAAAGTGAGGCGAGCGAGCGATTATTTTTATTTTTGAAGAAAATAAGTGAAATATTAAAAAACTTTTATTTAAAGTATAACAAATGCTTGTTCTTAGTGGTTTATTGCTTTTCCAATTGATTGATATATTATTTAAGCAGGAAATAGTTGTCTTTAGTTGTTTTTTTTTCTCTGAAGAGTTGCTGTCTTGGCTTACTATCAATAGCCACAAGCAGTCCAAGAGAAAGTCAATTACACCAAACAAGTATGACTATGTCCCAAAATCTTGCTGGCAAGGCATAATTTTAAGATAAAATAATAAAAAGAAAAACAACTTCCTATCTTTATTCACAAAAATAAAACATAAAACAACAATAACAATTTGTAAATATTTATTAAAAAAATATTACAAAACAATCCTTGGTCAATGGTGAATTGGATGTTCATAGATGGTGTCATTAATATCCCATTATTGTCCTGGGATTTTCCTTAATGTTATGTTGTTTTTACATGTATAACTGATGACATCCGAGGAAAAATACCACAGAAACTTGAATCTATCAATAAAAATTTAAAGGTGTCAACTATACATCGTATATGGCATTCTTTAAATGTTATGAATATGTTTAAATAAATCAATGTAAGAGTCTTCAATTTGACATGCAATTGCCGTATTTTGTAACAATACTTTTACTTGGTGGCAACAGATTTCATTGTTTGCATCGGAGTGTTTTGTTTGAGGGGAATGAAACGTAGTTTCAACCGTTTAAGTTTAACGTCTTTTATCCTGAATGAATCTCCAATATTGGAACACTAAACTTAACTAACAAGCAATTAGACAATTTATAAGAGTACATGGTTGAAAATCGGCAATTTTTTGGTTGTTTACTTTTGCAAAAGACAAATATTTTTCAAATGCGGAGATAAAAAAAAAGTTTGAACACAACTTCCGGCTCCGGACGCGGGCGGGTTTCCGGTAAATGCGGGCGGAAGAAATTTATATTTTTTTCTTAAGGAAACAATTTCACATGCGGGCGGTCCGACGAACAAGTAATTAATTCGGCGTGGCCTAAGTGACATAAATCTTATTAATTGCAATTGTTTTTTAAAGATATCACAATAAGTGTATTCAGAAACTTTTTAAAAACAGAAAAATATAAACACAAGAGCACAGATTGAGGCAACTGGCCTAGCTATGACCTTGACCTTTGACCCTAATATCAATAGGCATCGTACTTACATCACAAGCTTCAGTGTGTGTAAGTTTCATTAGGTGCTATCACTCAGGCATTCGAAAGTATCATATTTGGACAGACAGAGACGGAAAGCCAATTTTTTATTTCATAGTTACTGGTAGACAATATTCATAAAATTAGAAGGAATCTAATTTATTTCGAAAGCATTGTTGCACACAAAAAAAGGTCCATGATTGTTGTTTGTTTTTATATTCAGTTTATTGAAACAAGTTTAAACAAAGAACAAATCAAGCAAAAAGGTGAGAAAGAATTCGAAAAAAAAGTTTGCAGAACATAACATTTTTTTAAAAGTGCTGGTAGCAAGACAATACTTACTTGCTAACGTATCAAGAGTCTGTTCAGTAGGTCCACACACCATGACTTGAGGTTTTATACCAACTCTAGGTGTTCTTCTGTTCTTCTCTACAAAACTTAGAGCTAATCGTGATGCTATCATAGACTTCCCGGATCCTGCTGGGCCTCTTATTACAGAAAATGGTTTGCTGAATGCCGTATTTAAAGCATCCTCTTGACTCTGATCTAACTTGGGAACCTGGGTTATCTTAGGGTTAAGTGGTGGAATCTTACTGCCATCTGTAAAAGAAAATAAACTTTTACTTTACAAATTTCATTTTTAATGATCATTTGTAAATATATAAAAGTTAAGACATGCGTTTGTAAAACTTATACTGGAACAAATATAAATTGTGAAAAACCTTTTAAAAAGCATAGCTACTTTGCATAGAATTAATGCATTGATGTTCACAAATGTCAATTCTTCTAATTAATACAGTGTATGCTTATTCAAGATAGCATTACTTACAGAGGTGGCAAAATCACTAAAATAAATCAATATTTTCAACTAACCTAAAGGAGTTGGATTCCTGTGTTTAGCAATATCTTTGGCCAACTGTGAACTTGCTGATATCAACAATAAAGCCTCTTCAATGAACCTGGTAAAAATATCACAAACTTCTTAATTTTTGAAAAATGGTTAACAATAAATGGTCAGAATTTGTTCAACAGGAAGTTGGTATACCATAGACCTGGAAACAAATCCCACTATATACAAGACCAATCGATGTCTGGCCCTGCGTCGTACGGCAAAACGTTGAACCCTGTATGTTCTAGGCCCAATATGGAAAGTCAAAATATTTTGACACTTGCATCCTATGGTGGACTTACAAAGCATATTTGTCACATGCCACCCAATATTGTAAAAATAGTTTTTTCCCCTTTAGGTCCCCTTATTGCTTAACAGAAAAGGTGGGTCAAGAAATTATTGTATCCTCCATTTTGTATCCAATATATGACCAAAATTAACTTGTAAAAAAAAAATTTTCAGACCATGAATTAAAAATGTCACATTTTTGCCCCTTTTGGGCCCCTCGTTCCTAAACAAAAAGAGAGGGGACACCCAAAATCATCTCCACCCTTTAATTTATGGTGAGTAACACTACTGTAAAGTTTCATAGCATTTGGTCAACCAAAACAAGTTATTGTGGAAACAAATAAAAAAGTTGCTTTTTTGGCCCCTTAAAGGCCCTTAGTTTCTAAACAAAAAAAGTGGGGACACCAAAAATCAGCCCAACCCTTCCTTTTATGGTAAGTAACATTACTGTTAAGTTTCATAGCATTTGGTCAACCAGAACAAAAGTTATTGTGGAAAAAATTTAAAAAGTCGTTTTTTTGGCCCCCTTTGGGCCTCTTATTTGTAAACGAAAAAAGAGGGGACACCTAAAATCAGCCCAACCCTTCCTTTTATGGTGAGTAACATTACTGTAAAGTTTCTTAGCATTTGGTCAACGAGAACAAAAGTTATTGCGGAAACAAATAAAAAAGTCACTTTTTTGGTCCCTTTAGGGCCCCTAATTTCTAAACAAAATAAAAAGCTACGCCGAGCGCAGCATGATACGACCGCAACAAGTTGAACCCTGTGCGTTGGAGGCCCAGTATGGATAGTCCATTGCTTTGGTCACATGGAGCCCATGGTGGACTTACAAAGCTTTTTGACACATGCATCCTGTGGTGGACTTAAAAATGCATTTTTGACAAATTTATATTTACATCAACATCTAATACAAAAAGCCTTATTTATATACATGTAGTAATTTACAATTTTGAGACATAATTTCTCAAAAACGGTAAAAATATTGCAAATCCCCAAAATAAGGCAGAAATATTCACAAGGAATCCAATGGAAAAAAGATTTTGAAAATAGGACCACAAATAAAAAAGTTAATTTTATGGGTGTGGCCTGTCTTTAGCCCACCTGTAGCAATGTAATGGTGAAATACATATCAAAATCATTGATCGACACATTTAGTAGATAGAATTCCATAAAAAAAGAATTTTCAAAATCGAATGAATGATAAACAACAGGTTTGTCAATACACCCGTTTTAGCCCTTTTTGGTCCTTTTTCTAAAACAGAAGGGGCCACAAACCCCAAATACAATACCAACATTCCTTTAGTGGATACAATCATCATATTAAAACTTCATAACAATTGGCAGGCCAACTACAACTTAATTTTTGGTTTAAAACTATTTGCCTTGACAAACTTTTAAAAACGGCATTTTTGGCCCCTTTGACCCCTAATTTCTCAAAAACAGTAAGAGATATTGCAAATCTGATTGAAAAACACAGGCAGGGATTTTCACAAGGATTCCAATGAAAAGCAGATTTTGAAAATTGGACCACAAATAAAAAAGTCAATTTTTTGGGTGTGGCCCCTTTTTGACCCCCAGTAGCAATGTAACGGATCAAGATACATCAAAGTCGTTGATACATTTTGTTGACAGAATTTATTGAGGAATATAATAAAAAAAGAATGATCAAAATTGGATGAAAATTAAACATTCTACAGACGTTTTGTAAATATACCCATTTTTGCCCCTTTTGGCCCTTTTTTCTTAAACGGTAGGGGCCAGAAACCCCAAATGCAATACCAACCTTCCTTTAGTGGTTATGAACATCATATCAAAATTTTATAACAATTGGTTAACTAAACCTAAAGTTATCGCACGGAAACCAAAGTGTCTACAGACGACGACGACAACGACAACGCCAACGACAACGACGACATCGCCATAACATAATACGATCGCAAAAATTTTGCGGTCGTATAAAAAAGGGGGACACCCAAAATCAGCCCAACCCTTCCTTTTATGGTAAGTAACATTACTGCATAGTTTCATAGCATTTGGTCAACCAGAACAAAAGTTATTGTGGAAAAAAATTAAAAAGTCGCTTTTTTGGCCCCTTTTGGGCCCCTAATTTCTAAACGAAATTATAAAATGACCCCAAAAGGAGAGGTGCACATCTTCAATATATCTGTAATCACTGTGTAAAATTTCAGAAAGATCTAGTGTTTGGTTTTTGAGATTCAGATTACACAAGACAGGCACCCCATAGCAGGACGGACGGACGGACGGACGGAGTGACCCGACTACTAGACCTGCTTTCGCCTTCGGCGACGCAGGTAATAAGACCTAATACTGGTGCTTCAAACCAAAGATGCTTCATCAGATTAGTGATAAGAAGTTGATGTGAAAACTGTAAGAAAATCATTTTTCCAGTCTGCTGTCCAACAAACACAATTTGATAATGGGAAGTGTGAAATCCAGTCAAAATAAACAAGGAAAAGATTTTTGCAAACTGGTTAGGCCTCTTAAATTTATTGATATGTAATTGTGAGCATTTCACTTTGGATTCATTTATTCTATGTATGATTTTTTGTGGTTTGATGAAAAAGGATCAATTCATTGTCTGAACTCTGTAGCATACAGATCATTGCTAATTTCCTTTTGTGGGGTATCAAATTTCGTGGGTCAAGAGCATAAACAAAAACCACAAAAGTCAAAACCCCAGGAATAATAATAAAACCACAGTATATCACTTATATGAAGTTTGGATTTACATGTGTGTTTTAGGGTTGTAAATGAAGCAAAATGTCTCTGTCGCATAATGAAATAAAGTATTAAAATATTTCTATTAAAAGCACAGCAATTTTTTTTTATAATGTATCATAGACTTTTAAAATAGTATTCTTACAAAGGAATAACAGACAGTTGGGTGAACATATCCGACATGTAATATAAATACTTACATATCAGCCTGACATTTAGGAATCCATTCTATAGTACATGGTAATGTCTTAGCTACATCTGATAGGAGTTGGCGAGGGACTTTTACAGAGCTGTGGGTCAAGGTCATCTGTATACAGATTGTGTCGTTCTGACGATCAACACGTAACAGAACACCATGTCCTACCCAGGTGACTGGTACACCATTATTAATCACCATAGCTGTTTTCTCATCAAGTGAAGAATCTGGTGGCATATCTAATTGTTTATATCTTACACAGAAGTAACCATGGCAACTGAAGGTTAACTGTCTCTGGCTGCAGAATTTTTCAGGCAGTGATAGTGTTGCTATGCATGTATTTTTACTTTCTTGCCAGGTAGCTATTACATTATGTATGATGACTGAGCTGGCTTTAGCGACAGATTGACAAGACGCTTCTAAATTTAGAACAGAGAGCCATGCTTTCTTATAGGACTCTTCATCACTGTACTGAGTTACTGGCTGGACATCTTTTGTTATGGAGAAACAGAAGTCAGGATTAGATCTGTGCTCTAAACAAACGTCAAGTTTAGGTGTTAAGTTTAGTAGTTGTATAACAGGTTTAGGTACACCAGCTGATTTCTCGTAAGACATCTGTACATGTACAACATTTCCTACAGAAAATTTTCTCTCTATAGTAATCAGATGTTTAGCCTTGTTATCACGTACCAAGTGTTCTGAGGATATTTCTGACACATATAAAGTCTTCGCTAGATCAGAGTTGGAAGTTTTCAATGATGCAGCTGCCATTTGAAGCTTCTCTGCATTTTCATCTCGTACAGCTATTATTAGTTTCTGCCATTGAAATGATGGAATTTTAGTTACAAACTGATCAGGACTCAGAATCATTGTACCCACATCTGCTGGTATGACATGACCTTGAGTGTCATAGATACGACCTTGAAAGGTGACACTGACAGTATCTTCCTTATCAGCTGTGATAGACATAGGATTTAGAAGTTGAAGAGAAACAGTTTCTTGACATCCAGAGATAGTGCTCACTGATGGAAAGCAAAGTGTTATTTCATTTTCTGTGACCGACTCAACAACTGGATAAAAGGCTAATGGGTGTGACTGTAAAGCCTGACAGAGTTTTACATCACTAACAGACTGTATATACAGCTGATTATTGATGACAGTCTGGTTGAGGACCTCACACAGCTGACAGATTTCCTCCATCTGGTATACTGGTTCCTCCTGCTCTATTACTGATTTAACAAGGCGATGTACTACAATATCCATGTAACAGTTCAGTGGATCTGTCATGCATACATAGTTACTAACATTCAATGGGAATACACTACGGTCCATCATATTAACTGTTCCAGAACACTGATAACTTAGTTGTGGGAGAATCATCTTTAGTTTTTGATAGGCTACCATTAGCTGTGGGTGAGACTCGGCAGATACAACTATTTTCTGTATGGTGTGAATATCATTTACTTCAGCTGCTTGACAAATAGCATCATAGAATATAGTGTACAGATTAAAGGTATCACTTATCCTGATGCTGTTCTGACGTAAGAAACTGACTATACAGGTGCAAGCTACTTTACATTTACAGACATTACCAATATCTAGGAAAGGCCGAGTTAGGGCTACTGTATTTAGGGCATCAGAGGCATACTTCTTCTTCCAGAGCTGAAGTACACCTTCTCTAGGAGGGGGTTGACATAGAAGGGGGATAATATCTGGTATGTTACGTAGAAGGTACTGTCCTACATGGTAATTCACAGCTAACAGTACTTCTTTCATCATTATACTTGCTTCAGGAGTTGTCTTCTCTTGGATGTCAAGGTCAAAATACAATCCTGAATTACCAAGTCTCTTCTGTCTCCACATTCCACAAATATAAAACAGGACCAGGATGCAACTCTTCAGATAATCGTCTCCAGCTGATGATTCATTCAAGATTTCTTCTACTTCATTGTAACTAAAGTTCTGTTTAGAATTCACAACAGTCAATTTAATGTCAGCCCCAATTATCTCCCCTGATTTCCTGACAGTTAGATATACAGATAGGCAAGCACAGTCTACTCCTGTCCTTAAACTACAGACATTTTCAGCTAACTGATCTGGTATTACTGGGCGTCTAGGCTTCCCTGGGATTGACGGGGATATCTTCTGCTGCTTACAAATGGTATCTTCTGGACTGTCTTTGTTAACAAAATACGACACATCAGATGTATGAACTGCTATAACATAATTACCCTCTGTTGTTTCATCAATATTGAATGCATTTACAGGATTCTCATAGGGAGATGTTATTGTAAATGTCCATTTGTCTCTCGTGTCAGTGTGTGAGGAGAAGATATCACCTGGCAGACTATAATCAGCAGGATACTGACGCTCAATGGCAGAGGAATCAATAGAGCTCGGTATATCATAATCAATGTTAAGGACGTCTATTACAGATTCCATAGATCCTTTGTTAGGACAGACCCCTACAACAACACAGAGGGGAACCTCTAATTCACTGTCCCACTGTAGAAACTTCACTATAAATAATGTCTCTGTAGGATTTAAAATATCAACTTTCTCATAATTACTGAAGGTGATACTGCCATTTTTACCGAGGGAATACACACAAACATAGCCCTTCTTGACACGATTAATATGAGCTGGTGTTATAACATTGTATATCTTACAAACGCCTGAATCAATAGGGAGTAAAATTCCTGTATTTTCTGGATCAACATGACAAGCAAAGGCTCTTTCTGACCAATCAAATCCATCCTTTAATACACCAATCACAGCCCCACTATCTGCATTATCAGCCATTTCTATGACAACAGTGTCGCCAGGGAAAGCCCCACAACAGTCTTTCTGGCTATGTAGTTGTACATCAGGTAATTTAGAATCTGTTGTCTGACCATACCATTTGTTTTCACTATGTTTCAAAATACATTGTCTATATTTGAATGGATTAGATGTAACAAGTAGGTTGAGATGTTCTGCTGACGGCATAGAAGTGGTGGCTTGTCTTCCAGGAGTTAGCACAGCAAGATGATCAGTTATCTGTACACTTACTTCATTTCCTTTCAGGATAGGATCCATATTGGCTAGCTGTTGGAAAGCACTGTCTGGTGATATACTGTGGTTATAGTTAACTTCATTATTATTAGACGACTCGGTTACTTCACCATTATCTTTACCAGTCATTTTCCACGGTGGCATTTTCTCTGGTCGCGACAGAGGAGGAGGTTGGTTAGCTGGTTTACGACTCTCTGTCATTTTAGACATTTTATTTTTAGCAGCTAAAGAGCTCATCATGTTAGCGACTTGCTGTTTAATCAGTTCTATAGTGATGGTCTGAGGTCTAATACTCTTCATGTTACGACAATGCTGTAGATATGTCCTCCATACGTTAGTACATTCTCCTATAGCACAGAGAGCTACCGGGTCACCTACTACTGCTACAAGCGACTGGGCTCTGGTTAATGCTGTGTTCAACAGCTTAGGATCTGATAGGAAACCAAAATCTCCACTAATGTCTATATCTGATGTACTGTCTATCAAACTCCTTGTTCTTACTGTCGATATAAACAAAGCGCGGAACTCTTTCCCTGTAATAAAACAAAGTTATGTAAGAATGAAAATAGGCAGGTAGGAAATTCTTTACAAAAGTGACATGTCTGTATAGAAATTCTACCTGCTTTTTTTTTCATTTATCCAAACAAAGTAAGAAAATAAATGAGCCTATGCCCAAAAGGATGTCATTGTGAGTTTGGAAAAGAAGCTATGTTTAAGCTTGTTAATTCATAAATTACAAAGGATTATGAAAATGCAGACATAAGGATCATTTATATTTAAATTTTGTATAAATTCAAGCATTTACTTCGTTTTTGATTTATTGCCAATTTTGTCCATGTTTAACATTATGTAATTATTCAGTTTTTATAGGGACCTAAATGTTCATTAAGTATTAGGTTTCCTCTGAAACCCATTGTGAATACCAGTATCTTATATTAAGAAGCATTTCAATCAATAAACTACTTGACATTAATGCAGACTAACCCTGTACATTATTAACTCTCTCTACTGTCACATCTTTCAGGTCTGGATGCTGCTTCCTCAGAGATTTACGAATTAATTGGACCTGTAAACAGCAAGAAGGAAAATATTTTATGATTTACTCAAAGCACATATATTTTTGGAAGATTTGATTTGAATAAAGCAATCATCAGTTACTCACTTTCAATATCAATCCATAAGGATTCAAAATGCCAAGATGTTATCAGTCATTTTCCAAACAATATAAGGTATAATAGCCTTATTATGTCTTTGAAGAGTATAAGTTAATGAAACAATATTAAGTATATGTTCAAGAAACAGTCTATCTTAAAAATATATATCCTCTCTATATATAATTAGTTAACACATTTTAACCAAATAAATATCAATGAGAAGTTCTATACTTTAAATTTGTTTTTATATTGAGGGGTTCCATAGTATTCCTTGTATATGCTGTGTACCTGATCATAATATGGTGTGACCACACCTATCTCCTTGGCCTGACGTTGACCCCACTGTGGTGGCCACATGTTATACAGCTCCTTGACACGCTCCACGACTTCCTGTACCTCTGACGTGTTGTAGTACGATACACTGTCCGTATCCTGTATCTCCACTCCCTGTACGCTGTAGAACATCAGTGGTGTTATCTCCAAGACTGACGGGAGATTGGACTGGGAGATCAGTCGATCTGGTCCTCCATAAAACACTGAAGAGATGAACCGTAATATCTCCATCTTAGTACGATAGTTTATACTCAATAGAAGATTCAGTGAACAGGATTTGTCCATTCTATTAAGATAAGAATCATAATACAGGTGTAACCTCTCCAGTAATGACATGTTAAACTTCTGTCTCATCACCTCTTGGTTATAGACCTTAGGACTTATCTGTTGGTGGTCTCCAGCTAGTACAATACATGTCTTGTCCGAGGCTAGAGTAAGGGGCATAACTGTCTCAGCTTCTAAGGCTTGTGCTGCTTCATCCACAAATATATGTGTAAAGAAATCTTTGATTTCCAGATTAGTTAGAGCCAGAGATGTCGACAATGTTACAATAACAATTCTACGCTTCAGTATGTCCTCTTTTGATGGAATTACAAACATGGATTTATCCTGAGATATCAGACAATACTTCTGTACAGAGGGCAGCACTGTGTTCACACGTCTCTCGGTAAAATAAACACGTCTCAACAAATGTGTCTGCTTGGTTCTTGTAAGAAAAGGATCTAAGTGTTTGGTTATATACAAGTCTGCAGCACTGCAAAGAGAAATAACAGAATTTAATGAAGTTATAAAGATGCAAGTCTTTTTGCCTATTTTCAATAAATCAAATTTTGACATTTAAATAAAACAATGCAAATAATTTCTTATACCAAAGTTCAAATTGAACATTTACAATTTGTAAGAAAATATCATTTTCTCTAATTTCAATATTTTTCATTTTTTCATATGTTTCAAGATAATCATATTTTAACATGACGGATGTGCTATAGCAGGCACGAACTGTTCCTCTTCCGGAGCACATGAGTTCACTCTTGTTACAACTTGAGTTTGCATTGTTGATTTTGGATTGGTGTTTTGTGTTTCTTCTTGTTGTTTTTGTTCTTGTTTGGTGCCTCTTTGCTTATTGCTATAAAACATTCTAACTTAGTTATTTTTTCTCTTTAATTACCAACTCATAAAATACATTGAGTTATTCAATCATTCATAGCACTGACCTGTTAGACTGTGTACAGATAAGAATTCTAGCATCCGGTCTCTCCTTCAGTAATACCATAGCAGCCTGACCTATAGTCTCCGTCTTCCCTGTACCAAAGGCCCCATAGATAACAAACGGAGGGGTATATCCTGTCCTCTCTGCTACAATGTGTTGGACTGCCTGTATCTGGTCCCCATTCAATATGTTAGAACTGAAATATAGAATCAACTAGTAAAAGTATGTAAAAATTACTCATATTTACATCTTATATTCTAATATATACAAATCTTAGTAACTTCAACAAGTGGTTGCACCAAATCATGCAAAGGATACTCCCACTGGGCCATTCAGAAAACAGAAAGTGGATGCCCAACTGACCTGGAAAGGTGGGGCATTTTACAAACTCATCATACTAAAGCTGTGTATCAAATTTAAAATCAATCACTTAAGTTGAAGCCGAGAAATCTGTTATGAAAAATTGTCTATCAGTGACACTTAAAATTGTCTAAGTTGGCACGGTAAACAGGATAAGGATGAGTGACTGACCTGGAAAGGGGAGAAACAGCCACTTATCATTCTAAAGCTGTGTACCATATTTGAAATAAATTGCTTCAGTAGAAGCTGAAAAATCTGTTTCAAAAGTTCGTAACAGACGGATGGACACACAGACAGACAGACAAGGAGATTGCAATACATCCCCCTCTCTTATGAGTGGGGTATAATAAACATGATAAAGTAAATTCTAAAATAATTCTTTTACATTTTTAAACAACCCAATGTATTAATATTCAAACTGAGATCAATTTCAAACTTTTCCTTCAACAATGTTATCAAAGAAGAGAAGTAAATGAAAACCAGGCTTAACACAAAGAATTGAGTATAAAATTTTCTTTTTCTTGCTTACAAAGGCAGTCAATGCATAACAATTTAGGGAGTAAATAATTAAAGTTAGAAGATTTCATTCTAAAGTATTTCTTAAAATTTACCTGACTTTAAATACATGTTTTTCATTCCACTGTGGATTAATCTTAGAGATGTCAGGAAATACAATCTCACAGCTTGGATTTAGAGAATCGATAGCATAGTGCATCATACAGAACAATCCGCGATCCATCTGGAACTGTATCTCAACATCCACTGATGATCCGTTCTTATGTCCTAACTTAGTCAGTGCTGTGACAAACTGAGGAGACAAGGCTATAAACATGTGTTCCTTCCCACGACCATCGTAATCATAATTCTCCTTGCCAACTATCGTAGCTTCATACACCAAGTTATCGTTCTGGTTGGTAAGGGCCAGTAGAACAGTCCTGACACTTGTAAGGATTAGTTTACCAGGGTCTGTATCCTCTGTGAGGTAGTCTCGTAGAGGAACCTTTGCAAACATTTCACCACTCTGAGCATATAGATAAGTGGTCCCCTGAATGGCATTCTGTAGTTCTAAGGTGGTACATAAGTTATAACTGAAATACAACAATAATTATCAAAATAAAATTCTATTGGCACACAAAATGCATAAAAACCATGCAACATTGTTCAATCTATCAATTAATATTGCAAACATTATATAGTCAATGTTAAAAGATATTGTCTTAAGAAATCACAAAAGGGCGGTGTTTAAGGTGAAAGAACTGAATATTCAAACTTCAAAATTATTGTGAACCGTAAGTACCTAAAATAAATGTCCTTTATATTTTCTTAAAGCTACCTTGATATAACTCTATGTCTTTCTATTTCCTCCAGCTCCAGCAGATTATGCATTTTATGTTGGTAGTTATTACGATTGAGTTCTGTGGCTACAGTATGCTGTGTAATGACACTGTCAGAGGACGATGGAGCCTTGTATTGACGTTTAAGTTTCTCACTAAGCTCATCAACAAACTTGGTATCGAATCTGACGATTTCTCGATTCTCACTGGTCCATCTGTCAAACTGTAACTTCTGTCTCATGGACTTTACTTTCTCATGTGAAGACTTGGCTCCTACCTCAACTGCTAATTTCCTGACAAGGACAGGAAGACGACCAAAGTCAAATACAACCCACTGACTGAAGGATCCAAACATGGTACCATTAAAGTTAATTCTGACAATATAACAAGGGCTGCCAGTGTTATCTACGTCCTCAAACATAATACCAGGGGCTATCTGACAACCCTTATCTGATAAACTACCTTGGATGTTAAAGTGTAGACGGTCTCTGTTATGTAGTAAGGCAACTCTTTCTAATGGCATCTGAAAAGTAAATAAATTGCTATTTAAACTAGAAAATGTGTCTATGAGCCACAGGATGGCCCTCCCGTTCTTGAAGTATCCTTGACCCTCAATGTGTATTACCTGGGATATGGACCTTTACCAAGAAATTGATCAAAAGTGTTCATGTGCAAAATATAGGTTGCTGTGACCTTATTTCTGGTGGGTGGTGCCATGTTACCAAGACTCATTGAGTAGTGAAATATTATTGACCCCTAACATGTAGTATTCAAGATATGGACCTTAACCAAAGTCATTCATGCGTAAAATATAGGTCACAGTGACCTCATTTCCAGTGGATGGTTTCACCTTACCAAACATACATCTAGTGGTGAAATATCATTGACCCCCAACATCTAGTATCCAAGTTATGGACCTTAACCAAGAACTTAACCGAAGATGTTCATGCATAAAATATAGATCACAGTGACCTAATTTTTATTGGGTGGTGTCATGTTACCCAAGACACATCTAGTGGTGAAATACCATTGACCATCAACATGTAGTTTCTGAGATATGGACCTTAACCAAGAACTTAACCAAAGTCATTCATGTGTAAAATATAGGTCACAGTGACCATATTTCTAGTGGGTGGTGTCACCTTACCTAAGACACATCTAGTAGTGAAATATCATTGACCCCCAACATCTAGTATCCAAGTTATGGACCTTAAACAAGAACTTAACCGAAGTCGTTCATGCATAAAATATAGGTCACAGTGACCTAATTTCTAGTGGGTGGTGTAGCCCTACCCAAGACCCATCTGGTGGTGAAATATCAAAGACCTGCAACATCTAGTATCCGAGTAATGGACCTTAACCAAGAACTTAACCAAAGCCTTACGGACGGACAAGGGTAAAACTATATGTCGGATCCACATACGTGGTCAGGCCATAAAAAAACTATGGAAGCAATTTCAAGATTTACAAAATCGTGTTTCAAAAGTGTGAAAAGAAGAAGAGACAAGGTGATTGCAAAATGGGCTCCTTTTCAGTTAGTTAGGGTATCAAATGTTTAAATTATAAAAGAATAGTTTTAATTTGAAATTTGAATCAACATGTACTTTGAAATTATTTATTATTTTATCATGGAAATTTTATTTAATTAAATTATGATTAAACATCTTTATCAATAGCTAAGAATTGGTTTCTCATTCCTAAATTTCGTTTTCTCCCTAGGATATGTTCAGCCTGTTTGTTCACAATACATTTTCTCAAGTAAATCTGGTGACAGGTTTTAGTTATGAGCATGTAGGTTTAAAAGCCCCTTATAATGAACACCATTTGGCTATTACAAACCTGTGCTTTAACAACGAACTTCCATGTAAAGTTAGCATTCTTTTCTTCTTCGTAGATACTTAGGTTCTCCACACAGGTCACTTGTACTCCTGACACTGTCTCAGATATCTGGAATTCAAAGTATTCAATAAAATATGAACTGTTAAGACAAATGTTGTATGGAAACAAAGTGTTAATTTCACTTTAAAAGGCATTCTTGTTGATTTTAAAGTTATTAAAATGCCTGCCTATTGATCCATCATAAAAGAACTTATACAAAATGCATCATAACAAGAGGCTCCCAGGAGCCTGAATCGCTCACCTGACATATGTGCCTGAAGTAAAGGTTATAAGGCAAAATCTATTTAACGTTGAAAGGGTCATAAGATTAATAAGGGGGTCATCTGACAATAGGTGGATCTAAAGGTGCTGATCACTTTTGTTCTCAATCAAAATCAAAAAATCTTTCACCCTTTTTGAGTTATTTGCAAAAAAATGCAGTTTAACCTAATGTTCTATTTTTAGCCACAGTGGCCATGTTTTACAACCAATCAAAAATCCCCACATCAGTTCTATACACCTAATGCTAATACACAACTATACAAAGTTTGGTTCCATTTGGACTTAAAGTGTCAGAGGAGTAAACGTTTTCAATGTTATGAGGAAATGCTGTTAAAATGCTAAATTTTGACGTTCTAAGGGCAATAACTCCTAAAAGGAAAGGTCCTACAACATTGACCCTATTACATGTTATGTAGATCTTGATGTGCTTAACAATATGCAATTTAAACTTCTCAAATATCTAGTGTAGTTTTCAAGATATTGAGCTAAACAGGTGCAAAATTTGCAAAAAATCCATAAAAAGGGCAATAACTCCTACATGGGTTGTTGGATTTTCTTCAAAATTTCAGGGTAGGTAGATCTTGAGATGTTGATCACTTTTGTTCCCAATCAAAATTTTGAAATCTATAACCGTTTTTGAGTTATTTGCAAAAAACTGCCATTTACCTCTATGTTCTATTTTTAGCCACAGCGGCCATGTTTTACGACCAATCAAAAAACCCCACATCAGTTCTATACACCTAATGCTAATAAACAACTATACCAAGTTTGGTTCCATTTGGACTTAAAGTGTCAGAGGAGTTAATGTTTTCAATGTAATGAGGAAATGCTGTTAAAATGCTAAATTTTGACGTTCTAAGGGCAATAACTCCTAAAAGGAAAGGTCCTACAACGTTGACCCTGTTACATATTTTGTAGATCTTGATGTGCTTAACAATATGCAATTTAAATTTCTCAAATATCTTGTATAGTTTTCAAGATATTGAGCTAAACAGGTGCAAAATTTGCAAAAAATTCACAAAAAGGGCAATAACTCCTACATGGGTCGTTGGATTTTCTTCAAAATTTCAGGGTAGGTAGATCTTGAAGTGCTGATCACTTTTACCCTATGCCAGAATTTTGATATCTGTAGCCGTTTTTGAGTTATTTGCAAAAAACTGCATTTTACCCCTATGTTCTATTTTTAGCCATGGCGGCCATGTTTTACGACGAATCAAAAATCCCCACATCAGTTCTAAGCACCGAATGCTAATGAACAACCATACCAAGTTTGGTTGCAATTGGACTTATGGTGTCAGAGGAGTTAACGTTTTAAAAAGTTTACGGACGACGGACGGACGACGGACGACGGACGACGGACGGACGACGGACGCCAAGTGATGACAATAGCTCACATGACCCTTCGGGTCAGGTGAGCTAAAAAGCAGTGAAATCTATCAAACTATTTTTCATTTCTTTCTGTCTGAAACATTTGTCTAGTGAGTTATACATCATACAAAATGTAAATAATCAGGTACTTACAACTTTGATACTTGAATCTTCACTTTCATATTGTTCTAATAACTGATCCATGAAAGAGAAGACTTGTTCCTGTCTGGCCATGTCTCGCTTCATTTGTCTCCACTCGAACCGTTCCCTCCACTCGTCTAACTCCTCCTGACTGTGGGCACACTGACATAGATTGTACATGTCAGGGACGTTGGAATATTTACACTTGTTACCATTAGTGTGTCTGTAAAATATCAGAAAGTGTATTCAACATGTGCAAGTCGATTTGAACTATTCTTCTTTACAGAAAAATCAATTATTTTCTTCCTATTGCATTTTAAAAGACAGATAAATATACTTTTTGTAAACACTAGTGATGGTTTAAAATCAAAGCATTGGTAAAACTTTAGAATAAAACACAAGAAAAATATCAATTTAAAGGACAACTTAAAAGAAATTTATTGTAAGGTTAACCTTTTGTGTATTAACTGCAATCAAGAATTTGGGGTGTAAATTAATTTTATTTCTAATTGCATTTAATTTAATTTAAAGAAAACATTATTTCATTTTAAAATTGACTAAAATGCTAACTGTAACAAAAGCATAAATGCCACAAAAAACTTACTGAGAACAGATTGTGTAGTGTATAGCTGAGAGTCCCCACGGTGGTTGGCGATAGTTCCACTGATGCTCCTTATCTGAGTTGACGTTAAAGTTATGTTTCTCTGAAGCACAATGTTCGTCCCATTGTTTCTGACTGTTACACTGTACCCCACAGTATGGACAGTAGTGAGTACTGGCCCTGATGTGGGTGGGTAGGACCAGTCTGTTAGCCTGGACAGTCACCACTGATTCTCCACTCTGTATCTTATTCTTCTCTGCTCGGCTTTCCTGGCTCTCCTTACTTCTCTTAAACAATTCATCTGGTGTCCTCGCTGTAAAGATTGAAGATTGATCGATGAGGTTATTTGTGAGAGCATGAGCTACTTGGGATTTATAAAACAATAAGAAATTGAAATGACTAACTCTCAAATGTAATTGCAAGTTAACAACAAAATAGCAAATTAACATTTCAACACTTCATTGATCTCTAAATACCTTATTCTGAAGAAAATTAAATAGTTGAGCACAAAGTTTTTTTTACTTACTGTACACAATGCAAGAGAATATGTGGTGACAGCTTAAAATATAGTTACCAAGCTTTTCCAATTGTTAACTCTTTATCTGGTCTACTTAAAGAGAGATTTTCTTCAAAAACAAGAAATCAAACAAAATATTTTTTCTTCACAACCTGAAATCAAAAGTATACCAACCATCATGAGCACACATCCACTGCCAGATTTTCAGTTCTTCATCACTGTGAGCAAAGGAACAATGTCCCTGGCCAGTATAGGCACACTTGTTTCTCTCCTGGATACCTTTACACATCAGGAAGCGGAACCCTTTGGGAATCTTTGTTGGGAGGGGGCGTATCTCCTTGTTTGTGGTTGCCAGGAGCAACATCTTGTTAGCCTTCCAGTTGGCATGTAACTTAGCACATCTGTCTTTGTTACCATCCTGAATGCTCTTCTGTCCTGACTTCCAACACGTTGAACACACTTGAAGAATGACCCATGGACAGGAATCCTCGTCAAAACTGGTCTCGGTGACAACCTTCTTCTGCTCTTTCATTGGCTGATTAGCTGTAGATTTGATAGCTGTTGCTAGGGTTGGTGTGGCTGGGGCAGCCTGTTGTCGTGTCTGTTGTTGTTTCTCTCTACCTGACAGAATCTTGTTGACCTCGTTAACGATCTCCTCTTGAGATAAGCCAGAGTCTCTCTCTAACATCCAGATATCTCTCTCTACAAAGCTGTGGGCAAATCTACATTCCCCTGTCCTACTGTTACGACAATACTTCAACCATTTACACAACTTAAAGAATGCTGTTTTATGTAAGAAGCCTCGACTGTTTATCATTGTAATGCTTCCATCTGTACCAAAGTGAGCCAGAATCTTAGAAGATAGCCAGGGATGACGAGCCTCACCACTACAGATTGTCTTGCTGTCTTCTGCTACAAAGCTTATCAACATAGGTATGTGATTATAACAGGCCCTACAAATAAAACTGAAGTTTCCATCATGCTTTCTCAGTATATCCAACATGGTGTACCGCTGGCTGCGATTCTGTGAGACAAATTCTGTTATACTGAATACTTCATCCTTCTCCATTGTCCAAAAGCTCTGCTCGATTTCATTATGTGCAAAGCTACAAACCTCAGGCCCATATAGGCATAGAGTAGGATTACGATAAACAAAACTATTACACAGTTTGTAACGTCCAAGAAATTCTCTGTGATTCTTTCTCTCCCTGACGTGATGGTAAAATCTTGAATTTTTAGATCTAACCGCGAAGAGGTCTTCCTCACATTTATGTGTAACATCATGTATATACAGCTGACCATATTCTCCGATCGAGCAACAGTTTTTACATAGAAGACAGAACTCATGAGATTCTTTGAACGGAAAGTTTATCTTCACAGGCTTGGTATCCTCCTGACGAATTACAATGTTGTTATGTTCTAACTTAGGGGCAGGTTGTGGGGCTGGCATTCTTACAGGAGGAGGCTGGGATAGTCTTGGTGGACCTGTAATATAGAACCATTCAAGATTGTATTATCTAACAAACATTATTCTAAAATTTATGTACTAAATAAGAATTTCACAAAAAGTCTCCATGAAGACAGATACTTCTGAAGACAATAGAAATATAAAGTAGTTAAACATTTCTGACGATTGATAAGAAATTACAACCTATAAGTACCTTCAACATAATATAGACTTAGTGATTGGAATCAACATCATGTAATACTAATAATCTGTTTTACCCCTTAAACCTATTTGCCAGCCAATATTGATCAATTTTCTGTTTTCATATTACACACATCCATGTGCATTACAAAATGTAAAAAATAATCATTATTACCCCTGGTTTAATAATTCTTAAATATTTTTATTTTGGTTTAGAATTGTTTGTTTGTTAATTTGTTTTGCATTAAATCTTTACAACAACATTCTTCAATTGCTAACTTAATTTAATAATTATTTCCCCTTGCAATAATAACCTCTGTCCTACTAACCTGGATTTATATATGGAGGAGGTCTATTGAGTACTGGAGGAGGGAAGGCAAACCTGGACATGTGGTACATCATCGGCCTCAGTGGTGGTGGTGGCTGAGAGAAGTTGATTGGATGATACACCATGGGTGGTCTGTGGTTGTTTATGATTGGTCCAGACAGTAATGGCTGACCTGTATACATTGCTGACTGATGATTGGATGTTATAGGTGGGCGTGGTGGATTCTGTAACAGTGGTGGCCTCCTAGGCTGAGGAGGGGGAGGATCACTGATGGGGAGTCGCTTCATCTCATGTCCCTCCTCAACTTGTGGCTCATAGTCAGGAAGTTTCTGCTCCTCTTTTGACTCAAATCTTTGAATCTTCTGCTGGTCATTAGGTTCAAATCTTGGGATTTTCTGTTCAGCCTTAGGTTCTTCTTTCTCCTTGGGTACAACAGGTGGGGTTTGTGGTACTGTTTGTTTGATTTCTACTGGTTTCTTGTTTTTATAACTCATCCCTGGGATCTCCTGCTTCTGTAACTGTTTTAACTTGTTCTCCAATGTGTTCAACTGGTCACTGGACACTGAAAATAAAGCAGATCAAATATGCTGCACACTAGAAATAACTAAAGCATAGAAAACACAGAACTTTGATATATTTGACAATGTATAATTATGTAAATAAACAGATAAGTAGGAATTTTTATAATCCATTATAAATGAAACTAGAAATGCATCTCACTTCCACAGACATGTTTTTTTTTGTACTTTCCACAGTCTATCATTGTATTCTTTATGAAAAGCAGCATAAAATACCATAATACATCAGTAAACTATTTGTGGTTCTCTAAAAATCCAGACATGCTTACTATTTGTGATGTATTAGATTTTTTATTCACTGTTCAAAAACTTCATTGTAAACAGCACATCTATACTTTTTCAAATATATATGACTGGATATTAAACTTACTTATTCCAAAAGACTTAAGTTTATTGATGTAGTCAGTGATATTTAACTTACTAATTCCAAATGACTTAAGTTTATTGATGTAGTCAGTGATATTAAACTTATTAATTCCAAATGACTTGAGTTTATAGATGTAGTCAGTAATGGAGATTTATTAAACTTACTAATTCCAAATGACTTCAGTTTATTGATGTAGTCAGTAATGGAGATTTCTCCCATCTTGTCCATCATCCAAAGATCCATTTCTGCTTTGTTGTGTGCAAAGGTACATAACTCTTCCTTCACTTTACATGGCCGACCAGACTGAAAATGTGTACATAGTCTATAGTCTCCATACTGCTGGAACTTTGGAATAATCCTTGGTCGTACCTTGATCCAGGTGGCATTTTTCTGCTTGGTCTTGACAACGAGAACATCATGTGTACACGTGTGTTGTATATCTACTAGCTTGTGTCCATGGATACCCTCTCCTGTCTTTTTAAAGCATGTGACACACACTAATTTGAAATCAAAAGAATCAAGAGGGAATTTAACTTTTTGTATGTCCTCTAACGTTAGAGTCACTGTCTTTTTCTCTGGACTACCTTTAGCAGCAGACTTAGGATTGGTTGACTGATCAGAAGGTGTCTTTTTCATTGGTTGATCAGATTGTTTTGAAAGTTGAGTGGCTGATGCTTTCTTAGTTGTTACTGCTGGCTTCTCAATTGGATGAACTGTTTTAGATGTTGGAGGCAAAACATTCTTAGCTGAAAAATAAATGCAAAACTTAAAAAAAAAAACCACATCTTTATAAAAAAGGCAATCGGTCTAAAACATCAACACAAGACGACAAATTAAAAATGTGTTGTTTGAAAATCAAAAATAAAGAAATTTAATCTATGAGCTTATACTCTCTAGTGCATAAAACCTAAGTATTTCTTAAACATAAAGCAAATGATCAAGGAACATAAAATCTCTGTACACCATATGGTAGGTACTATATGATGCAGCAAAATACATAAGGTCTCTAAAACATGAAGTTGCTTAGAAAACCCTGATGAAATTTTGCATGCATGTACATGTACATTATGTGCAAAAAAACTAAGTATTCATTAAACAGAAAGTTGCTGACATACATGTAGGAGCAAAAAATCTCTATAAATCTTCAGACCCCTGTATCATGTGGTAGTTTGGAAAACTGTGACAGAAATTTTGAATGAGTGTACACTTTGCGTAAACATACATGTAGAGTATTCCGTAAACAGGAAGAAGATGACCTAGGAGCATAAGGAGGATAAAGCTATATGCAAAATATCAGACCTGTGCATAGTGAAGTTGCTTAGAAAACTGTGACAGAAATCATGATATGGACATATTGACAGACAAACAAAGGGAAAAACAATAAACCCCCTCCTCTTCCAAGCTGGGCACTAGGGTATCATTTTTTTGTCGATCATTATTTTTTGTCAATTTAAAACAAAACATCTTGAACTTACATGTAAATGTACCTGCATTTTCAAAGTTAACACAAAAAAGAAGTAGTTCAAAGTTCATGGCCTTATTAATTGATCATGGGATCAGGGGATGAAGAAAATTCTTTTTGTGAATTTGTATAAATAAAAGCATTTCTTTTACATTAATTATAATTATATGTAAACCAAAGTGTGATAGATTCAAGGACAACAAGGGGTTGCACTAAAGTCGTGCTAAGCATACCCCCACTCGACCATTCAGAAAACAGAAAGTAGATGACCCACTGACCTGGAAAGGGGAGGCACAATACAACTCATCATGCTAAAGCTGTATACCAAATTTGAAATCAATCCCTTTAGTAGAAGCCAAGAAATCTGTTACGAAAAATTGTTTATTTTTGACCCATTAAAAGTCTAAGTTGGCACGGAAAACAGGAAGTAGATGATGGACTGACCTGGAAAGGGGAGGCATGGTATAACTCATCATGCTGAAGCTGTGTACTGAATTTGAAACCAATTCATCCAGTAGAAGCCGAGAAATCTGTTACAAAAATTTCACTTTACAAATTTTTTACCCGTAAAAGTCTAAGTCGGTTCGGAAAATAGGAAGTAGATGATAGATTGACCTGGAAAGGGGAGGCACGGTATAACTCATCATGCTGAAGCTGTGTACCAAATTTGAAACCAATCCATCCAGTAGAAGCCGAGAAATCTGTTACGAAAAATTTCACATTTCAAATTTTTTACCCTAAAAAAGTCTAAGTCTGCTCGGAAAACAGAAAGAAGATGACGGACTGACCTAGAAATGGGAGGCACGGTATAACTCATCATGCTGAAGCTGTGTACCAAATTTGAAACCAATCCATCCAGTAGAAGCAAAGAAATCTGTTACAAAAAATTTCACATTTCAAATTTTTTACCCTAAAAAAGTCTAAGTCGGCTTGGAAAACAGGAAGTAGATGATGGACTGACCTGGAAAGGGGAGGCAAGGTGTAACTCATCATGCTGAAGCTGTGTACCATATTTGAAACCAATCCGACCAGTAGAAGCAGAGAAATTGAACCGGACGGACAGACAGACGGACGGACAAGGTGATTGCAATATAGCCCCCTCTCTTACGAGTGGGGGTATAATATAACAACAATACAGTACATATCCTACCTGATGGAGGTGAGAAACTATCTAAATCACTGATTCCTGATGTCTTAGGCTACAACAGAAATAAAATGCAGATGTAAAGAAATCTATAGAGAATGTAAGCAATCATATACATGTACAAATGTACTTATTCATAATAATGACACAGTAACACTATACTAATTTATGCATGAAGATCATCAAGCAAATATCAATATATCTTTTTTTCTAATTACAATTAAGAAGAGGAAAATGTTTTTATATCTCAAAACAAGCTTGATGACAAACTGTATCATTGAAACCTAAAGACAATTCTTTCTCTCCTCTGAACTTCAAATTGGAACAGCATTTTTATCTTAAGGCAGATGTTTCAGTGTTACACAAGCTTTAAGGACAAAAACATTAAAAGGTTCCTTGGTCAAAGAACTATACAGGGTGTTCAGCATTACCTTCAGTATATCAACCTTTAATGGAATGGTCTTTTTTGCTGCAGACTGTTTAGGATTTTTGACATTAAGAAAAGTGCTGGCAAATGTTTCATCTTCACTCAGTCTTTCATCACTCTGTTCACTGTCAGATTCTGACGTGGTCTCATCATTGAATTGGGGTATCATACTCAACCCAGACGATCGACCATTCACCCCACCATTGTTTACTGAAATAGTATTACATCTTAATAGGGAACTAAGCCCAACATTGTACTGTGTAAAAGAAATGTCTCATTGTCAAATGTGAAAATAAGTATTAATTCAAGTAGTCAATTAATTCTATTTTTATAATCCTTAATTTTAGTAGAAGTCTTATTCATGAGTTTTTATTTTCTAGGCTGCAAAGGTTAAGTTACAATTAAGAAATGCACAAACTTCTCGTTTGTTGATTATGTATTCCTCCACTAGAAACCTTAGTGAGCAGCACTTAGTTGAAACATCAATAAATTTGAAGAACTATTCAGTTACTTTAAAAATCTAGAATTTTCAATTTAGATCACATTTTGTCTATTAATTTGCACATACCTTTTTCTTTTGACTTGGTTTTTAGTGGTTCTTTTTGCTGCCAAAAATAATTAAGAAATTGAAGCTTTTTTACAATAGGGGGATAAACATTGAGAAATACAATAAAGTTTGTGTATTTATAGATAATTTTTGGATGTAAGATATGACACAATCTTTAAATACAGTGTTTTAAATATAATTGCCAGCATCTTTTTTTTTTTTGTCAGTGTGAGAAAAACACTTTCTGTCCAACACATATATGCAATACTCAATTTTTTATGTAGATTTTTGATAAATAGTGAAACAAAATTGAGTTTATAAGGATAAGGTTACCAAGTCAGAACCATTGCAATCTTCAATTTCTGCAATATGTTTTCCTTGCTTAGTCTTTTCTCTTGGAGATTTGAGATTGATCCTTCAAGGTCGGTAATTTTATCATCACCTTAATTTACTGTGAGAGTTCTTAAATTCATTGATATCAATACTCATAGATTGTAAATACAATGCATGTTCATGGATTCATGGATTGGTAAATTTGTGTTTTTTTAAATTCTTTCAAGAAATGAAGCAAAAATTTTAAATTCTTTTGAAATTAAAATTTCACCTGTCCAACAACAAAAATGCAAAAAAAGGTACACCACATAACAAAAAAAAATTATGGTTATCCTATGTTCTCAATACCTGGTTTATTTTTACGTTGGTGCCTTTGAGCCATTCTGGATCTGCTGTGCTAGCTTTAGATAAAGGTATTCCTTTATTAACAGAAACCTGTGTTTTCAGAGTGTTAGTCTGCTGTTCTACGATATCTCTTAGTTCTTCTACTATAGTCTTAAATACCTAGATAAAAAATAAGCAAGTCTCTTGTAAAACAAATGTGAATATAACATACTCACGGAAAGCATGACTTCCTCAACTAATAGATCCATATAGTTCTTAGCACTTAAAAGTTTTTCTTTCTTTTTAAGTTCATTCTAATAAATGTTTCTACTACAAATTGAAATCTCATCCTCACTTCATTTAATTTCACAGACACGTCTTGACCTACAATCCACAACAGAAAACTTTATGTATAAAAACTTTTATGTGCCATCAACAATTCATTTTTCAATAAATTCATCTCAAATATGGATGTGCGAATCTTCATTGTCAGTAAACACTGTCATGACTGTGTAATATTCCAGAAAATCCAGTGTAAGAATCTTCATTTAACCATATCAAACAACCTTACTGTGAGACAGTCAGACTGGGTGATATGACTCTGGGACTGTACCTGCTTCATACTTAAGCAGGGTTTTAGCCAGGATTTTTAAGGCTTTAGTCACTTTTACAGCAAGCATATATGTAGTGTATGCGCTTTCAGACGCTGTTCAGAACAAGTTTTATTCTCATTCCAATTTACATCCACTTATAAATAAGTAGTTATTATTTTGATTTGCAGGTACACAGAAGAAAAGAAGTTCTGATTAGTATTACATGGATTTCTAAGCAAGGATTTCATTGACTTTTAATAAAGTATTTACAAATATTTACAGCCTTCTTGTTTGTTTTGTTTTTACTTTTCAGCCTTACTTGAAATTCTTTACAAATCTAATTTCCTCATAATTATTTTGTGCCCCCCCTTCGGAAAATTTTAGTAGGAAAAGGAAGACAACTCAGTTTTAAATTTTTCACATCCTAAGGGGCATTAAACAAATAGATTACTGGTATATTACTGTGAGTTAAACAATATTTTTGTTATCTTACTAAAATTTAAAGAAAGTTTTTAACCTTTAGAAAAAGGTATATTAGTTATTAAGTAATTGATAAAAATTATATGCAATGTTTTGAATTTTCAATGCTATATGAGGGCCGATTTTTGAGATTTCAAAAAGTTTGGAAGTTTTAAAGGGACCTTAACATGTTATAGTGAGTGCAAAAATATTGTCTTGGGATTTAAATTCTTTCTAAAAGGTAAATAGTTACATTCATGCTTTGGACAATCAGTGTTTTTCTGTTTAAAACTAAAGTCTTTGCCAATGCTTAGTTGCTAGACCACGTGTTTGTCATAACATGAATGATAATGATGATTGACACCTAAAATACCTGTTCTAAATATATTCCGATAGCTGATTGGTCATTCACAAATTATTCAACCATGAGTGACTCCACACAAATTTATTGATTTTAATGACCCCAAGACAATTTAGGTTAATTGATTGTCAAAACATATCCGGTGATCGGCGGTCAGCTTGTGATCATAAATGAAATGGCTTCATAAATGCATGATATATGTGACGAAAGTGACACTTTACTTTCGACAATTACGAGTTTTTAAAGCGATTTTCGTAAATTTCATGACGAAAATTTTTACGCTTTTGAAAAATTAAGTGACGAAAATGATTTGATAAATTTTCGTAATCTGAAAATTCTTTGACAAAAATGACGAGCGCTAGCTAAATAACTGACTTAAGTCACATAGGTAATAAAAACAAACATTTAAGAGAATGGCGAACAATTTTACAATAACCTCCAGCAACAACATGTTCTTCTTTTTCACTACTTACAACCACAAGGTTCATATGTATAAGCCTATACTATTCCTACCTCTGGTTGTTTTAGGTATCCCATTTCTGCCACTTTCAAAGCTTCTGCATGTTTTTTCTGTGATTTTAATCCTAGAACTTGTCTGTAGTATGCTTTAATGTTATTCTCATTGATGCGGATTGCTACAAAGTATTTTTCATAAGTTAAGGATTAAAGATTATTGTACATTTATCAAATGTTATTAAAACATTCAAACAATAATGTTAATAAATATCTGCTTTATTTGGCAATCAACTTATATGCTGTATAGCAAATACATTGTAGATACAGATTCTTGTACAGTAGTCCCCCTCATGAGAGACCACTCATTTGTAAGACCACCCCTTTTCAAAGGCCACATTTCTCTTGCATTAACTCATTTGTGAACAAAAGTACCTCATTTGGAAGACCACCCCTTTAACCTGACCAAAGACCACCCTTTTGAGACAAAAATCATTTATTTCCCCCTCTTGAAAGACCACTTTTTAGAATTATATATATTTTATATATTGAACAATGTATAATACTACAGAGAAATTACACTTTATACTTATTATATTTTGACACAATATCAGAAGGAATAAAGAAATTTTATTATCAAAACTTGATGTTACATGTAGATATTTGCAATAACCAAGCTTGGAACAATTGTCTCATTTTCTTCGTTTTTATTTAAAAATATTTTAACAACACAAACTTCATTGCCCGAGCTCAGAGGCCATAACTATCCCAAATAACAATTGTTGACAAAAGTGAGTTGATTAATAAGGACTTTCCATTGTTTTCTTTTATGTAAGGGATATTTAATGGCTTTGATTAACTAAATAAACAGTTATGACACTTGGTGATGACAAACTAATAATTATATATACAAGTATTTTACATGTAACAGGATAATACACAAAGGTACATTTTATTTTGTGTAAAACCTCAGTGTAAAAAATTAAAGATCTATAAAAAAGAAAATGTTTAATTTTTTATATTTACTTATTATTTATTTCGAATTTCAGTATATAGACAAAAATCATAAATCCTGAAATAATTCATGCATTTACTTTGCACCCTACAATTACCTTGCATGTATTTGATCAATATTAGGAAGTTACTTTTTCTTTGAAATGTTCAATTCCTTTTGAGAGACCACCTCTTTTGTAAGACCACTTTTCTGTTGCAAATAGGGTGGTCTTTCAAGAGGGGGACTACTGTATTGTTACTAGTTGATTATAAGATTTCTACAATTAAAGGTCTGTTGTTGTTTTTTTTTTTAACAAAGACAAATTTTCAAAGATTTAGCTTGACTTTTGCACATGAAATACATTAATACACAATTTTCAATTTACTTGTAAAAAAGAGTATGTACCATCAGAGAAATAACCTAAGTACAAACATTTTTATAGTTAAACATTGCTAACGATGTCATTTATCTACAAAATCATTTGTCAGAAAGTTATTGATCTATTATCAAACATGTGTTATGAAATTGTAAATAAAATAATGTGAACTTGTTGTACCTGATTCACAGTCTTGTATAGCTTCTTGGTACATATCCTATAACATAGAAATAATACAACTGTAAACACAGATCTTAATGAAGCTCATAACAATTCTCATAATCAAATCTGGGCAATTAATGTAACAAAATAATAAAAAAACAACCAGGAAGTAAACGTAATATATTTATACACATGGACAAAAATAAAATTTTATGTAATTAAGACTTGAATAATAGAACTTAATTTTCAAATTCCCTTTAAACTACAATATGTATATATAAGAAAAAAGATATTTTTTCACAATTATAATTTTGATAGCAGGATGTTGTTACATCGTGTAGTCTAAGTAAGAATATATATCTTCATATCTGTTGTCTTATGCATTTTCATTATATATCTTTGTCTTTTTGTATGTTATTCTACAAACTTATATACTGAATAAAATGTATAAAACTCCACCTATGGAAAAGTTAAACTATAAATCATTCCTTACCTTTTTAAGACAACAAAATGCTCGATTAGAAAACAGAGTTGATAGAAATTCTTTGTCGACTTCATGATAAAATCTGGTACTAAGTATACGGGCAATAAATAAGGCATTTCTATAGTGCATCCAGGCGATGTCGTAATGATTCTCCTTAAACAAGATATTCCCCTCATCCTTCAAATCTTGCATTAAATGTAGCAATGTTCCCTAGAACAAATCAAATATATTACTAAGAAAAACATTTGTTTATTTGTTGACTATAAAATGTTGATATGCACCATTTAGGCTGATAAAAATCCCAAAGTTCTGCCTTGGAGACCAATTTCAGCTTATAAATTTTCACTTGTGACCTTGATCTTTGACCTACTCATCCTAAAATCAATAGGCTTATTCCTTACCTTAAACCTATCTTGAGAGCAACTTGCATAAACTTCTATCATGGCATTCATAAGTAATGCATGGCAACCAATCCAGAGTGAATGACTGATGTAAAGCCAAATTCTATACCTCCAATGCTTTCCAAGAAAGGCAGTGGAGAAATGGTATTGTACGGTCTTACTTTGGTTTATATAATATAATTTATGCATATTGTACTATCAAACTTACTTTTGTTACTCTTGGTTCTTGGTCTACCCTGAAATAACATTAAAAAGTAATTTCTTATTTTTCTGATACATGAAATATACATAATTATATTTATCATGAACTTATGATACATGTATATGAAAATACCGTAATAATTAGAAAATATGTCTACAAGGATAGCCTGCTTGAGCATATATTTGTTTTATTTGTATGATTTTTACTCCAATGTGTTGCCCTTGTTATGGTTAACAACTGCCATAACTATAAAAATGTCTGACCAATTTCTAAAAAATAGCAAAGTACAATGGTGAACCTGTGAAGTAATGGATTGACAAACAGAAAAACTGAAAAATCCTGCATCTTTTGTTGGTAAACAATAAAAATCCTTGCCTTTATTTGTAATGCTTGTCAGACCTGACTAAGAACAAGTGATTTTCACTCTGTAACAATTAAAACAGCTGTCTTTCTAACCCTTGGTCATTTTTTTTTATTCATCAAGCTATTAAAGGGCTGTTGTATCCAACACTCTCAAATAAAATAAAATCTGTACTCAACTTTTTTTACTTTAAAACTTACACTAAGAGATCCCAATACTGACTGATTCTTTCTCTCCTGTCCTCTCTCTTACGGACCTCGTCAAAATCTGTAGGAACATCACCAGGATACACACCATTAGACCATGGTGATGAATCCATGGCCTGTTACTAGTCCTAAACAAAAAACAACAAGAATAAAGTAAGGGCCATTTTTGACCTTGTATTTTAAAAAAATAAATCTACAATAAATATTTAAATATAAAAGTTTCAAATTAAATAGTTCATATTTATGACTATCATGACTTTTGTTTAAACGATATAAGATGCAAGCCCCATTATTATGCACAAGAACATCTGGTTTTTTTTCAACAAGTGGATTTTTTTTTCAATATTCTGCATGCAAGCACTCCTAGTTCT